>OY720454.1:10310000-10820000 GCA_963082715.1 Harpalus rubripes
ATCCGTTCGTCGCATTGTAAAACGAGGAGTTCCAGTTAAAAAACGGAAGAGGACTACTTCTGTACTTTCAAAAATTGGTAATTTTGAAAAAGAAGTCATTGAGAGACTAATTTATAAAGAATATGCCAACAATAGAGTCCTAACACTGTCTGAACTTCTCGTCAAATTGAAAGATACTATAAATTTTCCCTATGGAAGAACTTCATTGTATTTATGTTTAAAATCAATGGGATTTTGTTATAAGAAGCTAGACAAGAGATTATATATCATGGAATCTGATAGAATAAAAACATTACGAAATGAATATCTAGTCCAGATTAATAAACAAAACCTAAAACCGTTTTAAATGTTTTATTTAAATGTCCAATCATCCCTGAAATCTCGAAAAATATTATAAACTAGCAGCTTTTACGAGTAGTTAACATTAACCAATTTTCTGAATCAATTCAAAATGGACAATAAAGTAAATTCATTAATTATGTATCTAGTCTATATGATGGGTGCTGAGAAAGGGGCGGCACATGGTCTGGGGCCTAGAGCGGCTAGGACTGCAAATCCGCCACTGGGTATGGCCATGGCGTGGCTCACGTTTCGTCCGCCATTACCGGGCCAGATAGTTATATGTATTGTTCTTGTGCAAATTATTATGTATTTTCGTAGCTATTTGTTTTATTTTAATGAAAAACACATTTAATTATCATTTTAATATTTATTTAAAGTGTGAGCAATATATTTTATTTTATTTACTTGTGTAGTTTGTTAAGATACCCACCACGATTACTGACATATTGAAAACAACTATAAATTACTAATATTAAGCATAATCATTTAAATTTTTAAAAGGTAAGATTAAAATATACAATTATTATGTAAATAAGAACTACAGATATTAAATTGGATGTGATAACAACCTATGTCATATATTCTACATAACCTCTAAATGTATGTCTTAATAATAATTATGTATCTCTTAAATGAATTAATTTTTATTACCTTTATAAATTCACAGTGTGATAATTTAATATTCTTTTATAATATAATATCACACTTATTACAAATAAATAGGGAAATGAATTACCGATAATGGCGGTGATCTTGGCCCATGGCCATACTCTGGTTATAAAGGTACCCTAATTACACTTATGTATCTATTTGATGTTCGTTTTTGCAACAGAAGTAGTTAAAATATAAAAATGGTGCTTACTCTAGCATAACCTAGCCTAAAGCACAATTTTGTAATTGTACACATCTATTATATTGTCACCCATTTGTGCTGTGCCCACATACTATCGCCCAGTTAACAGTTGACCGTGTCCGAAGATCAAAGACCGTATTTTCAGAAAAATAGTTTGTCTATGAATTTAAATACAAGCTCATACCTACGAGTATCTTTAAAGAGTGCAAGATCAAGGGTCATATTCAAATGAAAATATAACAAATTTATACGATCAATGAAAGGATCTCATGTTTATTCCAATATGCATTTTTATTCATTTCAGTGTTGAAGACCTTGAAACAGAAGTCAATGCCAGATCATCCAAGATTACGTATTTGATACGATTATTCTGTTTATAAATACAGATCTCGTAAATCGTGTTTTATTTTTATGAAATCAATAACAGTTCCCCAGTTTGCTATTTGTGCTTATTTTCAATAATGCATCATCGCTTTCATCACAGATATTTATATAACATTTCATGTAATATTTATTTCTATGACATATGACATCTGGGTGCACAAATTGCAGCAATAATTTTAAATTTATTATCTACCTAATTCAAATATGCAAATGTGTCATTATCATTATTAACTCAACAAGTTTGATACTCATATTTTAGTTACCTTATAGCAGTTCTGATAAATGATAGCTCTCAAAAGGAATTATATTTCAACCATCTGTTTTAGAAGAATTCAATGTTAAGTCTCTTTACCGCAAAACTATTTAAGAATACATAATCCGAATATGTCCAACAATGCAGCTTTGTACTAATAGAATGTGGTTGGTCAATCTATAGATTAATGTAAAATTCTAATATACAATGTACTATTCTTAAAATGAAGAAATAATAGTATTTACGTCAATGCAACTGCATCATAAACACCTTTCAAAAGAATTTAAGTGCAAAAATAGTTATTTCGTTCATGTATAAGGCTATAAATTTGAACTTATAAGCCTTGCTTCACAACAAAAACTTACTCAAATTCCCAAAATTACCAAATATAAAGTTTATTTAAAAAAAATATTTGTTTTTTAATAAATTAAGAAAGAAGATTTTCTTTGACGTCATTATTTTGAACTGGAGAAAGGGATGTATATTTAAGAATGTAACCTGTAGATGGCGAGCGAATGTGAGTTTTAATTTGATTTTGACATTGGTTCATTTTTCTGTCACTGTCTCTCTTCTTTATTATTTACAAATTGCGCGGTTTCTGTTACTTTTATTACGTATTTCGATTTGTTAAGCAGGATTTTGAAGGATTTTAACTTAGCTTACTCGTACAAGATTAAAATGACAAACGAAAATATTAACCTCCAAACTATTATTCAAATCTCAAACAGATGATCTGTCATGTTTAAATTACCCGCACATGCCGTTGCTATTGGACGTACCGATGTTATTGCTTTACGGTCATTCATTGGTTCGGCGTAATTCTACATCATACATGGCGATAATTTAAATATTAAAATTTCATTAATTTTTTTCTGGCCAATTAATGAAAATTTTGCCAAAAGAAAAAATATGGGTAGTAAGTTTTTATTGTGTTTTCAAAAATATTAAATAAAAAAATGGCAAGCAAGTAGCCCATTATATTTTATTTATATTGTAACGTGAGAAGGTACAAACGACATGTTGTGCGAGACGACGCCTATGATAGATGTTCTAGAGTCTAATAGTAAGAGAATGGACGGAGACTAGGAAAGCGATCAATAATATAGATGGGGCGCGTGACGAAGTAGACTTTTATGTAAACAAGAGGGGAGATAAGCGTAATTACCCGCGCATTGTTATATCAGAGCAACTATATAAGCGACGTAATTGTGTTAGAGTTAGTCCGTCAGAAGGACAGTTACATAGGCAGTAAGTTACTGGTATACTGGGATAGCTGTGGAAGTAAATACTCAGTAGTTTTGAGGAATTTTCGGAAGCTAGGTATACGGGGACAGTAACGGCGAGTGGAAGTGAGTACTCTACAGTAGTGTTGAACAGTTGTGGCATACGGACAGTCGGTGATACTGAGGCTGTGGAAGAGTTAGTCAGTCAGAAGGACAGTTACGTAAATAGACAAACAAACCGCTAGTGAGTGAAAAGTGATTTCTGTCCGGGCAGTTGAATATACAGACGATGTGGAGGTCGGACAGTTGAACGTGATATAAATAAATAGTGACATAAATAGTGGAAATAAATATTCAGGAATATCATGGAAATAAATAGTCGTTATAAATAATGTAAGTGTTTAATTAATTATATTCTTAGTCTAAAATAAATATTTAATGTATTTAACCATTGTAATCGTCATTGTTTTTCGCTTTTAATAGTTATTTATCGTTTTAATAAATATGTATTTTAATTAATAATAATTCTTTGAATTTTACAATTCACCAAAATAAATAAACGTTACAATATTTAAAATAAATCTACACATAATTTCCTGTTTATTTATTATATTTCCACCAAATTCTAAGGTGTTCTGTTTCAAATTTTAATGAAATTTGTATTATACTCTATCAAAACTATTCTAACTATTCCCTGTCTAATTGCTGTGACAATTTAGTCATCCAGGCTCTAAATAAATAAACAATGCACTATCAAAACAACCAACACCGTTTGCAACAATCTTTCATCGGCTAAAAATAGCTCTCTTACTGCGAAGGGTGCGACGTAACACAAAGGGCTTTGCAGGGCAGAGCAGAGCAACCACCACCCTTCGCTCCGGGGTGTAGGGCTACCCTGCCCCGCCCTAGAGGGTGGCACAAGCTCAGGCTGCATGAACGTGACTAGGCTGCAGACGCACACTTGCAATAAAGGTTAGCTTGCTTGCTTGCGAAGCTGAGGTTGGCGAAATTGGACAGCACAATTTGGGAGTATGATGATGAACTAAAAATAGAATCATTTGAATATGTTTTGATTCATAATTAATATGAGAAAATGGTATTGGAATGATGTGTTTACGTTAAATAACGTAAATACGATATTGAGAACAAACTATGTATTTTAAACTATTATAACATATTCGCAACTCTTTCTTTACGTGCAGATTATATGTATTTGTAGCAGCTCTGATGTATGCACGCATTTTATCATTCTTTAAATTGTATGACGATATCTACATCCTTGTATTAATTCATTTTCGTAATATAATGGACCGTCCAAGTCTTCGGGTTTTTAGAACATATTTAATATATCCGAGTAATTTTTTATTAAGATCAAAAGAAATTTATTCCTATTGAATAAATTTATATTATAATTTAAGTTTTAATTATTGTAATTTCAATACTTATCATTGTTGTAATCATTTAGTAAATAGAAATGTAAATGTTGGATTACTTTTTATTATGAATAATGCATTGATTATTGTAATCAATACTGTCTTTGTTGTATTTAATTATAAATCGAAAATAGTTTAAATACTATTTTAATTATAATAATAGCACTTGGTGAGTATAATAACCTTCAATACAAGAAATTCTTAAAGTCGCATTAATTAAAGCGAATAATAAACCTGAGTATGAAAACCAGCAAAAATTATTAATTTTACTTACCTGATTTTTATTTATGTATAATATGTACTATCGAAGTTTTACATAAATTAACATTTAACACTACTCCTATACCTATTCATGTAAGTACATCAAACAAATATATATTTTGAAATGATACAATAACTATCTGGCTTACTTCATTATTATTAGCTCTAAAGATGTTTCATCACAGTTTGTAATGGATACGTATTTTTATTCTTGCAACATTTACTGTATATTACTATATTAATGGTAACGTATGTCAGATCTTTCTACTTATGACGGAGTGACGCTAACGTCACAACTTTCGCGCCAAAACTTTAATAATTATTTTAGGCGTTATTAAGCATAATTTATAGAAAACAAAAAATACGGAATTTCTATTTTTAAATTCTCCGTAACATAAAAAAATTCAAAAAAAATTGGGCGGGCCCATTGTTAGTTTTTCCAACTATATATTAACATAGCCCAGATGATGGTTTTATAAAAAAAAAAACCCGAAACATCGGATTATGAAACAAATGACAACTGAATAAAATCATTTTACCTAGACTGCATCTCCAATATTTTTTCCCCTAATATTCAGTTTTATTTGTTGGTAGTTTGAATAGTATGAGTAATTAATAGAAATTGTATAAAGTAAGATTTCAATCTAAGTTGTTAAATCCACAATCTTGTAATTTACAAGCTTAGCAATACATTATATTTTAAACAGAATGTAAAGTACTTTTATACAATCTCGTGTTTTATGAAAATAATGCAAGTAACATGCATTTTAAACAGCATTTATAATATCTTTCATACTGCATACTATGCGTATACATATAATAATTTTTCTCTTCTTGTGTAATAAATAAAAGTAATATCATAACCTGACTTATTAAAAAAGAAAATTACTCACACGTTAATATTTACAGCATTAAATTACTAGCTACTGGTTAGTATTACAATAATTAATTTTAATTACGAATTAATTATAAAATATTAAATATGTATTTATGCTTTAGGCTAGATATAAAAATTGTATCATTTGCGAAAATTAAATCATTACTTTGTAATTTTCTACTAGATAACTTAGATAGCAAGAATGATATAGTTACCTAGTAGTACGTAAAAAGACAACAAAATTATATAGCATACGAGCTCCGTATCATATTAATTTGAAAGAAAAGATTATATATTTCTGAAGATTAATACTACTGATTGCTTAAAAAGTAATTAAAAATTAATGAAACCTGAATAATATTTAAATTTTACATTTTAATCTAAACTTATAATCATTGTAACGTGATAACGGGAAAGCAGATAAGTGGCTCTGAATTTGACAAGTGTCACATGATAAATAATAGGGGTTTCCACCACTTTTTAAATATAATTTCATCAGAATCTGGGGAACCGGGTTCGATCCCGACCGACGCCAAATATTTCCAATAATTTTAAATGGCACAAAATTGACCCTTGTGGTACACTCTCCACGCCAGCAACGAGTGCCCGTGAGGTGACGCCTGATAAGCGCCCGCACGGTGCAAATATTTTATCATTACCGAATTCTGTGTATAAAGCAGATTGGCACACCCAGCAATGGCTAATAAGCCGTGATGATATATTTATTTATTTTATTTAGAAAGTATAAGTAAAACTACGACTATTGGTGAAAATCCGGCGATAAAATTTCTATTAAAAAGTTGTGGTCCCCCGAAGTTTGAAAATATAGATGTTACGTCACGAATAATAAGTTTTTATATAAAACTGTTTTCTTCGTGGATCTAAAATGTTCTTGAAATGTATGCTATTTTTAAATTATATTTATAAAAAACAAATTTATATTATAACACTGTACAAGTCTACATGGTTTTTAATTGCCAGTGTATGAAAATTATTAAGTTTAATACAAGAAATTTATATTCAAATAAAAACTGTTTGAGAATTGCAGTACTGGACTGGTAGCCACGTGTCCGCTATTTGAATTTGTCTACTCCCATTGGTAGTAGACTCCACCCCCTAAGTCGGTATTCGTTAAATATTTATAGGTGGTCTTTGAGTCGCCAATCAAAATAATATATATATATATATATATATATATATATATATATATATATATATATATATATATATATATATATATATATAATTCATATGAGTGACGAGCTGCTAAAACAAAAAACCTCTTATTTCCAAAGTATTTCAATTATATCATTTTATTTATTTATTAATATTCATTATTAAGCATACACTTCCACTATTTTTTACTAATTTCTCTTAATTCGATTGAGCTGTAATCCCCTATTGTACGGTGTTTCCTTGCCAAATAAAAATGAGGCGTTTAATTTTTATTATATTTTTCTAAGAGCAAATGAGCAGTTTTATGTATTTAAACAATATTTGTGAAAACAAAATCGTAATAATCTATATATATAAATAAAGAGTTATAAATTAATGAAAAATGTATAAATTTTCAAATAAATCACGTGACTTAAAATGTCCTCTGACGTCATAGGTCACGGTGCGGCAGCGTGCAACGTGAGTAAAATTTGTACTAGCTTGAATTGAACACATTTTGAACAAACGTCATAGTGACACAACTTTTTTTTTGTTCTTTAATTTATGCAGCAGTGAAACAATCATTTGCAGAAATAAATTCGGCAAACATCCAACTACCCACTTGTGGTAAATTTTCTGATTTACCTTGACAGTAATTTTTTAATATGCAGTGCCATTATTATTACTAGAACAGTACATAAATAGTAGAGCTAATACATATTATAACGTTTTTATTTATTTGGATGAAGTGTAAATATTAGACAATTATTAATTAAAATAAAAGTTTATTATAACGTTAAAGAGATATTAAATATAATTAAAAGATGATAAATATAACGAATACTACGATTAAACAAATATTAAATACTAATTAAGACTAAGAATATTGCAAAACACTTAAACACCAAGATTATTTATTAAATAAATAAATAAATATATCATCACGGCATATTACCCATCGCTGGGTGTGCCAATCTGCTTTGTACGCAGATATCGGTAATGATGATGACATATTTGTACCGTGCGGGCGTTTTTAAGATTATTTATTTAAACAATATATCTCATTTATTTATATAACTATATTTTTTATGTTCGCCATTTGTCGAGTATCTGTTTATATCACCAACTATTCAATACGCAACGCTTATTTATATCAGACTGTCCAATGCCTTCGCTAACAGTGCTTATATACTCCGGCATTTGTATTCGAGAAATTACTAGAACACTATTCCAGATAAACACTCAAACACAATAGATTACATCACCCGAGTAATTAAGCAGGTTCGGACAAGTCTGTTGACAACGCACGACCCTCCGTGGCTATTGCGTCATCGCTAAAAATAGACACTCGCTCATCGCTGCGGCGCGGCTGCGACAGTGGCGGCGACGGCGGGCACTGCACATTACAATATGTTAATTTTATCAAGAAAACATACCTTGCTTAATATTTTAAGTTTAAAAATGGTGTATGTACAAATTTTAAACCACTTCAGTACAGACATTACTGTAAATACAGTACCAAACTCTTTCTATTAAAATGATTTTTAAAAAATGTGCAACCGCCCTATTGTCACTTCTATAAGTATAATTTTATTTAGTTGGTATTTTGCCCTAATCGGAATATATTAATATGATATGCACAAGCTGTCATATTAAATTAAATTAATAGTTATTGTTATGTGTCGGGTAAAAGCATCAGCTTATATTGTCATAAAAGTCAATCAAACATTGTATATACATTGATTCTCCCACCCTTTACCCCGCATAAAAATCAATATCCAGCCACTTGGTATGCATAAGGGTAAGTTATTCTTCCATCCCCAAGATTATGTACCACTTTAGGGGTGGGGTGCGCTTGGTAACAAGTATCAGGCAGTAGGCCAGTGTGTGAACCACGTGACAACCCTTCCCACGCGTCGTCTTTTGTTCCAGCCGCCCTAAGGCCCACTGGGATTTTAATTAAAATGACAAATTCACCCCGCTCGCCCTGGGGATATCGAAGAGATTGGGATAGTGTGTGTGCCGCAATAACGATTGTCGCTTGTTTTCTTTCGTTGCTCACTGACAAGTGAACGACGATTTAGCACTTAGATACTCAATAATGGAGAATATTTTTTTGTTCGGATTTAATTAACACGATCACAAGCCGCAGGGAAAATTTTTAATATGTTTTGTTCCGGACAAAAGAACTAATTTATTTTATGCAGAGGAAGCAGACGGATTTGGTCGGGATTAACTATTCCATTAAAATAATGAGAGCAATGATTTGGAATTATAAAATTTGTTTCATGATCGAAAGAACTTTCTTGCAGTACACAATTTTCCTCAGACCACGCAGATAGGTAATAGTATATTAAAGAACTAATGTCATAATTGTCATTTTATTTGGTTAGAAGTGAGAAGGAACCTTTCGAACAAAATAATCGACAATTATGAAATGAGTTATACTATTTTTTCTTTTGCGCTTGTCATGCCATTTTTAAATAAAAATCGTAGTTTCTCAATTTAGGAAATTTGGTGTTAGTTTTTTAACACCAACTATCTCCGATATTTCCTACTTCCTACTAACTTTATTACTATACTTCTTGTCTTCTTCTTATTCTTAATATTAAATTCAAAATATATAAAAAAAATTTAATAATCGTTTGTGTTCGCGATGTACTGAGATTTGACATTTGATATTTTTTGACATTCATAGCCACCAACCTTAAAAAAATAAATTGTTCTACCCTATTACAAAACTCGAATGAGCTATATTAACGAACTCTTTTGGATGCTGTAATACCTTTGTTACAAACGCAAAATAGAGAAAATCTAATCCATTATACGAGTGAAGTATCTGTAAAAAATAATATTCTCTAAAAATGTTTTTCTACATCCTTTAATTATTCTAAAAATATGAATATTATACCTACGAGGGTCATTTGAATTGTTCGTGGCCTAACCAATAGATGGCAGTAATTTATCAAATATTCTTAGTGCTGTATATACCGTGTGTCTATCTTAAAGGTGTACATAGGAGATTAACATGGGATATAAGGTTTTTGCAATTTTCTGCTCGCCTAATAATTTTAAGCAAAAACGCGTCAAATAAAAGATTTAGGGCATAAAATTCTGCATCCGAATCAATAAACAGAATTACCTTTACATACTTTGTAACGACAGAAATTAAATATGAAAATTTCGAAAATTACGTTGAAAATATTGAGAGCCATGGAATTGAACAAAAAATAAATAAATACTTGACGTTTTATCAAATTGTCAGAAACGTCAAATACGTTAACATACGTTGTGACAGATAAAACGTCAAGCATTTATTTATTTTTTGTTCAATTCCATGGCCGTCGCTATTTTCAATGTAATTTTCGACATTTTCATAATTAATTTCTGTCGTTACAAAGCATGTAAAGGTAATTCTGTTTATTGATTTAGATGCAGAATTTTATGCCCTAAAACTTTTATCTGGCGTGTTTTTGCCTAAAATAATTAGGCGAGCAGGAAATTGCAAAAAACTGATTTTCCATGTTAATCTCCTATGTACACAAGACAGACACACGGTATAAAATATATGAAAAAAAAAATATATATATCGTATTACCCATTGCTGGATGTGCCAATCTGCTTTGTACACAGATTTCGGTAATGATGTTGACATATTTGTACCGTGCGGGCGATTACCAGGCGTCACCTCACGGGCACTCATTGTTGGGGTGGAGAGTGCGCCACATGAGTCAATTGTGTGCCAATTAAAATTCGAAATATTTAGCGGCGGCCGGGATCGAACCCGGTTCCCCAGATTCGTGACCAGACACTCAGGCACGCGGCCTCGAGACCCCAAGTAGTGTATATTATGAAGTTTTATAAAATTTAATTTATATGAACCTAAATTAAGGTTTTTCTAAAGCTTAAGACCTTAAGAAATTTTCAATAAAATGAAAAATGTCTTGGATTGTAGTGGTGCGCCTTCTTACTTCCTATATTATCCGCTTTCGCTCGGACTGTGATTCGTGATAAAATTGAACAAAGTGAACATGAAGAAGAATTATGTTTCTTCGTTCGTTATATTCGTTATCCCCACTCTTTCATTTTATGTTCACAACAAGCCCCCTTCAAAATCAGTCTTTTCTCATAATTACTGTTATTCAAATCACAAAAGATTGAAAAATGGCGGAACAAACAGGTGTAAGATTGTTTATATTTCAGATGAATTATGAGAGAAATACCAATACCAATAATCGGTTGGGTATTGTGTGGTATTTCTATTCATTCGAAAGTGACATTTAAATTCTTCTTGCGAATAGTTAGGTATAACAGTCTATAACGACAGTTCTTGTGTTCCGCAAATTCATCAGAATCAGAATACGAAAACTTGAGTCAGGAGATTCAATAGGCATCACTATTGATTTCGAATTTTCTATTTAAATAATAACCAACACAATATTTTTTTTATATTCGGGAACAGCTGACTTGTCTATGAATTTGTCATTTGAAGCTAGTTTGCTAGACGTGAAGATTTTGCGTCGAACGTGTTAGTTTTATTGGAATTAAATTTAATAATGATTGGAAGGAATCATTCTTAAACGAATCATGAATTAGAAAAGTGTCATTGTTAGCCTCGTATTCTGCTATACCTACCTACATAAAAACAGGTATTGAATGAGGTGTTGCACGGTTTTTTTTTTCTTTGCTTTAATCGAAAGAATAAGAAAACATATTTTATCCCTATTATTTATTTTTTTCGTATTATTCTTTATTCATGAGAAAATTTGGTGGTGGAGTAATTAATTTTGTAGATTTACTTAGCTAGTATTTTTATTCTTGTTTTGACGAAAATCTCTGGATTTTAACTTTAAGAGTAAATTTTACTTTGCTAGTGCTTTACTTATCCATCTTTTATAATACTGGGCATTAAACTATGAAATATAACGCTATAATATAATGATAAATAACTAATAACTACGCTAAAAAACAAAAAATCGCGCTGCACTATAAGTCAGACCGTATGTCACATAGATACATTTGTTTTTTTTTTTTGTCCTCTTTCCAGTTTTGTCATTGGCTAATGTCTTTCTGACGTCACAGGCAGTCTAATTCGGCGCCAATTCAAAAAGTATATTTTTAAACTGCTACTGTGCTTAATATATACAGAAATTTGAACAGAAAATCATATTTAATAATACTGTAGAACGTCCTCATTCGAATTTCAGAAGAAAAAATATGTGTTAATTTTTTGGCAACACCTCATTCTGTGGCATATTGTATAATTCAAATTCTATACATATATTTAAGATTAATAATAATAATAATAATTTAATAATAATAATAATAATAATAATAATAATAATAATATAATAATAATAATAATAATAATAATAATAATAATAATAATAATAATAATAATAATACTGAACAATAACTATATTATAGTAATTATAGCATTTGTCTATAAACAAAGGTATCTTTCTCTAAGACACGAGTATAACGTAATATGAGCTTTCTGTTACTCTATATTCGCAAACGCAAGTAAAATTTTTGTTGACTGTTCATAAAAAATGTGTAGTGTATCCTTTTCATAACATATGTTCCTACCCGTATGATGAATAATGTACGTACATATAACAATAATTTCATTTATGATTAAAGTAGATTATCTATTAATATCTCATTTATATAAAACTGCTGCAGTTAATTTAACAAAAAGAAATAATGGTGTTGATATTTTATTTGCTTACTATCTGCATATTGCAAAATTAATATCTCCTTATTATCATCTCTTCCCTTTAATATCAAATTAACACGTTAATAAATATTCATTGTACAATTATAAATAAGTGTGCAGTACACAGCTTGCAAAGGAATAATTATCGGAACGTCAAGATCCGATAATGATAACAACGTACAAAGAGATAAATAAAATATGTATTAAGATCATATAAAAGCCCGGCAGCGTATCGATGTTAAAGTACGCGAGCCATAAATAAAATCAAATTGAATTTGTATGTGTTAAAAACATGACCTGACCTAAGCCAAGGTTTAAAATAAATTAACTGATAAAAACAATGAACTCATTCTTACGAAAGTAAACAGTTGTTTTGACGTTTCACTTTCCATAACAATGCGAATTACGGGGAAATTATTACCATAAACCATAATAGAATGACTCAGGTTCGAAATCATTTTAAGCTAAAGAACTATAGACACAGACTTTAAATTTTATACAGGTTTATTTCAACAAAATTTCAGAACCGTTCAGAACTTTACTGGGTTTGCGCAAAGCCATTTTACCGTTCCGACAAGTCGAATTTAAAATTCAGAACCTATATAATGGGTTGCAGAAACGTTAATCAACGCATTGTTCGGTTAGCGGTTCATCAAAACGAACAAATGCAACGCGATTTTTTGACAGCAATGATTTAAATGTCATAAGAACAAGAAAACTGATTCGAATTTGTTTGTTTTGATGAACCACTAATCCAACAATGCGTTGATTATCATTTCTGCAACCGGGCAATAGTGTTCCAAGAACGAATGAATGTGTTCCGAACCAATTCTGAACCGTTCTTAAAGTTCCAGGATTTTACCAGAATTTTTAATTCTGAATAAGTTTGACGTGCTATCTAACCTGACTAATTTTGTTTTTGTTATTATTGAAATTAGCAATGAAAGCAATTTTTCCGAATTGTCAGAATTTTGTGAAAAGTGATGGAGAATTCTCGGACGATGTTATGGAAATAAGTAAAAATAATGAAAATTATCTACGGATGATAGTAGCAGCAGTACAGAGATCAAGTTTTTTTGGAACATTTTCGAATTATATACATATATTATATTTAAATCATGAACTTACCTTCTATTTCTTCAATTTAAATATATTATATCTAATCAAAAGCACAATTTTTTTATGACAGGGGTAATTTTATAAGTTAGGATATACAAACAAAATTCTCACCCGGTTCTAAATCGTTCCAACACTAGTCAAGTCGGTTCTAGAATTATAAGTTCGCGCATGGATTCTAAGCAATTCTGAATCACTTTCTGAACGGTTCTGAACATTCTGTTGGAACAAACCTTATATTTCGTTATGTAATGTTAGGTTCGTTACCCCATTTTCTCAAGAACCTTTCGAGTCTAACGCTTCACTTCACTGGATTTTAAATAAATATGTATATCACTGCATATTAACCATTGCTGGGTGGGCCAATTTGCTTTGTAGACAGATATCGGTAATGATGACATATTCTTGCCAGCTGAGACCTAACAGGCACTCATTGCTGGCGTGGAGAATGCACCAAACGCAAAGGGGTCACTGTTGTACCATTTAAAATTCGAAATAATTTTGCCGTCGGTCGAGAGCGAACCGGGATCAGAAATAACAAATTTCTTTCAATTTAAAATTTGAGCCAAATTGTAAGAATTAAAAAGACAAAGTAAAAATATATAAATTGCAATTTGTCTCTTTTGTCTATTTATATCATTTGAAGAGCCAAAGGAAAAAAACTGGTGTGGCCAACACAATACCTCCTCTCCTGCCATTTACAGCCCGAGTCACAAAAAAAGATTAAGCTAATCTTTATTTTGGATTAGCGAATTTTACTCTAATTTTGGCAGTTTATTTCTTGAAATATAGTCTAATTTATTCCAAGTAACTAACTTTTTTGATAATAAAATGAAGATTAAATTTTAAATACCGGGATAGAATAGAATTCACTAATCCATAAATGAGGATTAGCTTAAACTTTTTTGCGAATCGTTAATTTTTATTAATTTAAATACATACCTATTTACTTATGCTGGAAACTGTATTGAATTCCTTTCCTATTGTTCTATTTACTTTTTTCTTTTTAAAACGTCACTATTATTAATTTGAAATGATTAATTCTTTGACACTGGTATTTATCTGTCAGTTACATACATTTGATTTGAATAACTGCGTAACCAAGGAGTTTTGTTTGTTTAAATCGTAGGCTCCGGGATTTATTTAAATTATGGATAATTTTATAAATTTATCTATAAAATATGTAGAAAAAGTATTAATGAAAATCTATAGAAAATTTAATAATCTACAATTTTTATAATAACATTAATCTCGAAAAAATAACATTTAAAGATACTTTTCGAAGAAAAACTATTTGAGCTTCAAGTAACGTGCCATTTCCGGTTATCCGATTTATACCAAAATCTAATGGACTCTTTCCATAATAGAAAATGATCAAATACAAGGTTTCAAAGTTTTCTGAATTTGTATTTGAGTTACACACACACACATACACACAGACATCATCGTGAAAATGTTACTATTGGATTTTAAGGACCTGAAAACGTGGTCATTTACCAAAATCTCGATATGCGACTTTTAGCACGATCCCTATACCTCCCTTACCAAGGGTAGCGGGAGGTATAAAGGATAAATGTTCATTTTCGAGCAAAAAGAAGGCATAAACGGTAACAGTACTAAAATACAGACCTAAGAAATTAAAATACGAGAGCTCAAAAGGATGAGGGTCCAAGTATTTTTGCCTAAATTCTATTAGGTCCTACATAAGTTAAAGTCGACCCATCTATAAGTATAATAATAATAATGTTAAGAAATGACCAATCTGAGCATTGCACTAAGATTGAATACACTCTCTTTTTTATATATTATGTATAATTGTCCTCTAATTAGAATCCCTGATCCTGTTGAACACATTTAATAATCAATAAAAAAAATTAATTTAATATTTGTGCAAATGGCTAATTATGCGCACATACTGTATATTCAAACATTCTGTTTACAAAGAACCTTATCTATAGTAATGAACACAATGTCGATGAACATAAATGTTTAAATTCCAAGAATAGCTGGCATATGAATATCGAAAGTGCGATGATATATTTATGTACGATCGATGTTCTGTATTTCATAACAGCGGGTATTTGCACAGGTAACTAGATAATGCCGTCAAGTCCAACAAGTAGATAAAGTCTCATATTGACGTTTATCGATTGTTGAAGCGCGTGGTTGCATTTGAACGCTATTGCTGTTGCTAGGCTGCAGTAGGAAAACATAATTTCATAATTTTTACAACATTAAAATCAAGGTCTCCCAGACTTATAAAACGAGTAAAACTCAGTGTCATTTATTTTCATTACAGCAGATAAGTGTGAGAACTTTAGTTGGTACGAGCAATTAATATTAAGCTTTCAGCTAAACTTGAGCTTCGTATAGTGCGCGTAAGCACAGTGCACCCGATCATTTGTCAACGACTAGCTAATCTGCCGTTTTTCCACACCATACATTCTGTAATTAAAACAATGACGGCACGCCCTGTATTCATCAACAACGCAGCACACTACGATAAGAACTAAGAACCCGTGCAATACAACAAGAATAAGTACAAAATTAATTATTAATTTTAAAAACTTTTTTGATATAGTGTCCTTTCAAATGGCGTTGTTTTAATTGATACATAAAAACATAAAATTTAACACATGTGAAAAAATGACCAAAAGATTTCCGATGAAAGTCATCTGTATCATATACGAATTAACAAGTTGGCATCTTTATCTCTCTCATATTTGCATTGACAAAAGGCGCGCGCAATAAAAATGGATATAACACGCTTGTCTTTCAAAAATTCATATTGTTTCGACTAAGTTACGACATACCATTTTAAAACAATGCTTGTTGTTGACAATACTGTCGCTGTAACGTAAATTCATTTCTTACTTGGGATATATTAACGTAATTCATAGCAGAGCGTACCTATAGTTTTTACCTCCCGCTACCCTTGGTAAGGGAGGTATAGGGATCGTGCTGTGTGTGTGTGTGTGTGTGTGTGTGTGTGTGCGTGTGTGTGTGCGTGTGTGTGTGCGTGTGTGCGTGCGTGCGTGCCGATTCTCCACTCTAACTCAAATACTATCATTCAGAAAATTTTAAAACCTTGTATTTCCACCTTATTCAAATATGGGAAGAGACCATTAGATTTTGATGTATATCAGATAACTGGAAATGATACTTTACTTGAAGCTCAAAATAAATTTTCTTCGAAAAATATCTTCAAATGTTATTTTTTCAAGATTTGTGTTATTATAAAAATTAAAGATTATTAAATTTTCTACAGATTTGCATAAATACTTTTTCTATATATTTTATGGATAAATTTATAAAATTATCTATAATTTTAATCCCGAAGCCCTCGCTTTAAACAAGCAAAACTCCTTCGTTACACAGTTCATATCTCAAATGTATGCAATTAACTGACAGATAAATGTCACTGTCAAAGAACTAATCCTTCCAAATTAATAATAGTAACGTTTTAAAAAGAAAGTAGTAAATAGAACCGTAGTTATATGGAATGGATCTTAATACAGTTTCCGTAATAACTAAATATATAAGTATGTATATTTAAATTAATAAAAATTAAATAGCGGGAGGTTTGGTGTTGGCCACATCAGATTTTTTTTATGTCGTCATTTAGAATGCATTTACTGAAATATATATTTTTATAATAACAAAATAATAGTCTATGTATCCTTATAAAAACTAAGTAACCGACGTTACTGAATTTGACAGAATGGACGGAGCTAAAAAATTTTAATTCATAAAACTCGAAGATGACCTTTATCAGAAATCATGTTTACACTTATGTTGGCAGAACTGTACTCTACTTACTTACAGTTTGAAAAAGTTAAAAAGTATTTATATTACAGAGGATTTCTACATTTTACAATGTTATGTATCTGGTTAGATTTGAATAAGTTTATTCTTATTTATTCTAAAATCATGAAGAATATTTGAATATAAAAAAAAATGTTTTGTCATCCATTGCTTTGTAATTTAATTCATTCAACCGTCATTGTAATAGTTAAATAATAAACAAAAAGTTTGTTTTTTTAAGTTTATTCTTACTTTCTCTTTTGTTTTACAACTTTGTTACAAATTACTTATTTCTGAAAAAAACTGGAAGCACTTAATTTTAAATTAATTATAATTTCCTTTACATTAAATTAAGTTACCTACTTACCAAAATAGATCAGATGAAACTTCCTCAACAAAACTGTTGGGAACTA
The DNA here is from genome assembly GCA_963082715.1 of Harpalus rubripes. Classification (NCBI taxonomy): domain Eukaryota; kingdom Metazoa; phylum Arthropoda; class Insecta; order Coleoptera; family Carabidae; genus Harpalus; species Harpalus rubripes. The sequence continues at coordinate 10,327,834 of OY720454.1, forward strand.
TTCTTGATAGTTACAGCGATTTAAATTTTTGTAATAAAACCGTAAATCATCCGTGGTATTATTGTCACTGTCGACATTTGTGATATAGCGCGAGAAGACTTTAGACTCGAGTCTAGATGACAAGATGACCAAGCAGTATAATTCTGCGATAAAATTACAAAACGCATCCGTTTGTTACCGTCTGCTACCGTCATTCGACTATTTACTGATCAGAATCATTTGAAATGAAGCAAACACATAAAGTGAATTATCAAGATTTATGCTGAAGATTATGACTGAAAAATAGATGCGGTTTTAATATCGTGGAAAACTAGAATGTCCTGTTGTCTATGTCAGAATACATCGATGATCTTCGATCTCGTCTTCGATCGTAGGTATTGGATTAGATATTAGATTATAGGAAGATACAAAAAAATAACACACTGTCACTAGCGATCACTGATGCCAAGGATAGCACTCTCTTGTAATAAATATACATACAGTGTGTCACTATAAATGGTATTAAATAAATATCATAATGACGATAAATCAATTTCCATGGGGGGAGGGGGACTGGGTATTTAGAAATCTTACAGATATAAAACATATTTTGGTAAGAATGCTAAGAAAAGAAGTTTATTTGTAATTTTATAGTGATTTATTATTTATGCCGATTATTCTAGTTTTGAAGACATACTAATATTTAAATGAGCATAATTGAGGAGTTTCCCACAAGAATATGACAAGTCCATTTTTTGAAGTTTACGGTGTATGGTGCCATATCGTTCGACTCCGGTCGCTTCAATTTATAAGCAATAAGTTCTGTCAAAGTCAACGTCAAGCAAAGCACGAAAAAAGTATAATTCTACACGAACCAAGTTTCTCTCTGTATTAAAAAATATTTTTTAAAAAGGAGTTTAAGATTATTTTTAACAAAATTCTAAAAAGTTAAAAAATATACCTAACTTTCTTATTTGAACATCATTTCCTTTTGTATTTTTATAATTTTCAACGGGTAAATGCAAAATATTTACAAAAACCAAATACAAATGATTTTTTTATATTTTTTAATTAATGATGGATTCTTAAAATAAATATTCAAATTGAACACCTTGTTTTACGTTGTTTTTATACGGTTTAAATTTTTATTTCTGATAATCCTAATAGGGGATTCCACCATTTATATATATATATATATATATATATATATATATATATATATATATATATATATATATAATTTCATCAGAAAGTATAAGTAAAACTAAGACTATTGGTGAAAATTCGGTGAAAAAATTCCTATTAATAAGCGAGTTATGGTCCCCCGAAGTTTAAAAATATAGATGCGACGTCACGAATGTAAGTTTTTATATAAAACTGTTTTCTTCGTGGATCTAAAATGTTCTTGAAATGTATGCTATTTTTAAATTATATTTATAAAAAATAAATTAATATAACACTGCATAAGTCTACATGCTTTATAATTACAAGTGTATCAAAATTATTAAGTTTAATTCAAGAAATTTATATTCAAATAAAAACTGTTTGAGAATTGCAGTACTGAACTGGTAGCCACGTGCCCGCTATTTGAATTTGTCTACTTCCATTGGTAGTAGACTCCACCCCCTAACTCGGTATTCGTTATATATTTACCTATAAATATCAATCAAAATAATATATATGGATTTCATATGAATGACGAGCTGCTAAAACAAAAACCCCCTTATTTCCGAAGTATTTTAATTATATCATTTTATTTCTTTATTAATATTCATTATTAAGCATACTTTCACTATTTTTTATTAATTTCTCTCAATTCGATTGAGCTGTAATGCCTATTTTTGGACGCGTCGTTTTAAAAAAAAATCTGATGTGGACACCACACGACTTCCTTCTACGCAAGACTAATATGAAGCATAGACCCAATTATAACATTGCACGTATTTGACGTAATTTGACATTAACATTTATTTTTTTGTTATTTTTTTGTCATAATCCATAGCAAGCTTCATTATAAAAACCAAAAATTATATAAGTTTTAAATTTACATACCTCGCGTATACAAAGGGATAATTTAACAATACTTGATGTGCTAGACGCAGAATTTAATTCTCTAAAACTCTTATTTGAAGCATTTATTTCTAAAATAAAAGTGAAACCATTTTATTCAAGAAAAACTGTTAACAACTTCAGGTAATATATCACTTCCGGTTAGCCTGTTTTAACCAAAATCTGCTATGTTATTCCAATTGATATAAAAGTCTTATATATCAAATTTGAAAAGTTTTGGATTATATTTTAATATAGTTTTTCATTAAAATCTATTATAGGCTTCAAATAAAGTACCATTTTTGGAAATGACCAAAAAGGGAGGTGCACAACTAGATGTTATAGATGTGCTAAATACAAAATTTCAACTTTCTACGGCTTACCGTTTTTGAGTTATGCGAGATACGTACGTACAGACGTCACGATGAAATTAGTCAGAATGGATTCAGGGATGGTCAAAATGGATATTTCCGTTGAAATCTGAAAACCGAAATTTTTCGCGAATACAATACTTCCTTTACTTTGTACAAGGAAGTAAAAACGATTCTTACTTGCACGTTTCTAAAAATTGTTTTATTTATTAAATTTATAATATTCCAGGGCTGCACGCACACTAGCGCCCACCTACTACCCACCTATTAGTGGAACTAATACAATGTAAGTATGTATATTAGGAAAATATATTCTATTTGTGCAATGGTTACACCCTGTATTTTGAATCTATAGGAATAATTATCCCGGCTGCATGGTCTGAGTAACATCGACATAGCATCCCCAGCCCGGCAAGTCAGTGAAATCCCTGTGTATAATTAGAGCCCACAGATCAGTTGCATCCACCCCTTCACTATTTATTTATCTCCCGTCTCTGTCTAGCCCATCTGTTCTCATCTGACGTATCCCCTCCACGATGTTCTGATGTTTAGGTGCGCGTGTGTGCGTGTGAACACAGGGGATGCGTGCCCAGCTGTTCTCCGTCCCTCCCTCTCTAGCCCTCTCTCTCACTCCAACACGAGCTGCCCGCATCTAGCAGGCTGTTTCCGCTATCGATGAAAAGTTGAAGGAGAGCCTTTTTGCGTGATGGTTTATGAAGAATTCTAAATGAAACGTTGTAAGTTGTAAGCGTGTTCCAGTTACCAACTTGTACACGGAAAAACTGATGTGGAAATTGCTAGTTTGCGACAGGGGGTTCGTCGTTATTGAATAGCTGCAGTGAATGCACTTTTGCGATACGGGATACGGTTACTGCAGGGGAACATAAACGAATGATTTCGTTCATTCTGATTTAAGTTTGTATCAGTTTTCATGGTATTCTCTGAAATAATTACTGTGTACTTCATTAAACGAAATACACAGATGTGGTTCTAACAAAAGTGATTCATGTGGTGTTCTCTCCAAAGAAACAATGAGTGCTCCCGGAAAATCACTTCTAAAAATCTGATGTGGCCAACCCAATACCTCCCGCCATTTAATTTAAATGGCACAAAATTGACCCCTGTGGTGCACTCTCCACGCCAGCAATGAGTGCCCGTAAAGTGACGCCTGGTAAGCGCCCGCACGGTGCAAATATTTCATCATTACCGATATCTGTGTACAAGCAGATTGGCATACCCAGCAATGGGTAATAAGCCGTGATGATATATTTATTTATTTTATTTTAAATTTAATACATAAACCATTACGAAAGATGACTACTCATTGCATTTCGTATGTATAGGCGTGCAACATGAAATATTTATGGAGACATTTTAATTGAAAAAATAAGAGTAATTTATTTAAAAATTAATGTTTCTAAATAATGCCTTTCTGAAAGATTTATGTTCTTCACTTATGTTTTTACAAAATTCAAAAACATAGTCTTAACTAAACTAGTGATGGCACGAAAATCCGGCTTTGATACTGATTTCGGCCGATCCGGCCATTTGTTTGCAATTCCGGTTCCGGCCGAATCATTTAGGGAATCCGGCCGAATCGTAATAATTTTTTTATAAAACTTATTTCGGTATAATTAATATTTTTAGTACATATTTATTGAAAAGAACTTTTATTTTTTTATGATACAGCAATTTAAAAATTGTTACTCTAAAAATATAATATACTCCAAATACTAAACATGGTATCAATATTCAAAATTACACTTCGGTAATTTGCGATGGTGATTATTGAAAAGTAATTTTTCTGCGTACACTAGAGTTACCTAGAGCACCGTTCTTCATTTCAGAAAATATGCGTTCGCTCTAAACGCTACTTGTAGGGCTTGACAAAAATCGCTGAGCTTTTTTGCTTAATTCGGGATACAGTCCGTCATGGTCTTTCCACCAAATAATCAGAATTTCTATCTATTATTGGTAAATTCAAAAATGCAAAATGACGAACGATCCGGCGGCCGGAATTCCGGCGATCCGGTTTAGCGAAAGGCCGGAATTCCGGTTCCGGTGATCCGGCCTAAGTGCGATCCGTGCCATCACTAAACTAAACCAAGTAATAATAATTTGATTTAAACGGCAACGCCACTGGGTAAATATTAGCATAGAGGGCAGTATAGTAGATAATTATGTTTCTGTAATTCTACGACATGCGTCATTATTATTTATAATGTGTTAGAAAGTAATAACACTATTTACGTATATCTGTCACACCACATAAAGTAAATAGACGTAGGTCAAATAGTCTTTCTCTTTCTAATACAAAATGTTTCTAGGCTACTGCTGTAAAGTGATGTGTATTCTTTCGTCGAACAAATGACCTTGAATAGGCATCTTTCGTGAATAATAGTATACTTACATTTATGCTGAAAACTGTATTAAATTCCTTTCCATATAACAATAATTGTTCTATTTACTATTTACTTTTTAAAACGTTACTATTATTATTTTGAAATGATTAGTTCTGCGACAGTGACATTTATCTGTGAGTTACATATATTTGAAATATGAACTGTGCAACCAAGATCAAGGAGTTGTGTTTGTTTAAAGTGTAGGCTCCAGGATTTTAATTATAGATAATTTTATGAATTTATCCATAAAATATATAGAGTAAGTATTAATGCCAACCTATAGAAAATTTATAATCTTTAATTTTTATAATATCATAAATCTCTAAAAAATAACATGTAAAAGTATATTTCGAATAAAAACTATTTTGAGCTTCAAGTAAAGTAGCATTTCCGGTTAACTTATTTACACCAAAACCTAATGGCTTTTTTCCAATAGAAGTCAGGTAGAAATATAAGGTTTCAACATTTTCTGAATGAAGAGTATTTGAGTTAGAGCGGAGAATCCACACATACATACATAATCGTGAAATGTTAAAATAGGATTCTAAGGACCTTAAAACGTGCCCATTTACCAAAATCTCGATATGCGAATTTTAGCATGATCCCTATACCTCCCTTACCAAGGGTAACGGGAGGTAAAAATCGTTTAATATATTTAATGAAATAAAAAAAATAAAACAAAATTATATTAAATTACAATGCAATAAAAAAGAAAGTCTATTTTGTCTTACGCTCTTTGTCTCGGTAAATAAAAGCGTGGGCGTGAGTAAATAATGAATACGTAAATATTTATATAAAAGGTACATTTCGATATTTCGGTTCACTTTTTATTTGTCGAGGCAAAAGTCTAGAAAACCATTTTATCAATGGGCTCCTCTACTCTAATTTGTTTAATTACTTTAAATGAAAGTTCGTTTAATTTTGGATCAATCTGAAATATTAAAAAGTCCTAATTGTTTTTAGTTTAACTGCATTTGAATTTTTAAATTCAATATGATGTCACAGCGATACACCTATTGCTATCTTTCTCTCGCACTGCACCAAGTACTATACACTACGACTACACTCCATAGTAGGCTGCGAGAGAAAGATAACATTAATGTGACGTCACAGTGTCACTGACAATATATTTCAAATATCTCGCAAATTAATTATTAAAAAAAAAAACTTAATAGTTATTTATTGAGTAATAATTTAAGTATATATTTTATTATTTTTTGTTATGGTGCTGTATGTTGTAGGAAACAATGTGAAAGATATCTCATTCAAAAACTCCCTAAACGCCTAACTACCTTATTTTTATATTAAATATTCTACATGCACTTATTCCATAATAGTATCAATTTAAACTAGCTATTATTTTTAAGTACCTACTCAATTTCACTATCTTTAATAAACAAATATTTTGAAAGGAATGTTTAGCTTGGAATTATTATGTTTGTGGGAAATGGCATTGTATGAGTTTGTTGTTTATTCTTGTATAAATGCTCGTGCACATTTTCACATAATTTTACCAGAATGTGGGTTACCCGTACATAATTTATTTAAACAACAATCATCCTGCAACCACCATTCATGAAAATGTTCTTATTTTACTTATTCTCAAACTTTTCTTCAATATCTCTACATTTTCACCCGAAACAAGTTATGAAGTAAAAAATGATTAAATATATCAATCTGTCAAGAAAATAAGTGAATAATAAATGCTCAATAATAAGAATAAATAATTACTATAATTACAAACATTTTTTGCGAGGGAATTACCAATTAACATCGGAATTTCAAACATTAGTAGAAAAATTCCAGCATTATTTACGGAAATATAAGAATTCCTAAAAGTTTATTAACAGGTTATCAGAGAAATATGGTTGGTTATTATCTATAAAAAAAACTGGTATTGCAAATTAAATACCTATTATATAAAGAGATGAAAGAGATATAATAATAATAATAATAATAATAATAATAATAATAATAATAATAATAATAATAATAATAATAATAATAATAATAATAATAATAATAATGACAATTTCATTTAGATGGTGCCATACAATATACAATAATAATAACGTATGGTCCTGAAGTTTTGAGAAAATTTTTAGATACTATAATAACTTTTTTAAAACTCTTTTACTTTTTAAACTAATTATTACAACAATTAACATTAAGTATAACAATCAATATTTAACATTTAAATTATTGATAATGGACCATTATCTTCAATGGCCCTTAATTTTCTTCTGACTTGCCCCATCATATTCTGGACAACATCTGGATCGATTTCTCGAATCTTTTGGTAAATGCGACGTCGTAATTGTTCTTCATTTGCAGCTTCCCATCCATTGTCGTACACTTTTCTGGTCAATATTGACTAAAATTCTTCTATTGGTCGAGTTTGAGGTATATTGGAATTTTGGAACAAAGCCTACGTTGTTTTCGTTATACCAGTCTCTAGTTATTCTGGTGTAATGGCATAAAGCTAGATCAGGCCAAAACATTATATCATCATTGACGTGATGTGTTATTTTTTCGAAATTTAAGTTATTATAAAAATTAAAGATTATTAAATTTTCTACTGATTTGCATTAATACTTTTTCTATATATTTTATGGATAAATTTATAAAATTATCTATACTTTAAATCCCGGAACCTACGCTTTAAACAAACAAAACTCCTTGGTTTTGCAGTTATTCAAATCAAATGTATGTAACTGACAAATAAATGTCACTGTCAAAGAACTAATCATTTCAAAATAATAATAGTAATGTTTTAAAAAGAAAAAGTAAATAGAACATTAGGAAAGGAATTCAATACAGTTTCCAGCATAAGTACACATGTAGGTATTAGGTATGTATTTAGATTAATAAAAATTAACGATTCACAAAAAAGTTTAAACTAATACTCATTTTTGGATTAGCTAATTGTATTCTATCCCGGTGTTTAAAATTTAATCTTTATTTTATTATCAAAAAAGGTACTTGAATTAGATTAGACTATATTTTAAGAAATAAACTACAAAATTAGAGTAAAATTCGCTAATTCAAAAATAAGGATTATCTTAATCTTTTTTGTGACTCGGGCTATAAATGACGGGAGGTATTGTGTTCCATTTTTCTAAAACATATATTTTTATTATTGTTATTTACAACAATTAAATTACCTTATTAATCCTGAACTATTAATAATGTCGATTATCTTTTTTAATTTTTAAAAATTCTTTTACTTAAAAAAACTTCTGTATGAGACTGTCATGATAGAACCACCCTAAGCAGATAACTTCTTTTCACATCTTTAACCGTAACACCAAAACTTGGAGTCGCCCGCGACTGGCGAATATTTAAATTGCTGTTTGTACTTACACTATTTTATGCCAAGGTCAAAGTTTCTCAGTACGTTCTGTACTGTCAGTAATGATTGTATAGACGAGATCAGATCGCTTCACAATTATTCTGCACTAAAAATATTGCACTAACATTTGAAAAAACATCTGTGTACTGAACAACGCCTCAGCATTTGCATAAAATGTAAAAAAAGAACTCTTTTCTCCAATAAATATAATTTAACGTAATCTTTGCTAATATGAAAAAATATTTTTTATTTGGTTAATTTTCGAAATAACTTTTTGATGTATTCGTTGATATTTTCGCCAATAAAAGTATTGTTTAAAATTTTTTTTACGAGTATTTGTTGTTAATGTTTACTTTTTTGTATAATAATTATTACTTATAAATAAAACAATAAAACTATCATAAATGAATAATAAAGTTTTTATTTTTCCAGAGACGCCAAATTGTGGTTATTGTAACGTAAATTTCATGTTGTGGTTCTAGTGTTAAAAAATGTCTTCCAATTCAATGAGCTACTTGCGTGCCATTTTTTTATTTAATATTTTTGAAGAGACGATAAAAACTTGTTACCCATATTTTTTCTTTTAACAAAATTTTCATTAATTGGCTAGAAAAAAAATTATGAAATTTGAATATTTAAATTACAGCCATGTATGACGTAGAATTACGCCGAGCCAATGAATAGTCGTAAAGCCATAGTATCAGTACGCCCCTAGCAACGGCATGTGGGAGAATTTAAACATGACAGATCACCTTTTTGACGTTTGAACAATAGTTTGGAGGTTAATATTTTAGTTTGTCATTTTAATTTTGTACGAGTATAAGCTAAGTTAAAATCCTTCAAAATTCTGCTTAACAAATCGAAGTACGTAATAAAAGTAAAATTGCAAATAAGAAACAAGAGAGACAGTGAGAGAAAAATGAACTGTCAAATTCAAATTAAAACTCGCACTCTCACGCCATCTACAGCTTACATACTTAAATATGCTTTCCTTTCTCCAGTTCAAAATAATGACATCACATAAAATGCCCTATCTTAATTTACTAAAAAGACATATCATTTTTTTAAATAAAATTTGTATTTTCAACATCACTTTAGGTATATACTGATAGATATCGGATTTTCAGTACCACGCAAGTAGTCTATTGTTTCATAACAAAATATAGGTATGGACCTTTTCAATTTAACGGCTATCTTTTTTCTATCGCTGCAAATAGTAAGAAAATGGCGCGAACAACTGCCAGTTGGGCTGTCAAACGAAACGTCAAAAATATTACAGTCATTAAAATACCTATATTTTCAGTGAAAATTTGCATCGTTAGACATTTTAACTTCAATAAAAGCTTTTTTCTACAGTCTATATACAAAGTAGCCATTTGCGCTCTCTTTTGTCAACGCAAAATGTTACTTTGCCGCTCATGCGCGACAAAGTAGAAAAACGCTGGCTGTCCAAATTTCTAACTATACAATGTTGAGAAATGTCACTTGTCTACATTTTTAATAGAAACAATTAGTCAGGAACTAATGGCACTGTAGCTTCACATTTACCACCTTCACAAGTCAATCTGACATATAACTGCTCTGTCGGTATATTACATAACCAAACGAAATGTCGCACTGCTATGAAAATAAAATAGGGCATTTATTTACAAAAAACAAGTATAAAATGTTTAGATTAGATTGAAATTGAAGCAATAGCTCAAGAAGAATGGAAAATAACGATAAATTAAATGTAAAATAAATTGTGTGAACATTGTGCTGCTACCTGCAAAAGTTTGGCGGTTAATGTACTTGAAACAAATAAATTATGGAAAAACTTATAATATTCATTACAAAATGGACATTATTTTATTGTAAAAACGAAAGCCAAAACAATATATTGAAGTCATATTTGAATACGTTCCTATCTTCACTGCAAAACTATTGAGTAGTACTGTAAGTACAGTGCCCTTTTTTTTTTTTTTTTTTTTTTTGGTGGAGGACTGTAGAAAAAATCTTGTGTGTGTTTCGAGCGCAAGAATGCCGCGCTCCTGCGCCGCGCGTCAACAACCTCTCAATCGACAATGTCCCATTTTGCGCTCTTAATACACAAATAGCTATTGTAACTTATTTCGATAAGATTTTTTAAAGTTATCTGAGATATTCTCACATTTTACGTCTAATTTTTTTAGAAACAAACGCCATAGATCTCAGTTGTTCTTACTATGCGCCCCATTGCGCATATCTTCTATCTCTTTAAATTGAAAAGGTCCATTATCAACTTTCAAAGCCGCCTCAGTGGTCGTGTGGCTTGAGGCAGCGAACAGCGCTGGAAGCGACCGTCACCGCTCGACCCTGAGGTTGTGGGTTCGATTCCCACCAGGGGCTTTGGGTGTCCGTGTGTGTCCTTTCATCATCTCATCTCCATCAACTCAAGGTACAAACCGTTATAGTTAAAAATATATGAGAAAATTAACTCACCCCCATTAATATCGATTGTAATAAGTTGTAAACTTTAAATACAATAAAGAATTATTATTATTATTATTATTATTATTATTATTATCAACTTTCATTCATAATAGACGAAATATACATTGTATCTGTCAGATCAACATCCAAATTTCTTCACCGTCATCTTAAATCCTATCATATTTACATAGGTCGCATATCATCTTCATCATTTGCAAATCTTATTATCCTGCGATAATCTCCAAATTTCAACCAGTTATCATCTCTTTTATCTCTTTTTACCATCCTTGCTGCTGCCACAACTCTCCTTGCACGATTGCAACGCTACTGCATCAGTGCATCCAATGTGTGTAGATGTGCATGTGTCCGTGCAGAGCGCGTTACCCAATCCATTTATCGAATGATGATTCACATGTTATTGTCCGCAACAGCAAAGCGTAGAGCACGTGCCGAACTTAGGGTGGATCGGATTTTTACGTTTTAACTTTTTTTCAATCTCATTTGAATGCAAATTGCCTGCGGAAAGGGTTGAGAGACACCGGCGTCTGTGTGGATTTGTCGTTAGATTTTATTACAGCAAATTATTGTTTTTCCAATGTGAAATACATAGGTTTTATCTTCATTAAAATTGGGTTTTTACTTTGATAATCCTGTATCGTACTTTTAATGGTCTTGAAAATAATAATATAAATACAAAGGTACTAGTATCTATTTGTATACATATGTATGAAGTTTTACTTCTATACTTCTTATTATTGTATTACCTACTATTAATAAAATATTTATTTTTTTGGCGTCGGTATTATAAACGTACAGCTAAATTAAGCTCCATGGTAAATTTAATTCAATAAACAAATGCAACGCAAATTTTTGACAGATTTCATTGTCTTAAGAACTGGGAAATTGTTCGATTGTTCCGAATTTGCTCATTATATTAAATTTATTGTGCAACTAAATTTAACTGGACATTTATAATACCGGCCCTTCCTTAAACTTTACTTAAATTTAAACTAAATATTAACGATTTAAGTTGCAGTCGCAAATGAAAATTAGGTTTAGATTTATGGTTTATACTTTAGATTTAAAGACTTTGGCCACATATTATGTTATGACTCCATACACACTTCAGAATTTAGGGTGTCTAAATCCAAATCATAAAGCTAACATTGCTCATTGCAAGGTCCAAACTTTAGGTTTATGATTTAGTTTGACGTCACAAACTTCACCAATGAGAACGAGTTTGAAATGATATAGATATATACACCCATCTTTATTTAATATCCACTTGGTGGATTCGGCTTTTTAAACAAATGCGAGAAGAACATGGAGACTGTCATAACATAATTGCTGAAATATAACCAATAATTCCAAGAGAATGACAGTTTCACGGCGTGTCTTCTTGAGTACTGCTCTACCGATATTTTAATCTTGTTTTTGAAGCATTTACACAGATGTCTGTACATATTAATACTAATTTTCAGGTAATTTAAACTTACATTATTTATGAATGACTTACTTAAACCTAAACAAAAATCATAAACCTAATTTTCATTTGTGAATGCTAAGGGCCACAATTTTCATCTGTCAAATCACACATTTTATTGAATCATTGGAGAATTTGTATTAACGCTATTAAATGTACATTAATTTATTATAATATTATAAAACTTTGCTAATAAAACGTAGAACACTTCAACATACCACACAATAAAAAATACAAAAACATAAGAAAATCTGATGTGGCCAGTACATTACCTTCCGTCAGTTCTATGTATTTTGTACAAATTCCACACAGAAAGTTTCTTGCAAAAGATTCCATATTTCCAGTACATTACCTTCAGTCAGTTCTATATATTTTGTACAAATTCCATACAGAAAGTTTCTTGTAAGAAATTCTATATATTTCCAGTCAAATTATAACACAAACATACTATGTCAATTGCACTTGACACTGACATTTGTCAATCAGAATTTTCCTAATATTAGTAGATGTTTCCATGGATATATAGCACGCACAGCTGGGTGCTTTATGAAATTTAATTTCTTTATAATTTTTTAACTCTATGTACATTGAATATAATCAAATCATATAGAGAATAAAATATTGTTTAACATTTATAATAACATTAAATGTGAAAAAAATGATATTTAAAAGCATGTTTTCAAGAAAAACTGTTAAAATCTAAAAATTAGGGTACTTCCGGTCGACTAATTATAACCAAATCTAATCAGCTCTTCATAAGGATGTTAAGTGCCAAAAGTACAGGGTTTCGGAAGAAGCTAAATACGGACCCTTAAAATACCGGTCGACCAATTATCACCAGTCATTCGGCCCACAGTTTTTTTTTAAGTTTATATATAAAGGAGTCGAAAGAATTTTGTAAAATTTTCTAACGATTTGTGTAGATTTTATAATTTGTTGAAAATTTAAACCGGCCTAACTAATATGAGTTTGGGTTCGTATGGAAATAGTATAATTTTATCAGAATAAATTAAAATAGATTACGCTCAGAATTTAAAGTATTTACGCTATATGGAATGTCATATTACAATAATTTGATGGAAAATGAGGTATCAATAAATATTATAGAGTTAATACTTTAATAATTGTCTATTAATATTGCGCGTATTGTAATTTATGTGATAAATGTATAATAATATTTAATAACAAATGTTTATTAATTGCTTATAGATTAATTGTAATTTTGGAGGAAATAACATTAAAATGAACATGAAAAAAAATATTTTGTTTGTATAAATTCGTGACAATGCAATGAAAAAACGCGTCCCAATTGTTTTACACAAAATTTTAGGGTAAAATTAATTCCTTATAAAATTCTGAGCTTAGTGAGTGACGCATAATTTATTTTACGAATTACGAAACAAAATTTGTTTGGAAACTTGAATGAAAATTATTTTGTAACATAGAACAAACAATAAAGAATAGAATAAATCAGAGATGAACTGAAATTGATTGTTTTCTAAAACTATATTCCATTCCATTTGACGGTAGTTTTGTTACTTAAGTGTGACAGATATGTGACACTTTGAACATCAGGTGGAGAGACATTTTTCAGTCGCATCTTACATCTGTAGAAAACTGCAAGAAATCCAGGATTATGGGCATGAAAGGAAAATTTATTAACAACTTCTTTTTCATTTCTAACTGCACTAATTCAAATTATTATAATTTTTTATCAATTGTTGACATTTACTTATCAAATTTCTATATATTTATAAGTTATTATATAACTATTAAAATTATCATTATACCTTTTAACAATTTTTTTATATTTTCTTTACTTTATGGAATATAATTAGGTTTATCAAAAATTCGCCAACCACAAAAGGAAATATGTACAAATACATTTGTTCGAAACATTAAAAAAAGATTATTGATGTCTGTCGCGTGTCTTAAAATATTGTTTTGTCTACATTTTGAAGGCGGGATACTAAAACTCAGTTTATTGTTTTGTAAACAATCTTAGTCTTAGACGATAGTTTGTATTCTGAATGAAAGCCTTTTGTGTTAAGCAAAGAAGCCTTTGTATGCATTTTTAAATATTTAAACATAGGATTTAGTTGATAATTGTTTCAGAATATAATAGCAGGTTGTTCTCAAGTAGTATTTGAGTCAGAAGAATACTTTTTCATAATTGCAGGAAAATTATGGATATAGATAATTAAATAATTGGATAAATGACGTTTAAGTTTAGCATAATATTAAAATAGTTGCAACAAACACAATATGTATGAATATGAATGAAAATATTATAGATTTACAAACACTGGCACAATATTCACAAAATTCAATAAAGAATTTCTGAGAATTTCATTACTAAAGTTACTGCACTCGAAATAATGAAATATGAAACGAAAAACATGTTTTTCTTGTTCTCTTTCTTTCAAATATGTCAGATTTTACATATTCTAATAAAATACACGTTTTTTTAACTTCCGTCACCTTTAGGTAAAAAAGGTATTATCTTTGGTCAAAAAATTCGATGAGTTTTTAATGAATAAGCACATTTTAGGGTCCCTAGAATATGATTTTACTATTTTTACGATATATATATATATATATATATATATATATATATATATATATATATATATACAGGGAATTTATTTTAACGTGCAACATATGGTCAATCACTTCCATGGTTACTACAAACTACTGTCAAAAATGACAGCAATGTAATGTTTGTCCATTTTAAAATGCAACATACAAAAATTTGTAGTTATGTATTTTCAATACCAATTTCCAATAAATTAGTCTACATACTATTAACAAAAAATCAAAACTTTAATGTAGCACATCTTAACAAACTTTGGCTTACCAAAATTCATAATTTTAATGTAATAAATGTTCAAAAATACCTCCATTCACACTGAGGCAATATCCTAGTCGATCTTAGAAAGAATTGACACCATTTGTGACGTGTTCTGGAGGTATCTCCTGTGCTGCAATATTATTTATAATGTTGCATTTTAAAATGGACAAACATTACATTGCTGTCATTTTTTGACAGTAGTGTGTAACCATGGAAGTGATAACCATATGTTGCATTTTAAAATAAATTCTCTGTATATATATATGTCGTATGGCAAAACAAAAATAAAACAATATTAAAAATAACAAGAATGAGAATTAACTATCATAAATGTCTTTGTGTTTTGATATCTATTTTTGCGTATTCCTTTTCTCTAAATCCATATGAAGAGCTGATTAGATTTTGGTTATGATTGGTTGACCGGAAGTACCCTAATTTGAAGATTTTAGCAGTTTTTTTTTTTTTTAAATGCTCACTTTTTCACATTTAATGTTATTATAAATATTTAAGAATATTTTATTCTCTATACGATTTGATTATATTTTATACTTCATATTCAATGGATATAGAGTTAAAAAATTATAAAGAAATAAATTTCACAAAGCAGTTAGCTTGGAAACATGGAAACATCTACTACATTAAGAAAATTCTGATTGACAAATGTTAGTGTCAAAGTGCAATTTACATAGCTTGAGTTATAATTTTACTAGAAATATACCTATAGAATCTTACAAGAAACTTTCTGTATGGAATTTGTACAAAATAAATAGAACTGACTGAAGGTAATGAACTGGAAATATGGAATCATTTGCAAAAAAAAGCTTTCTGTGTGAAATTTATACTAAATACATAGAACTGACGGAAGGTAATGTGCTGGCCACATCAGATTTTTTCACAAATCATTTCACAAACATTGGGTTTTCCTTAAAGAATATTTTCATGTAATCACATCAATTTGTAAATTAAAATAACATTCTAAAATCATAAAATAATATACACACAAAAGATTATAAAATTTCATATCGTAAGAGTATTTTATATTATCATCAGGTCAAGTATAAAAAAGTTTTATAAAAGATAAATTTTATCATCAAATTTTATACAACTTTCAAACACAAAATTATGTGCCTTATATTCATTAATTTCATAAATAAAATGCAAAGTACAAAAGTATTCTCAAACTTATGAAGTATTTTATAAATATTTACTTAAAAATGTATACAAACACATCAATATATTAACAAATCAAATATTAAACTGTACACAACAAAAAGATCACGTTTTGATGACAGACATGAAAAATAAACATAAAAATATAGAAAAATGTACTTTGAACAGTCAAAATAAAAATATAAGTAAATATACATACAATTTGCTTATAGTAGTCATACAAATACACAAATAAACATTCATTTTTCATTAATTTCAGCCAACAAAGAAAAAAAATTAAAATAATCCTGCTAATGTTAACAAAAAGTTTTGTTTTGCCCATCAGAAAAAAATACCGAAATTCTCTTGTAATTGCTAGTCTAGACTAGAAGAAAGTTGTTTACTTAATTGTAAATAGTTTTTACTAATTTACTACAGTTTTCTGTTTATTTGTAGAGAAAATAAAAGTAGAACCAAATTTATTTTTAAAATTATGTAAAACAAACGAAAACTATATCAAGCGTGGTCTATTTCAAACAAAACACTGGGCAAAATGTCAAAATATAATTTATCTTTTGTTTGTAAATAGTTATAAACGTAAAACAAATATCAAAAATACTTTGTATCAAAATATGAATTGTAAATTGTTTTTGTTATTATTTCGCTTGTTTTACAATTATGATAAAAGTTTATAAATAAAAATTTCTACATAAAATTATTATATTTACATATAAAACAAATAACAATATATATTATTAGTTTTAATCAATACAATATTTGTATCTTTTTTGTTTTATGAATAAAATATATGAGTGAAAATTGTATAATATAATGAGGACATTTATTTGAAATAAAGTTCTGTTTCCGTGCATGAAACTGATGTTATCAGTTCATAGAGGGTTCGATAAGCGAGGTACCTGTCTGTTATCCCCCGATATTTCAAAAAAGCAAACATTTGATAAGGTGCAAGCCAGGACATTGTCAATATTCCAACATTCTCACCTCGTCCCCGGATTTCCATAAAAGTAACATACTTTATAAATAGCATAATCAAAATGCAAATAAATGTTGATATAGTGAAACTTTAAACAGATGATTTGAATATAAAATTAGCTAACGTTCAAAACAAACAAATGAAAAACGCCTGACAAGGTAGAAGGGAATGTTGATTGTTGAAGAAGAATTGAAGAATACGTGGCAGCAAGAAGACTTGAGACGCGACGATAAATGAATGTTTGATGTCGGGAATGACATGACGGTTAGAGGATGTCGATGTGTTATCACAAAGAATGGCCGAGAGAGAGAATTCCTCCCAAACGAAACGGAGTTAGAGCCGTCGGTGTTTGGTGCAGCAAGAGCAACGGCAACAGCAACAGCATCAAGCCAACATCAATCAGCTATTTTGGTTCGCGGAGCGCGGAGGAAGGCTCGATCGTTCGTTGCACTTTGTTTGCTGCATGCTGCACCAGCTCCAGCCGAAACAAACACGACACGCGCACACCAAACTCGATCCGCAATCCGGCTTCTCGTCGTGATTCGCGAGAGTAACAGAACAGAAAGAAAAAACACTCGCTGACGACCACTCTCGGTTTCAATTCGCAACTATTCGGTGAAGGTGAGGACCTCGACAATGACCGTGGCCCCGACTGCAAGTGCGTGAGATTGTTGGTTGCTGGTTTTGGTGGCACCAAGTCAACAACACACTGCAACTGCATCGTACGGCCGCAGTCGCAGTCCTTTGTCTCATTTAACTTTAACATTCATGCACTCTTCACCGTACCTGTCTGAAGACTCGGAGCTGTCGTAGCGGTCCGCGCATCTCTTCTTGCGACAGTCGTCGTCGCCTGGAGAGCAGGGCATGTCCAGGAACCCCTCGTGCTTTGCATCCAATCCCTTCACGCCACACAATTTGCCGCATAACTTACCACTATCACTATCTATATAAAAGGATTTCACATTTTCACACGCTGTGTCATTCACACTACTCTTATTCACACATTTAACGATATTTGTGTAGTCTTTCACTAAAGTTTTTTCGAATTGATTACCGACTGTGTCTTCCGTACACAAACCGTCTGCCATTTTGAACGCAACTGTCCGCTGCTGGCCTGAAGCCCGATCGCAGCGGCAGCGAGCGAACGCAGACCAACCGAGCGCAGCCGCAATCCTGCATGTGTGTGCGTGACGGCCGTGACGTCACCGACACACAGCACTCCGCGCGGCCGCTGCAGTGAACATGGTACAGACAACCCGTGGCCGTGACGTCATTGCCATACCAACCGATCATTGGCCGCGCAGCAATTACATAATTTACTCTCTTGGTGTAATGACATCTATCTGCACTTACTCTCTCATCTGTCCGCAGCCGCCCACCCCACACTCTCCCGACATACCGCGGCCGCCGCGCCGCGTGCTCAATGAACTGATTGTGTTTTTATTAATTTACTATTTTTTACGCGAGCAAATTCGCCATGAATGAGACACGCTGTCGATCGCGCCAAACATCTTACAAGCCAAGGCTTGTTTTGTTGGACTGTGTCAACATAAACACGGCCCGCGGTCTATCTTCGTTCTGACTACAAGGACTATGTAGATTACTGGCTTCCTTGATCTCAAAATAACTGAAACTATAAACACATTAAGAGCACCACACACGACTCATTTACAAATCTCCTTGCTTTATTTTTACAACTTTCATTTTACAAAAAATATAAACCAACAATAAACATTGCCAGTCCAGTACAAATAAATAAAATATAACAATGAATTTTTTTGTCCTACTTTTTTCTTCGACTGTCTTACCTGAAATTTATAACGCCTATCCGTCATGCAACACACATTTCATGTAGGAGAACAACTCTAAAACAGCAATTTATCATGATCTGAGTAAATTTTAAAAATGAAAGTTTAACCGTTACAACAACCAATTATTTAAGAAATAGGAAATAAAATATCGATGCATATCGAATGAAACACCAGCCGCCAGCCGAATCATAATTTATTGCAACAAGTCACGAGAGAGTGCACCTGAACGGAAGAAAACTAACTGTAGTACCATTACATGGTAAGTTGAACGTTTTAAAATCATATTCTTGGAATAAAGACTAGATGCAATCTATTATTTCACACCTCAGGTTGCAATGCAACAGCGGTCACGCATTCAGCACGATCAGTATGAAAAACAAAATTGCACTTACATTTTTCTAATGAGAAACTAGTTTCTTTACTATTTTTGTATGTAAATTCTGACATTTTAACTTTTAATGGAACTCATATCCAAATTACCATCTAATCGTTTTTACATTGTCAACATACAAATGACAAAAATGTTTATTTTAATGCCGTTTGCAATTAAGGTTTATTATAAAGTAAAGCAGTATACAAAGATAAAATTTATTCTGCAATAGCAAGAGTTATTAAAAGCACCTTAAGATACATGTATGAGGTCCTCAATTTTTTGGTAAATATGTATTAAAAAATATATATTTATATTTTGTAAAGAGATCTGCATAAATAAATAAAAATGGTCTAAAGTCTAGAATACCTACCACTCAAGAATTTTATTTTGAAATTTATATAAAGTTATAAAACCATTAAAAACACTAAATTTCACAAAAATTAGGACGCGGAAAACAAAATTTATAATGATTCTGGCATCTTTCTTAAAAAGTAGGATTAAATTCCTATAAAATGAATGTAACCACCCGAGTTCAGTCGAATTGAATTCTGTGCGTTAGGTTACGTTATATTAAATTATTTTTTGAGAACTTGCTAGCGAAAAAGTCACATGTTTCACAAGTACAACCTAAAATAGCAATTTGTGTATTAAGAGCGCAAAATAAGACATTGTCGATTGAGAGGTTGTTGCCGCGCGACACAGGAGAGCGGCATTCTCTCGAAATCGACAATGTTCATTTGCGCTTGAAACACACAAAAGATTTTTTTCTTTTTCTACAGTCGCCACAATGGGGTCCTACACCATAACAAAAATTTATTTGTTTCAAGTACATTAAACTAGTGCAGTGAAAAAGTGAATGTCCATTGGGAGCGTTCACGCCAAACTTTTGCAGGTGACAGTACAACTGTTCACACAATTTATTTTATATTTATATTTATCGCTTTAATCTAATCTAAGCATTTTATACTTTCGTTTTCGTAAATAAATGCCCTATTTTATTTTCACAGCAGTGCGGCATTTTGTTTAGTTATGTAATATACCGACTGTAGTTATATGTCAGATTGACTTGTGAAGGTGGTAAATGTGTAACTACAGTGCCATTAGTTCCTGACTAGACGTTCTCATTAAGAATGTAGACAAGTGACATTTCTCTACATTGTATTGGGATATTCAAATAAGAAAACGCTAACTAGCGGCGAATATTACAACTACAAACAGTGGTACACATTTGACATTTACATTAAACTACAACTATATGATTATAAAAACTCTATTATACATACTTGAATTATAAATAAAAATACTAGTATATGAGAAAATAATACGAAAACTAAAGAAACACAATTTAGCAATGCTAATCTTACAAATGTCAACAAAAAGTGTACCATTGTTTAATGCGATCTCTTGATACTTGAAATTCCCAATAGTTAGAAATTTGGACAGCGAGCGTTTTTCTACTTTGTCGCGCATGAGCGGCAAAGTGACATTTTGCGTTGACAAAAGAGAGCGCAAATAGTTATTGTATATAGACTGTAGAAAACACAATTTACGCGCGAAACGCCTATAAAATGCGTGCAACCACCCGAATTTCGTCAAATTGAGTTATGTGCATTAGGTTACGTTACGTTCAAGTATTTTTTGAAAATTTGCAAGCAAAGATGTCATAATTTTTACGAGTATTTTTACAAAAAAAATATAAATTCCTGTTTCCGCGCTCTAATTTTGTGTTTGTTATATTTTAGCTAAAATTAGACATTATTGCAACAAAAAAAAAATGGAATTTCAAGAGTGGTAGGTATTCTAGAATCCAGCCTAAAAATGTACCAATACAGTGGCATTAATAAAGGCACTGGTTAAATAATAGTAAAAATGTTAAATTGTAAGAAACAATATTTAACAATAACATTCCTAATATAACAGTTTGGTCTTTATACTACACCTAAATCTTACATATAATATTGCCACCATACCTGTGTGCACATACTAAAAATAAAAATAAATACAAGCGTTTAACAATTAATAACGCCTGAAAGCATAAAAGTATAAATATTTAACAATAAAAATATCCGTTAAAACAATAAAAATACTGAAGTATTTGTATAAAAACAGAAATAGTAAAAATGATTGCTGGTTTTTTAAGTAGACCTACAGTACGAAACTAAGATGTTTGTTAGCAGCTCATTTATTAAAATTATGTCCAAAGGGATGTAGGCATCATTCCTTCGACAGAACTGCCGCTTGGGGTTAAAGACTCACTGCATAAAAATTGCAATGGCATAAGCACCAGAAATCCCTGCAAGAAAAAATATCTATTACTATTTTATATATTTGACGTCTATACAAATCTACACCGTTCACATATCGACGCCATTTTTTGTAGAGATGTTCTTTCAGTTTCTGGACGTATCGTGGAAGTAGTTAGAGTTCAAAATTTAGCATAGTTTTTTTATAATTAATTTTCAAAGATTACATAAGGAAAGTATTGGCATTGGTTCCGAGAGCGGCCAAGCTGGCGTTGTTAATGACCGAGATTCGGGAGTGCGCCCATAAAATAAAAACGCTTTGTTTTGTTGTATGACGACTGCTCATTGCTGTGTTATTTAATATTTGTCAACCGTAAATAGAACACTTTTAAAATATTTATCTGTTATAAAATTGAACATTGCTGTAGTTTGCTAGAAAATTTGTACAGGTGTCTCATTTTCGATGTTTTTTAAGGTATCTCGGGTAATAACGATAGATCAAAACAATTGTCACATTCCAGAGTTAACTTTTCGAAAAAAGTTTTATAGTCACCATAAGAATTTTCGATCTTCTTTTGTTTCTGAGCTACAGGCAAAAACTGGTTTTCGTTAATTTCGAATATATATCTTACTAATTATGATAGAGAAAAATTGTTTTAACAAATTTTCAACTGTTTTTTAGGTAAAATAAAATGGCGTAATTAGATTTTTTGAAAACTTAATAATTCTCGAGATATCACACAAACTTATGATTTTTTAAATGGGAACCTATGTTAAAAATAGTCTTGTCATTTTGCTTATTTCATAAGCTTTTCAATGATATAAAACAAGTCTACATTCTTTTGTTTTAAACATGAATAAAAGATAAATTATTAATTTAATGGGGTGAAAAAAATTGAAAAGTATTCAGAAACAAATGAAAAATCAATTAAAAATCATCATTTGTTTATTTTGTTTCTATAATTATTAATTATGTTCTCAAAATTATTCGTAACTAATTATTTTCGGGTTAGTTAAATTATTATTCATCGACTTTACAGTTGGCTTTGAAAAAAATGGTTTAATATGCTTTTGAAGTAAATAAATCGAAAAAATTAGTAAAACTGAAAAAAATAATATCAGAAATAAACAAATGGTGATTTTTAATTTATTTCTTCCATTTTTCTTAATAATTTTCAATTTTTTCATTCTAAAAAAATAATTATTTATCTTTTATTCATGTTTATAATAAAAGAATGTAGACTTGTTATATATCATTGAAAAGCTTATAAAATAAACAAAACGATGAGACTATTTTCAATAAAGCTTCCCATTTAAAAAATCATAAGTTTGTGTTATATCTCGAGAATTATAAAGTTTCCAAAAAATCGAATTACGCCATTTTATTCTACCTAAAAAAAAAGTTGAAAGTTTGTTAAAACAATTTTTTTCTGACTATCATAATAAATAAGATATATTTTCGAATTGAGCAAAAAAACGAGTTTTTGCCAGTAGTTCAGAAACAAAAGGAGATCGAAATTCTATGTGGTGACTATTAAACTTTTCTGGAAAGTTGACCCTGGAATGTGCAAACTGTTTTGCTCTATCTTTAATATTACCCGAGATACCTTAAAAAAACATCGAAAATGAGACAGCCTGTACAATACAATAATATCCAATATTCCTCTTCAAATATTAGCAATAAAATTATTATATTATACGGACAGAATTACGAGAGGCTGAAGAGGGAGGCGCATGACAGATTAGTTTGAAGACAACATTTCCACTAAGACTTGTTCAAGGAGAAAATTTATTAAATGATGATCACGCACCTGTATATCCTCGAGCATTTTGGTAGCTCTAGCGACCGCAGTATGGTACAACGGCGGCTCCTCTTGGTATTTTTTCAAATCTGCGAAGCTTTGTACTTTATCAGACGGAATGCAATGGAAGACTTTTTCGTAAAATTCTGTATTTAATTCAGCAGTTTGGTACCAGACTTCTTTGTAAAATGAATCAATCACTGGGTCTGTTACATCTATGTACGTTTCTGCCTCTTTCCCCAAAATGCCTAGATGCTCTTTGAATAAGTGTTTTCGTAAAGAGCCCGCATATTTTCCAGAAGGGAATACGTCTCCGTTCATGGTACCGTCCTCGAAAGATTCATCCTACAAATTCATAAAAATAATACCAATTTTTATATTTCTTTTTTTCTGGAAGAACAAGATGATCTAAAAATTTTAGCGCAAATGCGAACGTGAAAATTTTACGTAATAAACGAAATATGAATGTTTAAAGTTCAGAATTTGGGGTGAGACGTAGTATGTCTTCACCAGTGGTTGACAAACTGTTAGTTCTAGAGAGTACAAATTTTTATATATAAACTTATAAGTTATATTCATGAAGAAATTATTATTAAGCATAACATAGATTTAAAAAATTTCCCAATAAATGGGGGAGTTTAGTCATGTTGAAATGTAATGATTTTTCCACATTACTGCAATACTATACATGCAATATTACTATTAGTGCAATAAAAGTAATAAAATATTCCGTATATTTTTTTACCTTCCATCACCTTTAGGTAAGGAAGGTATTGTCTTTGGTGAGTTTTTGATGAATAAGCACGTTTTAGGGTCCCTAGAATACGATTTTACTATTTTTACGATGATGTCTGTGTGTGTGTGTGTGTGTGTGTGTGTGTGTGTGTGTGTGTGTGTGTACGTATGTGTGTCCGTGTGTGCGTGTGTAACAAAATTTTCGTCTACGATAACTTCCATACTACAATTCTAAAAATTATAATTCTTTCGTATTTCTCTTCGTTACATCCATGCGAAGAGCTGATTAGAATTTGGTTATAATTGGACAACCGGAAGTACCCTCATTTGAAGATTTTAACAGTTTTTCTTGAAAAAACTATGTTAAATATCATTTTTTCACATTTAATGTTATTATAAATATTAAAGAATATTTTATTTTCTATACGATTTGACTGCATTTTATACCTAATATTAAATGGATATAGTTAAAAAATTATAAAGAAATTAAATTTCATAAAGTAGACATAGCTGTGGAAATAGCTACTATATTAAGAAAATTTTGATTGAAAGATGTCAGTGTCAAGTGAAATTGACATAGTGTGTTTGTCTTATAATTTTACTGGAAATAGGTATAGGATCTTTTGCTTTCTGTATGGAATTTGTATAAAATACATACAACTGCTTTAAGGTAATGTACAAGAAATAATAATAATAAATCTTTTATTTCTGCAGATACATTACAGTGTATTTAGAAAACGTCACAAAATAATAATTTTCTGTATGAAATTTGCATAAAATACATGCAACTGCCGGAAGGTAATGTACAAGAAATAGAACATTTAATTTAGCAAGGAACTTTCCGTATGAAATTTGTACAAAATACATAGAACTGACGGAAGGTAATATGCTGGCCACATCAGATTTTTTACAAAGGATATTAAATTTATCGTTAGTTAAATCGCCCGCAATACGATGACGTATGCATGATCTTTAGTTCGCCGTAGTTGTCCGCCACGAGCGCCAGTTTAGAATGAAAACATGAACGTATGTCTTCTAGCTTCTAAATTTGATATTGAAACGTCAAATTCAATGTCAAATCGCAAAAAGCTCACTATTTTATTTTAAATATGTAAATGTGAAACTTAGAAAATACGATAAACACAGAAATTAAATTATCAAATGTAAACATAAACAGGTGGCCGTATTTTGCTTTTGTCTCTGTCTATGAAGCACGTTTTGGGCACGTAAGTCGAGACCTAATTCGCACATAGTTGATGTTATGTACGCCGTAATCGCGGGAAGAAAATATTGCAAAGGTTTAACATTTTTTTCTCCGGTACATATTTTTAAAATTTTACAAAATATAAAAGTAAAAACGCTTTAGATTTAAAAATATTTTAAAATTTAAAAAAATAAAAAATTCGAAAACTCCCCCATTATAGAACATTGAAACAGTTTGGACATTATTTGACAATAACTATGGCGGCAGGAGGCGCAAATGTTTGTCCATTGTTGGTTTCACGGTGGGAGGACGTACAAGACGCGCAAATCTCGCTT
Organism: Harpalus rubripes; assembly: GCA_963082715.1. Classification (NCBI taxonomy): domain Eukaryota; kingdom Metazoa; phylum Arthropoda; class Insecta; order Coleoptera; family Carabidae; genus Harpalus; species Harpalus rubripes. The sequence goes on from OY720454.1 coordinate 10,353,418, forward strand.
TTAAAATCGGGGAACCAGTCAAATTGCTTAGAACCAGGAATCGGAAACCGCAGAAACGTGGGTTCGGTTTATGTTCAGAAATGAAAATAAAATTGGGTTCAGATTCGGTTCGGGTTCAGAAAAAATAATTTTAGTTGACTCGGTATCGGTTCAGTTCCGGTTCGGGTTCGAAAAATTAAAATTATGAATTTGAAATAAAAAAAATTGTACATACGAGTAAGTAAGGAAAATAAAATACGAGATGCTCAATAATAACAAATTAATATTACTCTATTAGGTAAATAATAAAAATGAAAAACAAAAAGAATTATTTACAATGTAGCTGTAACTGCTATCTCAATTTGCGCAAACGTCACAGTCTAAAAATTTTTGTTACTCCCAAAAATTTATTAGCGGTTTTTGGAAGTCTTTGGACGTCTTCATAATTTTTAAAAACTATGAACTTGTAAATTAGGTTTATTTTAATTTTAATATTTCTGCTTGGGCTTTTTCATTACCTTTCACTAGCTTTCTAATAAATCTTCCTCATCTTCAAATAATGAAATAAAATATTAAAAATGTAGGTTTTGTTGAAAGGTAATTATTTCAGTACAAAACTAATCTTATTTGCAACTATGTGTCACAGAAATATTAAAATATATTGTTTCAGTGAACCAGGTTTTTTGAACCTAAAAATAGTGGGTTCAGTTTCGATTTGGGTTCATGTCGACCACATTAACTGTGATTCAGGTTCTGGTTCAGGTGTACAAAAAGGTGGGTTCGGAACGGTTTTCGGTTCGGTTTCCGGTCCCTGCTTAGAACATTATACATCATACTAATTATTAATCGACTTCAACTAATTAATATTTAAACAAACTTTTTTCAATAATATTCATTAATTTACGTATATCTTCGCTTTCTTTTCTAAGATAGTTAAAATTTGACTATGGTATAGTACCCCATATGAAAAGTAACAGCAAATAGGCAGTATTTAAAATATTTAAAACTTTCGTAGATCTCCCTAATAATATTTACAAATGCTTATAGTTATTAATTTTACCGAACTGAACTTCCCCCTTGTGATTAGTCGCTTAGTATTCATTGTAACGACGTTTAAAAATTAAAAACCATCGCTTTTGCATAAATTAAAGTTGAGTATAACGATCATTACCTGTATGATGACAGCAATTTCCGAATCTCTTTTGCCAAGCATAGAACGATCATTAATATTCGCTGAACCACATATAACTGTCCTATCATCTACAATCATCAACTTAGAATGTACATAAATAAGTTCAGTGATAGGCTCATTATTTAACAAGGAATGCGTCCGCAAGCCATAGAATGTTATATACTGTGACGGATCGGGAATGCCCGCTTCTTTCAATCGATTTAAAATTGCAAATTTGCCACTGGAAAAAAATCATTCAATATACAATTACTCCTAAATACAGATGTCCCAAAAACGCGCCCTGTATGAGGATTTCGAGAACTATAAGAGATACGAAGTCGGTTAACTTAAGACAAAATTTGCCCCACTAGGAAACCATTTTAGTGGTGATTCATTATTTAAACAAAAATGTATAGTTCATTAAATTTTTTTTGGTTTTTTTTATTTTCTTGAATAATTTCCAAGTGTGAAATAACACTGGATTGTAGTTAGCAGCTCTTCAGGACACTTTTTTATGTTCTTTCGAATGGCGATATTTTTTTTTCTAAGAACATATGCATTTTTTAAAATAACGAAGCAACAATAAATGGGGTACTCCGGCATTTAAAATTGTATATCAAGTGATATATGAATTTTTAAAAAATTCATTGAAATTCAAATTTATCATGGCGCGTCTTATGACAAGCATCCGATATTGAAATCTGCAGTGAACTTCAGTGCCTAAACACACGTGTTCATAGACAACTATTTGCCTATTTACAACTTTAAAAAAAAACGTAGGTAAACAAACAAATATCAGAGGGACACGTAATAACTCAAACAAAGTGAATAAAATATCAAATACAAAATACACGCTCGAAGTAACTACTGACGCCATCTGTGTTTCCAACGGCATATATTCAATCTGAAATGAGCAAAAATATGCAAAAGCATATCGAAATAACGTGACAGTTTTCAAGGACAGTTCTAGATATGTAGAATAGCTATTAACATACACTATTATTCACGAAAGATGAGTATTCAAGGTCATTTGTTCGAAGAAAGAATACACAGCATTTTATAGCAATAGCTTAGCAACATTTTGTATTAGAAAGAGACAGATTATTTGACCTATGTCTATTTAATTTATGTGGTGTGGCAGATATTCGTAAATAGTGGCATTACTTTCTAACACACTATAAATAATAATGACATATGTCGTAGAATTACAGATACCTAATTATGTACTACACTGCCCTCTGTGCTAATATTTACCCAGTGGCGTTGACGTTTAATTCAAATTATTATTCCTTGGTTTATAAGTTAAGTCTATGTTTTTGTATTTTGCAAAAATATAAGTGAAGAACATAAATCTTTCAGAAAGGCATTATTTTTTATTTAAAATGTGTCCATAACTATTTCATGTTGCACGCATATGCATATGAAATGCAATGAAGTTATCTGTAAGTAATATTATATCAGACGGCTCACAAATGACCTTGAATAGTCATCTTTCGTGAATAATAGTTTACAAAATACACGCTCGTAGTAACTACTGGCGTCATCTGTGTTTCTAACGGCATTTATTCAATCTGAAATGAGCAAAAAACACGCAAAAGCATATCGAAATAACGTCACAGTTTTCAAGGACGATTCTAGATATGTAAAGAATTTCAATTTTCTTACATCAAATTATGAATTAAAACTTTGTCCTAAACATGTTTTATTATAGTTTTTTACTATTGGCGATGGAAATGTCCTATAGAGCCACTGCGTTTATTTAAGATGGTCGACTTGGTAATTTTCCTGCGGTGTGATTGGCTGCCATTACCAATTTGGAAGGTTCGCAAGTTTGCCGCTTGGTGGCTACGGGTTAATTTCAGTCGCTAATATGACGATGTAAACCATAGAAAAGTTACGTAAAGCTAAATAATTTTAAAATAGAATCTTCAGTAAAAAATTATAACGAATTAAGCATTTCATGACCGTCACTGGTGTCGATTTGATTCTAATAGGCATAAATATAAAATGGAATTAATAAAATTTCGGACTAGCAGTCAATATTACAAATTTATTCACATCGACGTTTCGACTATACAATAGTCATCTTCAGGGCTAGAATGGTACAGTTGAAAGAAAAAGTACACGTGTGGATAAGCGTAGAATCATACAAGACGGAGATTTAAAAAAAATATAAATAAATAAATAGTTAAAAATCACATATCACAGAGTGAAAATCGTCAATTAATAAAACTTTTTCTGGATGACTACAATAAACTTTGCTGAATATAAAGATTTTTTTAAAATGGTAACTGTAAAGATGTTTTTTACACCAATCTAAGTACTAATCACAGTCGAACATCATTTTTTGAATAAATATAAAAGCTGAGAATCCCGCATATAATTCCACAGTGTCCCGCCCATTCCCATTGACGAATAAAAATGGTGTAACTGTCAATAGGGCCACTGTTACCTTAAACTTTTGTATAACAAAAATGAAAAAAAAAAATTCGTTTGTATTAAGTTTAATTAACATAAATTAAGACTTCAAATATGTACACCAAGTATAATACCTAACGAGTAGACAAATCGTATCTAGTCGCTATTGAAAAGTGTCCCCCAAAATGTAACAATAGACAGAGAGAGAGATAGATAGATTAATCGTCATATCTTTGTATAAAGTTTCATTCAAATAAATAAATATATAATCACGGCTTATTACCCATTGCTGGGTGTGCCAATATGCTTTGTACACAGATATCGGTAATGATGAAATATTTGTACCGTGCGGGCGCTTACCAGGCGTCTCCTCACGGGCACTCATTGCTGGCGTGGAGAGTGCACCACAGGGGTAAATTTTGTGACATTTAAAATTGGAAATATTTGGCGTCGGTCGGGATCAAACCCGGTTTCCCAGATTCGCGACATGACACTAAGGCACGCGGCCACGAGACCCCATAAGTGACCGGCACCGCCACAATGCTTTATAAGTTTCATTCAAAAATGGTTTATTCTCGAAATCCCCCGGGCGTATTTTTTGAAACATCCGTTTTTATTACGTCAACATACGCTGAAATTGACTGATAATTCCAGTGTGTTATCGTATGGAGAGCAGTGCCCGAAGAGGCACCAACTTCTCCTTCAAATCCTGGAAATAGAGGCATTACGACATAAACTCTAAACACTGCTTTTTCTCTATATGCTCTCGTTATTCTGTTAAACAAGGCATCTCCTATTTGGTTACGAACATACGGACTTGTTGAAGTTAATGTAATAAAAAATTGATTTTCAATATAAATATAATGCTGGGCTCTGTTAATAGTATCTACGTAAGCTTCATGGATACTCGATTCAATAGCTTCTGATTCCAAAAATCCACAAGACCAAGAACTAACGCTGCGAAGAACTTGACAAGTAACATCATGAAGCTCTAAAGACGGAAAATCTTTAATATTTGAACAAGTATTGTAACTTTTTGGCAGTAAATACGGGTAGATATTATTCAAGCGAGCTTTTTCTAATTTGGTTGCATTCCATCGCTGGATAAAATGTCTGGCGACATCTCTGGCGGCAGAACCTTGAACCATAACTCCTATATCATGCCATGGCATTCTGGGAGTCGTCGATCTATCCACTAAATCATCATATGGAAAATGCAACTCTGCGAAATCTTTCACTATAAAATTAACATAATCTTTTCCAATCCACAATTTAGCGCAGCCGTCTAAGTTTTCCACAATTTCTTGAGGAGTTTGTTCTTCTTCAATTTGAGCCAAATGAGTATCAGTTTGAACGATGTCTTCATTTTCATGGTTTGAGTAAATAAAACTTATTAAGTCTCTACTTTTTGTCTTTACATTGAGCTTGATCTTGTCGAAATCGAACCTCTTGCGTTCGAATTCGGGAGTATTGCACTTCATGTTCTCGTTGAGCGGTTGGGGCATTAGGAGAGCGTCCCCGGGGTGGAGTTGGGGTAAAGGGGGAGGGGTAGGGGGTTCGGGAGCGGTGCTTACAACTATGTCTGGTTCTGGAAGAGTAAGAGAAGGATGTATTGGTAATTGTTTTGGAGGGAAAAAGCAATAATCTGTAGGAGTGCTAGATGTTTTCTTTTTTGAGTTGATTGTGTTGTATGATAAGGATAAACTACCAAGATCTGTTAATCTGAAAAAATTAAAATTTATATTTTTTTTTGTTTGATAAAGAAGATACAGGGTGTCCCAGGACGAGCTTACGCTGTCGTTATTTTAAAAACTACTCGATATTATTTTACTAAATTTGGTATCTAAGGGTTTTCCCACATGCCCGTTTTAACTAAAATATTCTCAAAGCAGTGGCACTTCCGGTTTAACCGGAAGTAGACCCTAACTTTCTTATTTTAAATGGAATGCTGTATTGTTTATTTTACCATTGAATTCAGCGGAAAATTTTCATACGAAACAATAAAAATATTTTACTCATGTTCAACCACTTCGAGCGTATTTCAACTTTTTTAGTTTTTTCTGTAAGAACAGCCACTTTTTTACCTCCCGCTACCCTTGGTAAGGGAGGTATAGGGATCATGCTAAAACTCGCATATCGAGATTTTGGTAAATGACCACGTTTTAAGGTCCCTAGAATCCAATTTTAATATTTTCACGATGATGTCTGTGTGTATGAGGATCCTCCACTCTAACTCAACGACTATCATTCAGAAAATTTTGAAATCTTGTATTTCGAACTTTTTCTGTATTGAAAAGAGCCCATTAGTTTTTGGTGGAAATCTGATAACCGGAAATGGCACTCTACTAGAAGCTCAAAATAGTTTTTCTTAGAAAAATACCTTTAATTGTTATTTTTTTGAGATTAATGTTATTATAAAATTTAAAGATTATTAAATTTTCTATATATTTTACGGATAAATTTATAAAATTATCTGTAATTTAAATCCCAGAACCTACGCTTTAAGTTTAAACAAACAAAACGCAGTTATTCAAATGTATGTAACTGATAGACAAATGTCACTCTCAAAGAACTAATAATTTCAAAATAATATTAGTAACGTTTTAAAAAGGAAAAAGTAAATAGAACAATATAAAAGGAATTCAATACAGTTTCCAGCATAAGTAAATATATAGGTATGTATTTAGATTAATAAAAATTAACGATTCGCAAAAATATTTTAGCTAATCCTAATTTTTGGATTAGTGAATTCTATTCTATCCCGGTATTTAAAATTTATTCTTCATTTTATTATAGTTCCGGTGGCTCAATGGTTAAGCAACGCCTCATATCATGAGTGCCCTCGGGGCTCTGTGTTCGAATCCCACTAAGGCATGGATGTGTGTGAATGTGAACCCACTCTGTAATTGGGATTTAATCCTGTTGAGGGGTTTAAAAAAAAGGTAGTTACTTGGATTAGATTAGACTATATTTTAAGAAATAAACTGTCAAAATTAGAATAAAATTCGCTAATCCAAAAATAATGCATAACTTAATCTTTTTTGTGACTCGGGCTGTAAATGGCGGGAGGTATTGTGTTGGCCACACCAGATTTTTATCACTTAATATCTCGAGAATGGAATCGAATTTCTCTAATATGTAAAAACAGTTTTATAAAGAATGTTTTTATTTACAGTAGTATAAGTTAAAAATCGAAAAATTTAAAAAAATGTAATTTGTACGTGAAGTTGAAGTTCAAAAAACTCATGTTTTTTAAATGGAACGCCCCATTTTTTATTATTTAAATTGTTGAAAAATAGGGGTAGATTGTGTAGCATATTCTGTTGAAATTTGATAGATTTGTATGAGGTGTTCCATTTAAAAAATTTGAGTTTTTTGAACTTTTTGAACATCAACTTCACGTTCACGTAGAAATTTCATATTTAAAAAATTGTCGATTATTAATTTATATTAGTATAAACAAAAGCTTTCTTTATAAAACTGTTTTTACAGATTATAGAAATTCGATTCCATTCTCGAGATATCGAGTGATAAAAAATAGCGGATTCTTGCAGAAAAAATAAAAAAAATTAATTACGCCGGAAATGGTTAAACATGAGTAAAATATTTTTATTGGTTCATATGTAAAATTTTCTGCTGAATTCAAATGTAAAATAAAAAATATAGCATTCCATTAAAAATAGGAAAGTTAGGGTCTACTTCCGGTTAAACCGGAAGTGCTACGGCTTTGAGAATATTTTTGTTTAAACGGGCATGTTGGAAAACTCTTAGATACCAAATTTAGTAAAATAATATTGAGTAGTTTTTAAAATAACAATAGCGATAGTGATACAAAATCTTTTGTTTACGGGTAAATCGTAATTTTTGTCGAACTTCGGTTAAATGAGACATATTGTGTATCTTTTGTACCGACCTATACTTTGGGAAACTTGAATTCTGTTAAAATTTTACCTGTGTTTTCCATCATCCCATCTTCCATAACAGAGATCAATTCCTCCCAAGAAAGCGTACGATTGATCAACAACTACAATTTTTTCATGATGTGCCCATAAAAACACTCCAACTTTCGCATGATCCGGATGACGCAAAACTTTAATATTGGGTGAACATTCTGTCAATTTTTGTTTGCTGTAAAAACTATTAATACCAAGAGCCATTTCTAATTCTTTGAACAGAAGCACGAATACTTTCACCCCTTGTTCCTGCAATATTTTTATGTATTATCTTCGTAACAAAATATTAAATTACAAACATACTGCTTTCCTTTCCAGAATTTTATCTAGTCGCCAATATTCTCCGTTGATAGCTGGTCGTTTCATATAAATTTCTGGACTTAACCACCAATCAGCGATGAATATTTCTTCAGTTGCATCTTCTAAAGCGTCAGCAACTGCGGACATATAGCCTGCTCCGTCTACGAACCAGCTACCGCGGACATTCATGCGAATTGGAGCAAAGGAATTATGTTGATTTGGTTGAGTAAAATCGCGGGCTGAAATTATTAATACAACATTATTATTTATTTAATGGAGGTTAAAGCACAATATTGTTATTAAATTATAAAAACTGATAATAGTTTTTATGTAATAATATATCGTAGAGAAATCAAATTTCGATAAATAGAGATATTCTTAGAAAGCGCGATAATACATTTAACAATAAATAAACAAAAATTATTTTAGTTGATAATAAATTTAAATATAATGAAATGTAATTTATAAAATACAATAAAAGATAAAAGGATAATAAGAATTATGAATCATTAGAAAATATTTTTTCTTGCAAATAAATTTGTGTTGCACATATATCTGAAATAATTATGCAACGGAATTTTTTATTAGATTTATTGAATGTTTCAAAGAAGGAAATAAGTTTTGCAATATTTTCAAATTTAATGAACCTGTACAGAGCTGTCCTTACCTTAGAATTTAATAAAAATTATTAAAATTGGTACTCAGCGAACGTATTTTAACGTACAACGTATAACTAACGGTAAAAATTATTAAAAGTGCCGCTCTGACTTTTTTGAATATACCATCCTATCCTAAGCCAACGCACAAATCACAAAACTATGTATTAAGCGTAAGTTTGCCACTTTTAACTATTTTTTCTTTTTTCTACAATCGTGCGAGCACTAAATGTTAAACTAATGCGGAAAATTATTTATTTATTTAACCGTATCAAACACATCTTAAAACAATGCGGGAGTTGATTTTGTACACATTACTGCAATTCTATACTTGCAATATTACTATTAATGCGATTAAAGTAGTCAAATATAGCGTATTTTTTGTACAAACGATATTAAATTTATCGTTAGTTAAATCGCCCGCAATACGATGACGTGTGCAACATCTTTGGTTCTCCGAAGTTATCATGAACGTATGTCTTCTATATTTAATATTGAAACGTCAAATTCAATGACAAATCGCAAAAAGCAAATTATTTTATTTTAAATATGTAAATGTAAAACCTAGAAAATACGATAAACACAGAAATTAAATTGTCAATGTAAACATAAACAGGTGGCACATTTTGGACACGCATGTCGAAACCTAATTTGCACATAGCTGATGTTATGTACGCCAGAATGGCGGGATAAAAATATTGCAAAAGTTTTTTTCTCCGGTAATTATTAAAATTTTACAAAATATAAAAATAAAAACGCTTTAGATTTAAAAATATTTTAACATAAAAAAATCAAAAATTCGATAACTCCACCATTGAAAATTTGAATATACAAAGGAGTAATTAATAACCACGAAAAACATAAACTTTTGTTTTCTTTATTTGTTGCCGTGAAAGCAATGCAGGTTTCCAAGTTTTTTCACGTATCTCGCATAACTCAAAAACGGTAAGCCGTATAAAGTTGAAATTTTGTATTTAGGACTGTTATAACATCTAGTTGTGCACCTCCCTTTTGTTCATTACATAATTTCCAGAATTGGTACTTTACTTGAAGCTAGATTTTAATGACAAACTATTTTAAAATATAATCCAAAACTTTTCAAATTTGGTATATGAGACTTATATGTTAATAGGAATAGCATAGTAGATTTTGGTTAAAATAGGCTAACCGGAAGTGATATATAGTAGGGCGCGAGCAGACACGTGACTCGAGGGACCTTGACGTGCTTAGAATCAGTTGATTTGTGTGTGTATGTCATTTTGACAAGAACATTGTCAATTTGACAAGACTAATGTTTTGACTTATTTTGATTTTGAATTGCTAAAATGTTAATATTTTATAATTTTTAGGCAGTAAAACACATAAAATTAAAAATAATAACATTTTTGTAGTTAAAAATCAAAATAAGTTAAAACATTCTTCTTGTCAACATGACATTGTTCTTGTCAAAATGACATGCACACACAAATCAGCTGATTCTAAGCACGTCAAGGTCCCTTGAGTCACGTGTCTGCTCGCGCCCTATTACCTGAAGTTATTAACAGTTTTTCTTGAATAAAATGGTTTTATTTTGATTTTAGAAATAAATGCTAGAAATAATAGTAGAGAATTAAATTCTGCGTCTAGGCCTTTGTATAAGTAAGATATGTAAATTTAAAAATTATATACTTTTTGGTTTTTATGATAAAGCTTGCTATGGATTAGGACAAAAAAATTAATGTTAATGTCAAATTACGTCAAATACGCGCAATTTTAGAATTGGGCCTATATTTCATGTTGGTCTTGCGTACAAGAGGAAGTCGTGTGGTGTCCACATAAGATTTTTTAATATGTTAATCTGTACATAAAAATATTAGACCCGTATTTTGTATTTTCGCCGAAAAAATTCTAAGCCAGACAAAAATTATTGAAGATTCGATAAATGAGACGATACGTTTGTAGAGCTGAGTATGATGGATATATGACAACGCGCTGGATACGTCGTTTTGTGTCACGTCAAAACCAGCGCGAACATGGCGGAGGCGCTACACGCCCTTGGCCGCGCGTTCGAACAGCCATTGACCAATAGCATTACTTATTGGTACATTATTTATATATTATGGACATTGATATCCAATAAGTTTTTTTTTTTTTGAAACCCCTATTAGTTATTCCAAAACTATAAAATAACTATTTTATCTTGATTGGATGTGAATATTAATAGAAAATAAAAAGTTTTATTCATTTCTGAGGATCTGAGGACAACTTTCTATAGATTCATCTTAATTTTTTATACATAAGCACATTTTGAAATCTTTAGTATACGATAAAAAATTATAATACGTTGATAAATGTGAATCCGTGTACCGTAATATGGTTAATGATAAAATATGTAACTTTATTCATAACTAAAGGCCGGTTTGATCATCGTGCAGCCGCAGTTAAATTTATTTTCAAAATAAATTTAATTATATGAACAAATTCGAATAATTCAAATGTTGCATTTGTTTAAATTTTTTAATTTACTATAGAAGTAAAATTTAATTAAAGGTTAATTTGTTTTATGAAACTGAACATAAGCCTTTATATCTCTATTTAATCAAATTCTGACAAATTTTTCAATCGGAAAAAATATTTTACTGATAAAAGGCAACCGATAATGTGCGCCACATGATTATTTTTGTTTTATTTTTTTAAATAAATTGCGTCTATTTATTTTTTCATATGTATTTATTTAAATCCATTGTTATATAAAAAATTCGCATGCTTTTCAATATTCTAAAAATAACATTTAATTTTCGTACAAAATTTATTCAGTCTATTGTCGCTTGGAAAAAAAAAGATAAATGATACAATCGGAAATTAAATTGTGTGATTACAACAAATGTAGCCCATTCAAGAAATGAGATTAGATAGCACTGACCTTGATGATTAGCTGTGTCCTTCAAACATTGCATCCACTCTCGACTTTTACGCCTGGTCCAACATTTAATAACCAACTGCCGACTCATTGTTTGGATTTGAAGTCCGTGGTGCATACCGGTAGAATACATTCCTGAAGACACTTCAAAAAAATGATCGTATAATATAATACATCTTACTTGCCCATCTTTCGGACGGATGTATCCAAAAAATGTTTCTTTCACGAAAAACCAACGATTTCGCCACTTCCCGCAAATTATATCGTTGCAGAAATAATTACAACGAACGCAGATGGTACTATGTAAAAATCCAAAACAGTTACATCCTGCCTGGCCAGGTTGGGTACTTCCGGTTCGTTTTTGAATAAATCCTTCTTTGCCTTTTATGCCGAGATCTTGAATAAATGATAAATTCGATACTTCTAAAAATGATAACTACGGCAACGTTAATGGTAAATAATAATTAAATATGTTAACTTACTGTCTCGTGATGATTTCGATAAATTGCGATATTTAATAAATTGTTTAAATAATCTTCTAGCTGCTTTATTCTGGTCGGTAAATTTTCATAGGGAACTAGGGCATCTGGTTTACTTGGAAATCTAAATTTTAAATTGAAGATAATACAGTAGAAAAAATAAAATACTCTCACCGGCAAAAAAAAACGAACCACTTAAAAATATCGATATATTTTCACATTTGAAATATTAAATATGTCGAAACTTCATTAAATGGGGTATGTGACCATATTCGAATTTTAATATATATATATATATATATATATATATATATATATATATATATATATATATATATATATATATATATATATATATATGTCATAAAATATAAAAACTAACCACTGTAGTTTAGATGAAAAGCTCCATTTCAGAGTGCATATTTAATGTTTATTAGGTTAAAAAATATTACAGCACGCTGCGTTTTATAATTATTTATTTATGAAAGCCTTTTCGATGATCGATTTCGACTATGGATGGCCATCATCGGATCGAAGCGTCAAAGCATTAAAATAATGTTGTCATGGTTAAGATTAGTTGAAAAATTGATGAATTTTGAACTAATTGTCGAATTGTTGTTTAAGAGCCAAGAGATAGATTTGAGTCCATATGGGTTTTTATAAATAAATAATTATAAAACGCAGCGTGCTGTAATATTTTTTAACCTAATAAACATTAACCACTGTAGCTTCTCATTATAATAATAAAAACTAAACATTAATTTGTAAAAATATTGTTATTAACAATGTAATGTTTTGGAGAAGGGATATATGCCGTAAGTATGTTAGAATCGTGGACAAAGACAGATAGACTGCGGGAAGGAAAGAGACAGTTATAAATCAGCCTATCAGCGTTGCGTTTATGTTGTAGTAGGTGTGGCAGGGTGTGACATGGTCACATCTGGCTATAACTATCTCTTTCCCTCCCAGTCTAACCGTCTTTTTTCACGCTTCTACCATTGTCACGTCACAAATCCCTTCCCCAAATTTTTAATAATTATTTTCTCCTAAAGTACGAATAATTAATCGGTGTAAAAAATACGGGTATTTTATTTTTTTGTCTAGTATCATATTATGTAAAAATTACGAACTACAATCTGTCTGATTTGTTAACAACCTAAAGTGGGATTTCATATATGAAACTGCAGTTTTTATTTAACTATAGAAATATTTAAGGAGGTTCGAGCGAATCTCGTCGTGAAAAAGTAATTTCCAACTTTATGGTTTAAAATTTTATTATTATAATGATGGATGTCTTATCCAATTCTAAAAATTAAAAAACAATCCACCATCTAGTTCCGTAGAAAAACGCTTATAAAGTTGACGTTTTCAACGTCCTAATACATACGCTCTTTACGTAGAAACTTTTTTGTTTGTTTTACATTGATATTTGCAACTTTGATGAACAAAAAACTAGTTTAATAAAACTGAAGACTCGTAGTATATTGTAAGAGGTTTATAATGCCTTCTTACTGTTCAAATTAACATGAAAATTAATGTTAAACGTTTTTTGCTCATTTTCGTTCAATAGTAGCGGAACAGATGAAGAATTGGCAACGTTGCACTAACTATTTTTGTTATTTTAAAATTCTTTTCATGTTATAAAAAACTTTGATTACTGAAATTGGTAGATAAATTTAATATAACTTTACAATAAGTAAATAAATATAAATAAACGAAAGCGCGCTCAAAGAACAAGACGCGCTGTTGCCATATAACTTTCTTCGACTACATGCTTAAAATACTGAAGTCATTTCAGTATCTTTTTTTATTAAATACAAATTAATTATGTATTTATAAACTCAATATACTTTTATTAATTAATATTATAAGTTTTAGCAATTATTTTAGATATTAAAAGAACAAAAAAATGTTATTTTGACTCATTAGTTTCGCTTGAACCTCCTTAAAACTAACGAAAAAAAAAACTAATGTTTCATACACATAATAACGCAACACAAATGATACCACCACATTCTTCTGGGTCTAGGAAAGTTCACCGCACTCAATAGATATAACAAAATGTCTAAAGATTGTTTGTATTTGTAAACCAGTGATACTAAAACAGTTGTTTTCATTGTAAAATTGGATGTTTTTGTGGAAACAATTTGATAAAACGCTACACTGGCGATCCGCCGGAAGCCAATCACTCCGCTTCACTCCGTGTTGGCTCCCATCGATGCTTAATATAACATCCCTAACTTTTCGGCTCCGGTGGCTCAATGGTTAGAGCAACGGCTCTCAGTCATGAGTATGCTAGGGGTCCTGGGTTCGAATCCCACTAAGGCATGGATGTTTGTATTTGTAAACCTCTCTGTAATTGGGATTTAATCCTGTTGAGAGGTTTTAAAAAAAAAAAAAAAAAAAAAAAAAAAAAAAAAAAAGAAGTACATTAACCGTGGTTTGAACTGGAATGAAGGAGGGGCTGGAATTTAATGTTTGACAAAATTTAGTTCTGTTGGTCTTTCCGCGGTGAATTTTCCCGCTTTTAATTTACCGAATGCGCATTTCTACACAAGATACCGAATAAAAATTGTTTAAACATATTTCCGTATCGCTTATAATAAGCGAGATACGACGTATTTTCAAAATTAACAAAAAACAAGTTTTAGCCTACTCAAAAACAAAAGACAATAGGCTACTTGAGTGATACTGAAAATCTGATATCTATTACTATATACCTAAAGTAATGTTGTAAACGTCTGTAAAAATATAAATTTTATTTTTAAAAAATTATGTTTTTTAATAAATTAAGAAAGAAAATTTTCTTTGACGTCATTATTTTGAACTGGAGAAAGGGAAGCATATTTAGGAATGTAACCAATAGATGGCGAGCGAGTGTGATTTTGACATTAGTTAATTTTTCTGTCACTGTCTCTCTTCTTTCTTATTTGCAATTTGCGTAGTTTCTGTTATTTTTATTACGTATTTCAATTTGTTAATTAGGATTTTGAAGGATTTTAACTTAGCTTATACTCGTACAAGATTAAAATGACAAACTAAAATATTAACCTCCAAACTATTATTCAAATGTCAAACAGGTGATCTGTCATGTTTAAATTACCCGCACATGCCGTTGCTATTGGACGTACCGATGTTATTGCTATACGGCCATTCATTGGTTCGGCGTAATTCTACGTCATATATGGCGGTAATTTAAATATTAAAATTTCATTAATTTTTTTCTGGTTAATTAATGAAAATTTTGCCAAAAGAAAAAATATGAGTAGCAAGTTTTTATCGTCTCTTCAAAAACATTAAATAAAAAAATGGCATGCAAGTAGCCCATTGAAAATTTATAAGGCGACTATCAATTTTGTATCAAAAAATTGATTAAGGAATGATAATATTGAAGGTGGTCCGTTTTTTTTTCGGTCAGTGTATATTTGGTTTTACCGCGGTAAAGCTCCTTTCCGCTTCCCTTGAATTTGTTCCATGTTATTCTTGAAACTATTTCTCCTTTCTTTATGCGTTTTTGTTGGAAAAGGTATATTTAGTGAAGTTCTAAATAATCTTAACTGTTGATGTAAATGTTGTATGTGTTTATATCGTTTCTTAATTACCCATGTATTATTACCGTGCTGTAACTGGATTGTGTAGCTAGTAATAATAAATAATTAATCATTTACATACGTATAAATGCACATAAATTACTTACAGATTAGGATTTAATAAATGCGTCGTGACACTTCGTTCATTATGAATAATATTTACATTAATGTCTACCCCAGGAATAAAACATCTTCTATGATATGAGCTGAACTTAACTGGAGTGTTATGAACTGCATTAAATTTAATAATACTTGGAGTATCTCCTACAAATACAACAAAATACATGAATTTACTAATTAGAGCATGACGGAAAATATCGGGACAAATAGCTATTTTTATCTATTATTAATTTTAAACCTATAGTTAAAATTACAAAGTTGAGAGACAACTTAAATCCCACTTTTTGATGTCAAAAGATCCTGAATTCTACTTCAGATTTCGTTCTGCAAAAATTAAACCTAGTTATTATTAATTTTCAAAATTATAAAAGTTTTATAGGTATATTATCCTCGGTATTATCTATTTGTACTTTCTTTGTTTGAGGAAATATTTTCACATTTTTCTGATATATCATTTATTTGCAGAGTTGTCACTGATCTAGATCATTAGATCTAAATCACTGATCTAGTTCATTTAGTATGGTTTTTAATCTGATCTAGATCATTTTATGTATTCAGATCTTGATCTGGCCCTAGATCTAAAAACTATAATATATGATCTTAAAAAAGATCAAATAAAATAAAATAAATGCCTTAGAATTAATTAGATCAAATGATCCTACCGTCATCTGCAACTTAGTGAAAATCAGTATTGGCAGTAAAATATTAGTTCCTAGAAGATGCAATTTAAGTGACAGTAAATTTGAATCTTTGATATTTTTAAAGGGAAACTTGAATAAAATTGGAGAAGACGAAAATTAATGGCATGTCTTAATTTATTACATTTCAACAATTCTGCTTAAAATTATTATTTTTGTTTCTGTTCCTACTTTGTTCATTAATTTAATATTAATAAAACTAAGTATGTATCTAATTTTTCTTCCATGAGTAGGTAAGGTATAAATAAGGCTAGGGGCAGTGAGTTCAGAAGAAAATCTGTCCTGAAAAAATCCTAACGCGGGGTAGGCTATGAACAGGGAAACGTATGTCTGATCATTATTCAATAGACCTTTTCAATTTAAAGAGATAGAAGATATGTGCAATGGGGATCTACGCATAGTAAGAACAAGTGAGATCTATGGCGTTTATTTATAAAAAATTTAGACGTAAAATGTGAGAATATCTCAAATAACTTTTAAAAATCTTCTCGAAATAAGTTACAAAAGCTTTTAATGACGTTAAAATGTCTAACGATGCAAATTTTCACTGAGAATATGAGTATTTTAATGACTTTAATATTTTTGACGTTTCGTTTGACAGCCCAACTGGCAGTTGTTCGCGCCATTTTCTTACTATTTGCAGCGATAGAAAGAGGTAGAGTCCGTGCGTTTAGAGAAAAAACCGGCGCACAGACCAAAATTCATCCAGGCGGGTCCAACTTGTGAAAGCAGGGATGGTACGATATTGTGGACAAAGATAATCAATAAAATGTCTTTTGTGCGAGTAATACTATATGTATACTTGTTTCTGAATATTGTGTATCGTAAATGATAATAATATTAAAATTAATAACATTTAAATATTTTTCAGTAAAATGTTTTTTGAGCGAGTATTAACAGTCAACATTTGTAAGTTGGGTAGTACAATTTCTACTGCACCGATTTGTTTTTCTCTAAACGCACGGACTCCGTTAAATTGAAAAGGTCCATTCAAAAGTCAAATTGACATTTAATTTAATACTTTTAAATTAAGACAAGACATATGTTTCTTTGTTCATAGCCTACTCCGAGTGAGGATTTGTTTAACGCACTGTATATTCTTTTTAATTCATTTATTTTTTGTATTCCTATTTAATTAATAAGAAATAAAAAGCATTTGAAAATCGTTACTGATCTTTTTTATGGTCTAAGAAAAATAGATCTCAAATTTCTGATCTGATCTGAAAAAAAGATCCAATCACAGATATTTGCTTATAATCTGATCTAGTACATATTAATTGTAAAGATCTTGATATTGGTCTAGATCCTTTATAAATTGATCTGTCACAACACTGTTAAAAAAATATACAATAATACACAGCTCGAATTATTCAAAATAATGAAAAATAGATACATCATTCCATTTAAAAAATCACCGATGATATCGCTTCCGGCGAAACCGGAAAACATTTTCAAATAAAAAATAATCTCATAAATTCGCCTTCAACTTTATAATTTAAATTACAGGTCTAAAATAATAATTCCTAAATATTATTTATTAAACAACCAATATTTTATGAAAACAAACAAAATTCGTAACAAATGTAAACTTTTTTCTCCATACACGTACGCAGAGTAACAAAAAATCTTTACATATGTTTCTATGGTAATAATAAAAACAAATGACTTACCTGCATCAAGTTCCTCATTGCCTTTAACTAAAACTGGTTCACCAGCAATGTCAATAACTGTAAGAGATTCTGGGACTGCTAGAGTATCATCATATTCCGAGTCAATGCCAGGACTTTTGGGCTCTAGTACGAAATCTGTGCCATTATTTGCACAGCCATCAGAATCTCCACTACCAGATTCTGCCATGCTGAAGTAAACATAAATAAAAACACTATTAATTATATAATAAACCAAATTACCTTATATTTAATTTAAGATTTAAGTTGGACATGGTAAATCACAAACGTCAACAACGTAACGACTAGTTATCAATAACCTATTTATGAGTGTAAACTTACGTGAATGTGGGAAAGCACTGATAAGAATGTTAAGCTAATATTCAAAATTTTGTTTTCATTAAATAAACATTGCAACTTAAATTGATTATATGGTAAACATCTAATTGTTGAATGAGTCATAACCTATATTTTTACATATTTGTAACAATGATCTAATTAACTAAGAATAAAGACGGAACGATAAATACTTACTCAATAAGAAACTCAATAAAATCTTTAAACTTTTTTAAAACACTAACTTTGAAACATCATGACAAAAAACAGCAAAAGAAGCAAAGGTGGGATTGGGATGCGATTCGCGATTAGGTGGGGACATAATAACTATGTCTTTATTCATTTTTAACTTGTAATTATAATGGAAATAGAGATTACTGCAAGTAGCAAATCAATTACATTTTGTTATAAATAAATGTTTAGTCATTCTTTCTTAATATTCTATTATATTTACTATTTTTAAATTAGTTCATGGAGAACAAATATTTACATTTATCTTTCTATTTCTGTGAAATATTCATTTTGTTGAAATATGTTTACACAGTTCTTGTTTACAAATTGAGCAATAATTTTGCAATATGGTACATTAAATACAATTATTACTAATTCCTATTATAAGAAAATAAAGAATATGTTGTTTTACAAACATATTTTCTAATTTATACGTTAAATAAAAGTTAATACAATATGAAAGAAAATTCTAATTTGCCGCTAATATTTAGTTTGTATACTATCCATACGATGTCAGCAGCTACTTGAGCTGCAAGTTGTCATTGTCAACATTCGAAATAACCTAAAAGTCAAAAGTTTGTAGAACATATTGCAAAATGTCAAAAAACAAAATATCTGCCGAACTGGTTGAAAAGAAAAATGCAGTGCAAGCTGTATTAGTGGCTGATAATTTTAACAATAATTTTTCACCAATTTCTAATGATTTTCCAGTGGTGTGTTCTAATTTAAAAGATGATGCAATAGTTAGCCTGAATAATGTTCCTATTTTAGGCCCTTTTGCCATTTGTAAATGTACCATTAATTGACTATGCATTGGAGTCTTTATCCTTAGGAGGTGTAGAGGAAACATTTTTATTTTGCTGTAATCATGTAGATAAAATTAAGGATCATATTCGGTCTGTAATATCCACTTGAACTTTGAATAAATTTGATTTTGAAGTTTATTTTAGTAAAAGAACTGAACAAAAAGCAGGATGGACAGTTACTATGAAAGTAAATATAATTATTTCGGAAAGTTGTCGCTCTTTAGGCGATGCTTTAAGAGATTTAGATGCAAAAGGGCTTTTAAGAGGAGATTTTATATTGTTAAATGCAGATACGGTTTCAAATATCAACTTTCTACCGATTCTACAAAAACATAAGTAAGTTTACATTTACACAAATTATTTTCTAAGCAAAATAGAGTCTTTTGAAACATATGGGTACTAAATTTGAAATTATAATTGTTTAAAAGTATACTGTAACGTATTTAGGTAATTTATATTGAATAATTCATTAATTATCGAAGAAAATGTATATTCTAAATATAAATACAAATAATAATTGATTAATTATACACACTAAACTACACAGTTTCAAGTTTAATTTTATAATTATATGTAATTTGGTTTAACTATTTAATGAAATTTAGACGTTATCTTTTAAAAACTGTACATGATTAAAATACGAGGGTCTCGCTGGAATTATGAAGAAAATCAGGTATGCTGTGGAAAATAAAATTTGCACTTATGCTTTTGGCGAAGAAAAAAGTAATGAGTGACTGTGGTCTCGTGTTGTATTTCTCAATAATTAAAATATAAAAGATTTTAATATTTAATAATCATTTAATTTCAAAAGGATTTAAATGCGGTTTTCATTTTAGAAGTTAACAAAAAGGGTTGCTTAAACAATGACGACAGCTACAATTTCTTTTATTAATATTTTTATACAATTTATCAAAAATATTTTGGCATTTTCTTAGGCACTAGACTCAAATTATTGAACTTAAAGGCCAATTCTGAACAATTCTGTAAATATTACAGATCTGTAAAAAACTGACAAAAACTTATCTATTTTGAATATAAAATTACATATAACATGGCAGCTTTCGTTGCGATTTTGTTCATTATATACAGATTTACAGATCTGTAAAACTTACAGATTTGTTCAGATTATGGCCATTATTCATATAAGAATCTTATAGGGCGCGAGCAGACACGTGACTCGGGCGTCCTTGACGTACTTGGAATCAGCTGATTTGTGTGCGCATGTCGCTTTGACAAGAACAGTGTCACTTTGACAAGACCAATGTTTTGACTTATTTTGATTTTGAACTGCTAAAATGTTATTAATGTACAATGTTCAGGCAGCAAAACACATGAAATTAAAAATAATAACTTATCAACAGTTCAAAATTAAAATAAGTCAAAACATTGGTCTTGTCAAAGTGACATTGTTCTCGTCAAAATGACAAGCGCACACAAATCAGCTGGTTCCAAGCACTTCAAGCGCACACAAATCAGCTGGTTCCAAGCACTTCAAGGTCGCTCGAGTCACGTGTCTGCTCGCGCCCTATACAGGGTGTTGACAGTCAGGTGCGAACATGGGGATTTGGGGATTTTAGTTTTACGCAATTTCGTGCTCTCCTATTTATTTTACGGCAAAATCTGCAGAGTGCAAAGTTGTTCAGAATTAGAAGTTATATTTAAAACTGTTTTAGTATTTTTTATTAGGTTTTTAGTTTCTTCACAATTTTTAAAAGAAATGTCAAAATTTCTGTTACTTCGTAGCAATAGCCATGATATTTCTTTCTTTTTTCTGGTTTTCAGAAATTATTTATAAGTGTCAAACGTCAATCTGACTTATGGAAAATAAATCACGTATTCTTTGTTAACTATTTGCATCTAATACGTTCGTACTTATTCGAATAAACATTAATTAAAACAATAAGAAATGTAAAAATAGTTTTGTATGCATTTTTTAATTCTGTACAACTTTGCACTGCACAGTTTTCTTTGTAAAATGAACAGGAGAATATTTCGTATATTTTGCGAGTTAAAAAAAATTTAGTAAGCAAAGTTGTACCCATTTCCGCTGAAACCGGAACTGATATGAAATTGCTATTTTGACATCTTATGAACCCCTTTTTAAGTTTGAAAATGAAATATTCTTGGTGCTGGACGTACTCTAAACACCCTGTATATCATCCCATTTAAAAAATATAACTTGAAAAACACTGGTTTAAAAAATATATTTTTTATGCAACCGGACGCGAAATAAGCATTTCGCAGCCGCAATACAGGCCGCGAAATTAAATTTCGTGACCGTTGTCATGGTAACGCTCGCGAAATTAGATAAACAAACACTTTGACACTTGAGAATTGCATGGTTTTGTTTATCAAATGTTAATTCCATAGCCACTTTGAAAGCTAACTTTCTATTTACAATGAAACTGTTAAAAATTAATAAAATTTGTAATTACATATTTTTTACGGTTGCACAAAAAATATTGTGTACACCTTGTCCGCGAAATCCTTTAGCGTCCTCGAGATTGTCTTGCCTCGCCCGCAAGCGGCCTCGGCGACAATTTTTCTCTCAGTACGCTAAAGATTGATTTCGCGGCCTTGATATACAAATAACTATTATATGTCGATTATATAAAATTAAGCTTTTATTACTTAATTTTAGTGCCATCACGAAAAAAGACAAAGGAGCCGCCATGACCTTAATTTTCTTAAATTCCGGTTCTCAGCGCAGTACTCATTTCCCTCAGGAAGATATACTTATCGTTTCTGATATTAACAATCGGATATTATTCCATCAAAAAGCTGCTCAAGCTTCACATAACAAAAAAATAAACTTCCCCTTAGAAATATTTTTAGAAAATTCTAAAGTATCTTTACATAACAATCTTCGGGATACATATATCGCGATTTGTTCACCTTCTGTTCTACCTCTTTTCTCGGACAATTTCGATTTTCAAACTCAGGATGATTTTGTGCGTGGGCTTTTAATGAACGAGGAAATATTGGGGAGTACTTTGTATTGGCATGAGCTGTCTGGGAATGAGTACGCGGCGAGAGTTTCTAATTGGAATATGTATCAGTCTGTTAGTCATGATGTTATACATCGATGGGTGTACCCATTGGTTCCTGATATGGGGATATCTACGCAGCAACAAACTTATGTCTTCCGAAGGAACAATATTTATCGACATCGAGATGTGAAGTTGGCGAAGTAAGTTCGTTAAGGTATATACGAATTAGAGTGATATTAAGGAGGTTCGAGCAAAACTAATGGGTCAATTGTTCTTTTAATATCTAAAATAATTGCAAAAACTTATAATTTTAAGTAATAAAAGTATATTTGGCTTATAAATATATAATTAATTTGTATTTAATAAAAAAAGATACTGAAATGACTTCAGTATTTTAAACATATGTGGTCGAAGAAAGTAATATGGCAACAGCGCGTCTTCTTTGAGCTCGCTTTCGTGTATTTATATTTGTTTACTTATTGTAAAATTATTATATTAAATTTATCTACCAATTTCAGTAATCAAAGTTTTGTTATAACATGAAAAACAGAATTTTAAAATAAAAATAATTAGTGCAACGTTGCCAAGTTCTTTATCTGTTCCGCTACGATCGAGCGAAAATGAACAAATAAATGTTTTTTTCTACAGTCTATATACAAAGTAGCCATTTGCGCTCTCTTCTGTCAACGCAAAATGTCACTTTGCCGCTCATGCGCGACAAAGTAGAAAAAACGCTCGCTGTCCAAATTTCTAACTACACAATGTTGAGAAATGTCACTTGTCTACATTTTTAATAAAAACGTTTAGTCAGGAACTAATGGCACTGTACTTACACATTTACCATCACAAGTCAATCTGACATATAACTGCTCTGTCGGTATATTACATAACGAAACTAAATGCGGCATTTATTTACCAAAACGAACGTATAAAATGCTTAAATAGATTAGATTGAAGCAATAGCTTAAGAAGAATGGAAAATAACAATAAATAAAATTAAATATAAAATAAATTGTGTGACAGTTGTGCTGCCACCTGCAAAAGTTTGGCGTGAACGCTCCCAGTGGACATCCACTTTCCACTGCACTATACTCTATCCGTTTTAACTATAGACTAGATGGCGTTTCGAGCGCGGCCGTTTTTACATGTATTAAATAAAAAATTCAAATTTTGGCGCCATTCCTGGATTTAAAAAAAATCTTTCTGACATTTTTTCAGTAATTTTGTCTTGTACATATCTATCTATTTTTATCCATAATATTAACGAAGAGAACAATAACAAAACTAGCGAACTACTAACTAAAAACTAAGAAAACGCGTACAATGAAAACTATGTAATATGAAATATAACGCCAAAACACTATGAAAATTATATAAACGAAAAGAACAATAATATACTTAACAAACAGAACTGAACAGAAATTAATAATATGTAATAAATCGTGTACTATTGATTTTGCTGACTTTTATTTATTTTAAGTCAAACGTCAAAATAATTGTTATAGTTGTCAAGCAAATTTAAATTTCGCGTCAATTATTTTACTGTGTAAACTCGGTTCACGTTTGAACCAATCAGAGAGCTAAAATCGTAGGCCCTATCTCACCCAACGCTCTATAGTTAAAACGGATAGAGTATAGTTTAATGTACTTGAAACAAATAAATTATACAAAAACTTATAATATTCATTACAAAATTGGCATTAATTTTTTGTAAAAACGAAAGCCAAAACAATATCTTCAAGACATATTTGAATACTTTCCTATCTTCACTGCAAAACTATTATTGAATAGTACTAAGTACAAAGTGTACATTTTATCATTTTTTGTTATGATTGAGAACTGTAGAAAAAAATCTTGAGTATGTTTCGAGCGCAAATGGACATTGTCGATTTCGAGAGAATGCCGCGCTCCTCCGTCGCGCGTCTACAACATCTCAATCGACAATGTCCCATTTTGCGCTCTTAATACACAAATAGCTATTGCATGATCAGGTTACTTTTTATATTTACCGATAGTGCTCAAGACAATAGGTCTTATTTACAAATTACTGAACGGTAAGTGATGTGACTCACGTCGGGAAGTGATGTGCTTCACTTACCGTTCAGGAGGCGAGACGGTAAATAAATAAAAACAAAAATCAAAGCTTACTTTAAAAATGACAAATATTTTTTTTTAATATGTCAAAATAATTTTAAAATCTTATTTTTCTTTTAAATTTTGTGCGTAGATAGTGCAAAAAATAGTATAAGCATCACGAACATTAAGGAACTAGCGATCTCAGACAAAATTGTCTTCGATCGGTAAACTGTCCTTACCGTTCTTAATACTAGTATATTCCGTAACTTAACCACGACCGTGGTTATGGTTCAAGTGGTCAGGTTATGGTCACTGAAAAGTGGTTGTGATTCGGAACATGTTGGTTAATTTGTGTCGGTAAAGCAGGGAACCACCGCGTCATTAGAAATAAGTGATGACATAACTTTTGTCTATCCGATCCTCCTTGGTCTATCCTTATACTAACGTAAATATTATACATATCAGTGTATAGTATATAGTAATTATATGTCTATACAATATTATTTATTATATTACAAGAAATAAGAATATGACCACAACAACCATAAAAAAAATTGTGGTCGTCGTGGTCACGAAAAAGTAACGAAAACTTTCAGGAATCACATTCCGAAATTGAACCGCGATCCTGAAATTATGTTTTGGTTACATTACGGAACGCATAACCAGAACCTTGGTCACCGCGGTTAAATTACGGAATATACTATTAACATTCATTTTCATTCATATTATATTAGTTTTTTGTTTAATCCATATTAGACAAAAAGATTGATATGTCATTAACTTCTTTATTCTACAAGAAAAATTTTTTTTGGTTGCGCCAAAACTGCGTACTTTTACAACATCTTTGGATGAAATACTGTCTATGTGCTGATATTTTTCGAATCCTCCCGTATATGATATGTATTATAATCTAATGAAAATGTACGTTCCATTTTAGAGGAAGCGAATTACTGGAAGACGTAGTAATCGACCATGGCAGTTCAGTGGACGAATCATCCGAAATAACGAGATCTGTAATAGGAAATAATTGCAAAATTGGTAAAAATGTTAAAATCAACGACTCTTATATTCTACCAAATACGACTGTAAAAGATAACTGTATCATATCGTACAGTTTCGTTGGAGCAAATTGTGTATTAAATAAACAAAGTAAAGTTGCTTTAGGAAGTATTTTAGGCTCTAAAGTTCAAGTTAAAGATAATATTAGTTTAGAAGGAGCAATTATACAAGCAGAACAACCGTCAAATTGTAATTATTTTTCTAGAGATTACTTGAAACATTTTAACAGTAATGATTTTAGTCGAATCAAAGGATAAACTAGGTCCACACTGCTATAGAGTTAGGTGTATTAGTCGCGACGAAGAAAATTCTGATTCTGAAGAAGAAGGAGTCACGAAACAATTAAATCGATTCCATCTGGATTCTGAATCGTCGGAATCTGATTCCGAAAGTGTAGATTCCACTCTCAGCGACGAACAAATGTCTCATATGGCTTCGCCAGTGCCCGACGACACAAACTGTAAGACTTTGACTAACGCATGCCTTAAAACACGATGTTCCCATCGCATTTGTCACATTTATTTATTACAGTGTTCTTGAGTGAAGTTATCGACAGTTTAGCTCGAGGTTTTGAGGATAAATTACAATGTGACAACTTAATTTTAGAAATAAATTCTTCCCGTTATGCGTATAATGTTACAGTGCGCGAGGTGAATATCGTGAATACTAACGCTAGTCCATGTATTGAATTTATGATTGTAGGTAAACTACAACGTTGTAAAAGCTATCTTAAACTTACCCTTTCAACAATCTGGTGGTCAGGCTTATTTGTTATCGTTGCGGTCTTTGCTAACGTATTTTACGCCTATTCTCATAAACTATGTACGTAACGAAAGTGCTATGGTGGATTGTCTTCAGGCTCTTGAGGTAAGAACTTAGACATTACTCTTAAAATGGAGAGAATTTACATAAATTATAAAACGATTTGCATATATGCTACAATGAATGAGAAAGTTTCTTCTCACATAGCTCTACATAATACATATTTGATTTTGAATGATTACCAAATGATTTTATTTTTTATTTTTACGAAAATCTTTCAAAATTTACCATATTTTTACAATACCGTCAAAAAATATGAGTATATTTGATCATTATTCTGGCATCGTTCTTGCTGTTTATCGCAAGCTATTGCATTCTTCTCTTAAAACATTAATTTTTATACCAATATTGTGATTTTTTTTTGTAATTTTGAATAGATTTACTGCTTTCAGTAATTAACCAATATAATAATAAATAAATAATAAAATAAATAAAAAAATTAACATTATAATGAATTCTACTTAACATTAATAACAGTCAAGAATGTGACTATCTGAGAAAAATATGAGGGCAACAATTCAGTATACCAGTGTTTCCCAAACTTTTTTTCTCGCGAAGAGAGTTCAGGCTCCAAAAGTTCTTCACGCCCCCGTAACTCCCTTCCCTCCAGTATTCTTTAAACCCGAAATAATTTCCTTTCGCGCCCACAATTTGGGCAACACTGGAGTAAATTCATTTTTACAAACCAACAGGTGTACCCATTTTTGTTTGGTATTCTATAGGGTGTTTCTGGGATACGGGACACCTCGATTATTTTCTTTATTATTGGAAATAGAAGAAAATCATTCAAATAAAAGTTGTTGTAGATTAAGGGGGACATTCATTTATTGAAGAAAATTTTTTTAAACGAGTGATTCTCAAACTATTTCATAAAGTTATATTTTTTAAATGGGATGGTATATATTTTTTAGGCTCATTCGTATTTTTTTCTGAATTCGACCATGTAATAATTTTATATCCTTACATTACAAAAATATTGAGAAAAATGCAATGGACCTTTTCAATTTAAAGAGATAGAAGATATGCGCAATGGGGATCTGCGCATAGTAAGAACAAATGAGATCTATGGCGTTCGTTTCTAAAAAATTTAGACGTAAAATTAGAGAATATCTCAGATATCTTTAAAAAATCTTATAGAAATAAATTACAAAAGCTTTTATTGAAGTTAAAATGTGTAACGATGCAAATTTTCACTGAGAATACAGGTATTTTAGTGACTGCAATATTTTTGACATTTCGTTTGACAGCCCAACTGGCAGTTGTTCGCGCCATTTTCTTGCTATTTGCAGCGATAGAAAGAGATAGCCGTTAAATTGAAAAGGTCCATTGAAATTTAAATAAATTTTATTTTTATAGTTAATTTTCAGTAGGCTATCTATGAAAAACAAAACTGCTATCTGTCAATTTGAATTATTTAGTTCATAATTCCTATTCTTGCTATTTATAAAGATATAAACAAATATTTGTTTCGTTTTAAGTTTGGTTCAATTATATTCATGCATAGCCCACTGAAAAATTAAATTTATTTAAATTTCAATTGCATTTTTCTCAATATTTTTATAATGCAAGGACATAAAATGATTAAATGGTTGAATTCAGAAAAAAAATACACTATCGAATGAGCCTAAAATTATATACCATCCCATTAAAAAAAATATAATTTTATGTTATAGTTCGAGAATCACTGGTTAAAAAAATTATTTTCTTCAATAAATGAATGTCCCCCTTTATCTACTTTAACGTTTATTTAAATGATTTTCTTGTATTTTCAATAATAACGACAATAATCGGGGTGTCCCGTACCCGAGAAACACCCTGTATACAAAATGCTCGTTTTTCGAGCCTCATCATTGAGATTTCGGTTATCTTAAGAGATACGAAGACAGTTAAAAAAAGTTGCCAAATTATATGACCTTTTTTTACTCTATAAAACCACAACTGTTGCATTTTTGCTCTTAAAAAATGAACATACTATGCACTTTTTTACTTAAAATTACACCTAGAATAAATGGTGAAAGTTTGTCAGTTTCCTCAGGTGACACCTGTATATAAGTGATACTTCGTTGTAAAGCTAAAAAATCTCTTTTCATTGGTGTAACTTTCCACTATTGGGATTTTCAAATAAGAACTACAAACAGTGGTACACATTTGACATGCTTGAATTATAAATAAAAAATACTAATAAATGAGAAAACAATACGAAAACTAAAGAAACACAATTGACAGAAATGCTGCGCTTACAAATGTCAACAAAAAGTGTACCACTGTTTAATGCGATCAGCACCATCTCGTGATACTTGAAAATCCCAATGTAAAATTTACAATTTTGACATCGTAATTCAAAATCCAGCATTGCTAAAAAATTTAAGTATCGCCATTAGAAAAGGCATAAAAAGTGCCCTAAAGAAGTGCAAACCAAAATTTCATAATGTTACATACTAGCTTATACCTTGTTCCATTTAAGCCATTCAGTATTGCGGAGCATAGGGAATAGTTTTGACCTCTCTGATTGGCTGAAATTAGAGACAAGAGACAAGTTTACCCAATGTAATTTCGGCTACTTCAGATTTGCGCTGTTGCCAGTGCTATCTACTGAATGGCTTAAATGGAACAGAGCATAGATGTTATTTGTAAAAATTAAAATCAGCAAAATTATATTATTGTATTTATCTAGTGATCTATGCATTTTTCGGGAAAATCAAATATACCTTTCAAATGTTTACCCAATCAGTAGATTGAATTTTAATTTAACCGACTTCGGGGCCTATTCTCTAACTCCGTGGTTAGTTTTTAAACAATGGTTAAATTTTTTGAACCAATCAATTATGTTGACATAATAATAAAAAGTTTTTTTTAGTTGTCAAATCAATATCTATTGGATAAAAATTTTAACCAGTGGTTAAAAATGAACCACTGAGTTTCGGAATAGGCCCTTTCGTATCTCATAAGTTAACCGAGATTCCAATGGCAAGGCTCGAAAAACGGACATTAATATACAAAAATAAAAAAACCAAGGCTCAATGAATAACAACTTATTTGTACTTGAAAACATTTTATTTTGTATTGTTTCGATATCATTTTAATTTAATTTTTTCCTTAAAGAGGGAAAATTTTTGCATGATTTTATAAAAATTGTTCTAAATTTGTAAAAATATAGCTGCCTAACAATGATATTGGTTTGTTTCCGAGATCTCAATGTGTGAATATGTTTTCTGGAACATTCCATATTTATTATAAAAATATAAATAGATTCTCGATTAAATTTGAAATTTTCCGATTTCAAAAAAAATATTATATCCTTGTTAACCTTGCATTATTTATCTTTTGATTAGGATGTAGCAGATACCTGTTCGGAGTTAAGCGAATGTGTGGTAAAAGTTTTACACTGGTTTTATGAAAAAGATGTTCTTGCGGAAGATGCCATTCTTCAGTGGCATAAGAAATTGGGATCAATGTCAAGGCTGAAAGCTAAAATACAGCCTTTCGTGCAATGGCTTCAAGAAGCAGACGAAGAAAGTGGCAGCGAGAGCGACAGTGAATAAAATACGATATTATGAATTAATTGTAATACTTTATCGATTTTACATATTAAAATATTACTATTTATTTGGTTGTTTTTCTGCGTTTATGTGCCGTAAAGTTTACTAGTTAATTGGAGTAAATTATAGGTTTCAGTTATCTTTACAACATTTATCAAGCAAAAACAAGGACTACATAAATCAAAGTTTATCTGATAAGCATATTCAATAGGGATTAATTAATTTGAACGTTTATATCCCTGACCTTACTTAACTTACAAGCTTTACTCAAAATTTGGTTTTAATAATAAAATAAGAGCCTTCACAATCGGCGTCGGTTCCCAAAAAATGATCAACGGGAACCGGCGCGCCGGTTACGATGATACAATCTAATGGCAGCCGACAGTAAACTGACAGTTCTCATACTTGGCCCAAGTTTTCCAAGCGAGACTCATGTGCGTTAGGTTAGGTTATTATTATTATTATTATTTTTAGAGAGATATACAAGCTAAGTAAGCTAACAGCAACCGGCGCCGGTTGCGGAGGCACTGCCGTAAAATAAACAAGTTTTGTAGTCATTTTCTGCTTTGTTATGTTAAGAAATGACATATAGAAACATGCCCTGCATAATGTATTATATTTAAATTAAGTCATATTCTAAATATATAGAAGTGATAAAATGTTTTTAAGTAATGAGAAACAATAATTATGATTGACCTCATTATTTGTGCAAACACTTCAAAGTTTTCATATGTTTGAATATAGAAAGACAATGGAATATTTTACAAATTTATGTTTATTTTTATTGAAAAACACAAATGACGGCGCAAATAAAATTATAATATTTCAGGTTATGAATAAATATTTAATAAAATCAAAGAAATTGATTACAAATGTGACTTTTTTTACTGAAATGTGTGGCACTAACTTCATACTACGAACTCACAATCTTAACGTGCGTCCTGTGGAGTACGTGTATCGTGACGGGCGACTTTTCATCAAGTTGTTTTCAGTGCGTTTGTGAGTGTATTCAAAATGGCAGAGCCTGTAGTAACTCAGGAATCTGGTGGATTATTAACAAATCTTATATTAGAAATAGTACAAAGCCCCATAAATATATTACTTTCATTTATTATTGCATTTTTGATATACAAAATTCTGAAGAGTCGTCAACCGGTACCCACGCCTTCGCCCCCAGAGCCGGAACTTCCAAAAATGCGAAAAGATTTCACTGTTGAGGAATTAAAGAAATACGATGGACGTCAATCTGATGGAAGAGTGTTAGTTGCTGTGAATGGAAGTGTTTATGATGTTACCAGAGGAAAAAGATTTTATGGTCCAGGTATGTTTACTTTTATATATTTGATTGGGGTCGTAGGATTGTTTACAATTAATAATTGGAGGTAATTAGATTTCATAACTTATAATTTAATGTATGTTCAACAATCATCATGCATGATGATTGTATATTCTTTTGCGTTTTATTGTAAACAAGTTCATTGTACATCAACATTTTAAAAATTATCATAGAAGCCTTAAGTTCAAGGTCAATATAAGTTACTATTTTTAACAAATTGGATATTTCAAATTTGTTGTCCGTTTTCTAAAGTAGTTATAATAATAAATCTTGTTAATAAAGTCTATTGCCGGATGATGTATTTACATGATTATAATGTATAATTTTAACAGGGGGACCTTATGCAGCATTTGGCGGCCGTGATGCGTCCAGAGGACTTGCTACATTCTCTGTAAATGTCGAAGACTTTAAAAATGAATACGATGATTTAAGCGATTTAAATTCGATGGAAATGGATTCAGTTCGGGAGTGGGAGGCCCAGTTCAAAGGTAGCATGTTATCAGTTTTATCATTTATCATTGGCTCGAACCATATTTACTAAACTACATGCTAATTATAATTTCACTTCGAATAGAAGTAGCATTGTTTTATCTTCAACTTAAAAATGCCAGTCATGTTTTTCTTACATGAATTTCTCGTGTAATGTTTTTATGTGACACTATAATTATTTAACATTCCGACAGAACTGCGAGGTTGCTCAAAAATAAGTTTATATCGTGAAACATTGATTTAATATTCACACTGTTTTTATTTAGATAAATATGACCTTGTGGGTCGTTTGCTGAAACCTGGCGAGGAACCTAGGAATTATTCAGATGAAGAAGAGGAAACTCCGGCCGAAGACAAGTCCAAAGATGAATAATTTTATTTCGACTGAGTTGTAACGGAAATAAGTGTGAGCTTTTGTCTACAACAAACTATTATGTCATCATTTGTTATCCAGTGAAGGTTTTTAAAAACTTTTAATTATATATTTTAAATTATGCACAAACATCATGCAAGATGTGAATGAAGTGTATTAATTTTCGTATGATTTCCATCATATTTTTGGTACCCGGGATTAAGTTAATCAATTACAGTAAGTGGTATTAGTTGGTGTATGATGTTGCGAATTGAAGTTATTATTTACAAAATCTTTAAGACGCAATCTAAATATATGAGTATGTGCGTAATATGTACTGTAATTTGATATACCAGTTACTTATACGAAAATAGTTACATTAAATTGTAGCCTAAGCTAGGCTTATTGTATTTTGTTGTTAATTTTAATGTATTATTAATATACTTTAGCCTCTATTAATTAATTAATTTTACGGCAGAGAAGTTTATTTTTACGACCGGTGTTGGACATATACAAAATAAATGTAAATACATTTTAATTGCACCATAAGGATTAATGATGTAAAGGAAATTAACATAATAAAACTTCAAATACGTATGTAATCACTTGATTTAAAAAATTATATTTGTAATGCATTGCAGTTTTAAAAGTGTTATTTTTTGTATTTTTTTCATTGGAATATAAAATGTAAAACAGATATTTCTGTCTTTGTTATCTTTTATTAATATGAAGAGCGTTCCTGATGAAGAAGTATAACAATTTTGAGGTTTCGTCACATCTTCCCGATGTGAAAAAACTCCTGAAGAAGGCTCAAGAGGAGCCAAAACTCGGTAATTTAAATTCTCGAATAAAATTTGGAACTGAAAAAAATTAATTATACCACTTGTAATGCTGTTAGCTGTTAAATTTGCAATAAACAACTGAACAATATGACGTTCAACAATAGTCAGGTCACAAAATTTTAGTTGAGTAATGCGGATTTCATAAGTTTCTCCGATAGAAAACGAAGCGCGTTCGGCTGTCGTCGTTTTCGGACTTCATGGAAAATTCGGAGAATAAGAATTATGTACTATTATATGCATTTATAATCCTCACATCTTATTTATTACAATCACGTGATTCACAAGAACCAATCATGATTGCAGCGCAATTTAATAGCCAGATAATCAGCTGACAAGCATTGAAAAAGTTTTCCAACAGCCGCCATTTCGCCTGTCTCCGAGTCTGTAGAAATTTGGAATTCATTCTTAAATTGGCCGTCGTATATAAACAAAACGGATTAAAATTCGCGTAGCTTGCCACAAATAAATTATATCGCGATTCGTTTTGTTAAATAAGTGAAAAAGTGCCAATTTTCCTTGTCGTTCATTGTCGGTGAGAGGCTTTCGTACGGTATAGTCGCAAGGTGCTAAAATTGGTAAGAAAGCGTTTATATTTTGTTTTATTCAAATCGTTTTGATTCTTGGTGTTTTTGTTTTATCATCCCAATTCTCTAACAAAGTTGCTAACTCTTAACAATGTTGCAAATAACCAATAATAATTGCGAACACTAATGCCCAGTTTCACAGCTTATAGTTAAAATTTAACTGGTGGTTAAGTTGACAATGTATCGAAACGAAATGTCAAATGAGTTATTAAATATTACTGTCAAAATTTCGATATGCACTTTTTTCGTTAACCTGTAGTTAGGACTTTAACTATAGGTGGTGCAAATGGCCATAAATAAAACATGAAAATGACAGGCTTTACATTTGTTTCTATTGTTTACAATTTTTAGCGACATTCACGACATTGCAGCCCGTTTTATATTCAGCTATTATTCAGCATCATTTTCAGCAACTCGTTGCACTAGTTGGGCAACACGAAGTAGTGCAACTTGTTGCTGTACAGTTTTCTTGTGTTTGACAACATCAACATATTCCAGCAACTTTTACTAAACTTTATTTCACGTAAGAAAATAGTGATGGGAAGATAGGAGCAACTTGATCTGGATAATATTGGGGTATTACCCAATCAAAAAACAAGATCAAATTGATCATATCTTCTCACTATTTCACGTGAAATGAAGTATAGTTCTTTTAAATTTTAAACATAAGTCTGAGGAAAGTATGTAGTCCATGACAGTTGACAGTTAGGGTACTGGAGATTTTTATGTTTATTTGTTGTTTTCGTAATCTTTGCGATATAATATTGTGAATTTGAACAAAAAAACAAACAAAAGAATGGCGGATTACACATTTAGTACTAGTTCAACCAACCGCAATTTTTCGATTGGTTAAACAAAAAGTAACTAATAATTACGATGTGGTGGAAAGTTGCAGTTGCCGGCAACAAAATTAAAACATGTTCTATTTACGGAATGCGTTGCTCAACATAAGTTGCCCGCAACTTTGGTTTTACACTTAGCAACTTGCGTTGCGAAACTAGTTGTGCAACGAGTTGCTGGAAAATTTTCTACAAAATTGGGGTGAATGTTCATCATCATTTCGGGTCACCCGCAATAAGTAAATCAGAATAATTATAATTTGTGATTTTAAAAAGAATAATTAATCGTTTTTCCGTGACAATATTTATGATATATGTTAATAAAATAATGCTTTCACACCATTGTCCACATTTATGTAGTTTTGGAAATACCTAGGTGTTGTTCAACCATCGGCACCATTTCCTGCTCATCCGCAGTCAGCTGCTCTTACTGGCACGTAACGGGGCCCACAATGGCTACGCAGAATCAGCCCGCTGCACCTGCCACAAGTACCGCCGATCCTGAGAAACGTAAACTCATTCAACAACAACTGGTACTCTTGTTACACGCGCATAAATGCCAGCGCCTAGA
This sequence comes from Harpalus rubripes, assembly GCA_963082715.1. NCBI lineage: Eukaryota > Metazoa > Arthropoda > Insecta > Coleoptera > Carabidae > Harpalus > Harpalus rubripes. The sequence continues at coordinate 10,388,220 of OY720454.1, forward strand.
CCTAGAGTCACAATCCAACGGGGAACCATGTCAGTGTCAATTGCCTCACTGTAAAACAATGAAGAACGTCTTACACCACATGACGACGTGTCAAGCAGGGAGAAGTTGCAGTGTTCCTCATTGTTCTTCTTCACGTCAAATTATCAGCCACTGGAAACATTGTACCCGGGCAGATTGTCCATTGTGTTCACCCTTGAAACTAGTCAACATTCGTCCGAATAATCCCGTTGGTAAGTATTGATTGTCGCACTTACTCTTTGTTGAACTGGCATAAATTGACATGTATGTAAATATTTTGTAGCCGTAACAAACCCTCTACAAGCACCTCAAAATGTCGAAGATTTTAAAAATGAATACGATGATTTGGGCGATTTAATAAATTCAATGAAAATTGATTCAGTTCGGGAGGGGGAGGCCCAGTTCAAAGGTAGCCTGTTATCAGTTTTATCATTGCATATCATTGACTCAAGACATATTTACTAAACTAAATGCTAATTATAATTTCATTTCGAATAGTAGTAGCATTGTTTTATCTTGAACTTCAAAAAACCAGTCATGTTTTTCTTACATTAATTTCTCTTGTAATGTTTTTATGTGACGCTATAATTATATTATAACATTCCGGCAGAACTGCGAGGTCGCTCAAATAATATCTTACATTGCAAGAACGTTACTCAGAACTTTAGGGGCGTGCACGATAGCAAAAGAGCGAGTGAAGCGAGCAAGTTATCGTCCGAGCACATAAATTTCTGGTAACGGTTGAGCTTTGTACAATATTTTAAGCTATATATCGTAAATAATTTTTAAAAAAATTATTGGAACGTACAGCCGTGGTATAGCCCAATATCTTAAACTATTTGATCGAAATAGTCTTTGAAAACATATGGCGGAATAATGCATAAATAAATCTGTATATATGTTGCTATGGTTTTAACAGACCGTAAATTTTGACTTTCTTTACCACTAGAGACAGAGCTGTGTAATAAGACGTTTACGATTCAGTATATCATAAAATAATTTATTATACCTAGTCTGGGTCACGAAAGATGACTATTTAAGGTCATTTGTAAGTAATAAAATAAGTAATTCATTTGAAAATAGACCTTTTCAATTTAACTGTCTCTACTCTGTACATAGTAAGTAAAATGGCGCCAGCAACTTTGAACTGGGTTGTCAGCATCGTTAGATAGTTTAGTTTAAAAAAAGCTTTTGTAACTTCTTTGGAGAAGTTTTTTAATGTCACAGACGTGTCACATTTTGTCTAATTTTTTTAGAAACAAACTCCATGGATCTCATCACAATCGAGTAACCATGAATTCCGCCAGATGTTACCTTACTCAAATATTGCCATTACCAAATGTTCTTCATCAATGTTTTTTTTTTAAAAAAAACAACATAGACTTGAGATAAAGAAACCATAGAATAATAATTTAATTAAACGTCAACGTCACTGAGTAAACATTAGCATAGAGAGCAGTGTAGTAAATAATTAGATATCTGTAACTCTACGACATTATTATTTGTAGTGCGTTAGTACCATTTACGTATATCTCTTACACAACATAAATAGAGAATTTTACTGTTAAAATCGATAGTTGCGTCACCGGCAGAAGTTAGAACTACGCGGACAAACAAACCGTGTGACGTCACCAATACTAATTATTTCAGGGTCAAAAACTACGAGTGGAAGAGTTTAAGGGAGAGTCGCGAAAATTAAAAGTTTCGAAAACACTGTATTAGAGGATTTTACTGGTAAAATTGATAGTAGCGTCACCGGCAGAAGTTAGAACTACGCGGACAAACAATGCTGTGTGACGTCTTCAGTAAAATCGTCTATTACATAGACATACGTCAAGTCACGGTGCAAATATTTCATCATTGCCGATATCTGTATACAAAACAGATTGGTACACCCAGAAATGGGTAACAAGCCGTGATGATATATTTATTTATTTATTTTTATATGTCAATTAATTTTTCTCTCAACATGAAATGTTGCTAAGCTACTGCCTGCTGTATAAAGTGAATCCAACTATATCGTGAAACATTGATTTAATATGCACACTGTTTTTAGATTGCTGAAACCTGGCGAGAAACAGGAATTATTCGGAGGAAGAAGAGGAAATTCCGGCCAAAGACAAGTCCAAATATGAATAATTTTACTTCGACTGAGTTGTAACGGAAATAAGTCTGTGAGCTTTTGCCTATACCCTCTTTCATTTAAGCCATTCAGCAGGTGGCATTCGCATTACCGCCAGTTTTAAATAGGCGCATTTACTTTGGGTAAACTTGTCTCTTGCCTCCAATTTCAAGCAATCAGAGAGGTCAAAACTATTCCCTATTCCCTGCAATACTGAATGGCTTAAACGGAACAAGGTATACAAACAAACTATTAATCATCATTTGTTACCCAGTGAAGGTTTTTAAAAACTTTAACTTGTATATTTTAAATTAAAACTTCAAATACGTATGTAATCACTTTATTTAAAAATATATATATTTGTAATACATTGCAGTTTTAAAAGGTCTATTTTTTGTATTTTTTTCATTGGAATATAAAATATAGAACAGATATTTCTATCTTTGTTATCTTTTATTAATATGAAGAGCGTTCCTAAGATGAAGAAGTATAACAATTTTGAGGAATAAAACTTCCGTTTCATCACATCTCCAGAAGGTGAAAAGCATTAAAAATAAGAAGAAGGCTCAAGAGATGTCGAAACCCGTTAAGGAGGAAAATAAATAAATTTCGCTGACATCTCCAGACTTTTATTATAGCTCTTTACCAACTCAGTCAAGAAATGTAATAATGGTAATAATTTTGCATAAATAAAATCTTTTTTATTATTTTTTTACCTCAATAATATTTTTAAAAAGTAGTGCGAAAAACCTCCTCATCTTAATTTTCATTTATTTATATTCGCCGATAAAATTTGGAACAGGAAAAATTTCTTTGTCTCGGTCAAGACAAATTTGATGGACTTTTAACAACACAAGACTAACTTTATCTTCACTTAAAATTTACTTCCACAATAAATTGAGAAATGTAACTCGCTTTTTTGACAGCTATGATACAAATCTTATAAGAACAAAGAAATTGATTGTTGATAGTTATTTTTGTGTAACAAGTGCGGTAAATTAATGCTTTTGAAACGAATGGAAGTATCGAAGTGAGAGCAGCGAATTTTGGAATTTGCATGGAGTTTCAGAATCACGTTTTCTGCATGCGTTGCAATAAATGTTTTTATTTTGTAATCATCTAAATATAAGATAAATTACGAAAAATATTCTAATTTTTTTATACCATCTACTGTTCAGGCAACTATGTGTGATATTAAGTGATAAACAAAAATGTTATGTATTAATCATACGCACTCATTTTGAGTTATTTACCACACGATTGTTGAAATATATTTTCATTTGCTCTATATTTTTTTTACCCGCAGATTTTTGTGCCTTGCAGCACTGTTTTATTTAATGACATTTAAAACTGTGAAAAATAATACAACATAAATTTGTATTTGCGTTAAATAAACAAAGAAATCAATGCAAATCCGGGTCGTTGAAATTATTCAGTCCCACATTGTATATTTGATAGAAATTATTTAATATTACTCTATAGTTAGGCAAACTGCTTTTGATAAATATACAAAACTACAGAATTCTTTTCTAATAGTCTAATTAACGACCATACTGATTCTAATACACATTTTTCGCGGTTTCCTGTTTAAAAATAATCAATATCAAGAATTTTTCTTGATATATATTTTGTACAAATAAGTAAGTGTGCTTTGATTTCATTGTTTCATAGCAAATAAATTTATAAATAACAAAAATTAAGCTTCTTATTTTTTTTAAATTTTATTTTTAATGTTGGTCAGTTGGTCACTTTTATCTCAAGTTCAAACAAACAGTTCCACGGTCATATGTTGAAGAAGCAAGGATTGTTATATTTATGCTCATGTTTTCATACTTTTTATGTAAAATAGAATGAGACAAATATTCAAATAAATTAAGAAATGTAACAAATTCCACATAAATCCAGATACAGGGGTACATAGTTTGTGATAATGGTAAATGTGTTAAGTTTCTACATTTTACTAGCTTTTGATTAATTATTTTTATTTAGTATAAATTGTTTTATATATGTGTTTATTTCCAGAGCAATAAAGACTGGCAAAATTCAGTATCTTCTGAAAAGAGAAGCCAGTTCGTTGATAACCTCTATCAAGCGATGATCTTATTGGGAAAGACAGATGCAGGAAACAAACAAAATTTGTTAAATGAGGCTAGATTACTTGAAACACAGTTTTTTGAAACTGCTGTTTCTCGTGCAGATTATTATAATAATATTGCACAAGAAATATATAAAATAGGAGGAAGTACTAACGAAGAAATAGAAGAACAAGATAGTTTTGCAGGTTTGCAAAATAAAATAAGTGTTTGATTAATCACTTACATTTCTTTTTGTTTTCAGATTTTGGTTTACTTGCCAATTTAAATTTAAAATAATGACTGACAGTATGTGGAGCAGTTAGAGTAATCGCATTTATTGCCACTATTAAAAAAGTTTGCTGCTTTTACATGAATAATTATGTTAATAGTGTGAAGCTGATTTCTCGGAACATTTACTACTTTGCAAAATGTTAGCTGTTATATTTTTACTTGTTTTTTTTTGTGGAAAGATGGTAAGACAATCTAGTTAAAAACACGAAATAACTATTTGTAGTTTGTGAAATAAATATTTTTAAGTTTTTGAATTGGATATCCGAAACTGTTTTGCACAGTGGATAGAATTTATGTAAGTCTTACATATTTTGTACTATATATTGTTACGTTGTCCATATATTTTTGTATATATGTTTTGCAAAATATTTTTATACATTGTAATATTTTGTAATAAAGTGCAATGCATAATGCACGTATAAAAGTATGTTTTAACAAAGCACCTATCATTTCCTAATGATAAATTAATCCAGATTGAGTAAAATATGGTTTTATTGTAAAAGTATTCAGAGATAATATTTTCTTTGTTACAAAATTCTTTGTTTAATGACATTGACAAAGAAACGCGTTACCATGGGTTATAGGAGCCTAGTGTTACTGTAGTAAAGATTGTTTATAAAATATCTGACGTTTTAGTGAAGTTCGTTCTTTGACATATCGTTAAGTATTTTGATTTTATATCAAGATTTCGTTATTTTATGATCGAATGTCATAATATTTCTAGTAAGTTCGTCTCATTCTTCGTGTATCTCCGTAGAATTTGACGCTTCGTGACGTCACGTTGATGACGGACGGACACTGCGTCACGAGGGGGCTTCCGGGAGCTGCGCGGCCAATGTACACATCGTATTACAGTCACGTGGTTCACAAGAACCAATCCCGATTGCAGCGCAATTTAATAGCCAGATATTTTCTGACAAGCGTAGAAAAAGTTTTCATCAACAGCCGCCATTTTGCCTGTCTGAGTCTGTGTAGAAATTTGGAATTAATTCTTAAATTTGCAGTCATATATGTAAACAAAACGGATTAAAATTCGCGTAGCTTGCCACAAATAAATTATATCGTGATTCGTTTTGTTAAAAAAGTGATTCCTTTTGTTAAAAAAGTGTGAAAAAGTGCCAATTTTGGTTGTCGTTCATTGTCGGAAGATGGTGAGAGGTTCTCGTACGGTATAGTCGGCCAGTAGGCGCTTCGTGATGGCTGATGGTTGACTCTAGTTCAGTAATATGTGCCTTGAGGGATGCACTGGCTTTCAGACTGTGCTTACATCAGCTCTTGGTGGTCTCTCGTGTGATAAAATTACGAAATTTGCGTATATATCATGTGCGACGCTATCGAGTCGCGTTAAATAGTGGATCGCAAGATCGCAGTCGGCCGCGGCCAGTGCGGCGGCTTCGGCTTGGTAAACAGGGGACATCACCTATACCACTATGGCCGAACATCTTGTAGATGGGCCGCCAAATGCCAAGCGGCCCAAGTTGGACCCCTTTCAGGGCCCATCAGACTCTTCGGGTAAGTATTTTATTCAAAAATTCTTTTCCGTGTTTACATTCATGTCTGCATGGAGGTTCTATATCATGTAAGAAGGCGTACCTACGTTTGACATTAGTGTAAATCATGTATATATTTTACACACAAATTAATAAAACTTGCCAAACAATTAATTCTTTTATAATGTGTAAATTTTATATTTTTTTCTAGTTTATTTTTGTACAAATTCATAGAGAAAAATTGAAACCAAAACAAACATGACATTGACTTAAACCTATGTTGAGTAACAAACTGAATTCGTATGTCAACTAGTAAATAATATTAATGAATTTATTGATTAAATTTGTGTATTTAATTAAATATAATTTCTGTCAAAAATTTAATTTTGTAAATTTGTATTTTGGTTAGAAAAATATTGTAGCTGTTAAAGGTTATGATAATTTTTTTTTGTTTCCATACAGTGAAGATTTTGAATAATTGTTACAAAACATAGTTAAGATGATGTTATGTTTAGGCATGAGTCTTTGGTTTATGCAATAAATGTACCTACAAAATGCATGAAAATCTAAATGACTATGTCTACATATTTTCATTTTTCTCATTAATTTCTTCTCAGTTGTATGAATATTTCGCCGATAACTTTAACATGAATGGTTACCTGTGTATGAACTTGATTGACGACACATTGGTAACGAAACAGTGAAATAATGTGTTGATTTATTGTACCTAACGCTGTAGTGCCGATATCAATGATGCACCATGCTTTCAACTTCGGCTTGGGGCAGGGCCCAGGGCCAGATCAGGGTCCTGGCCTGGGAATTGGTGGCGGGCAAACCAAACAACAACACTGGAACCTTCAGGGACAAAACCGAAGTAAATACATTCTACCTAATAATAATAACAGTAACTATTTTTCTGATTTATTTGAGCCGGCACCAGCCCGACTTAATTAGACCAAAATCTCTCGAAAACGGTGCAGTGCAGTGCAGACGTTCATAATACTGGGGCCCTTTATACTTACAGCACTTATTGACTGTTTCCTAACCAGATGATTGCATGCGTATATATTGTAATTATTATTTTAATATACTATTTAACTGTTTACTTCTTTTTCATTTTTAGTAATATTTGTATATTTTCTTTTGTGCGTTATACTTTTCGGTAATGTAGATGCTTTCAAATAGCTTGGTATTATGCACTGTGTTTAGATTCCTGTAAAATTTGTCTGTGCTACTTGAAAAATTTTAAGAACATATTTTTCTTTTTTTTTATTCAATTAGTTCTGGTTACATCTCTCTGCACATTACACCGTGTTCTTGATTTTGTATAGTCTGAAACGCTAATCAAAGCATCAATTATCTATAATATTACACTTGTTATTATTTACTTATAAAATAGTGAATTATGCAGTGATGAGCGTATCAGATATTAAGTATTACAAGTTCCCGCGTAATTGCGATAGGTAAACATAAATAATAAAAAATGTATAATGTGTAGATGTGTTGTCGAACATGGATATGTTCGATTTGGAGAACGATTTGCCCGACGAGTTGATATCTCCGAGTTATTTGGGTTTGGGTAACGAGCACATGGCAGGAAGTAAGCCACCGGCTCAAGGTCCCGGTCCAGGTGGAGTTATGCAGAATGGCGTCGAGGCGCCCGATGGTTCGTCTCTGCGACAAATGCAACTGAATCACCACTTGTTGCAGACGCAGGTAGTAGACATGTTCGGCTAGAAATAGAAGGGTTCGTAGTAAAACTGGTTCTTGTAGGGGAATAAGACGCTAGTAGGGAACTCGTTGGCATTGAGCGGCGGCCAATTGGGGAGTAAGAGTCCAAGTTTGCAATCACCTACTAGCATCTCGGTGAGCAAGCCTGTTGGAATCGTAGATCCATTGTCGTTGGGGAGCCTTCCATCGAGTATCTCCAGCGTGGCAATGAGTATTCCAAATAGTGTAGGCGTCGGGCTCCAGTCGATGGCGGGAAATGTCATGTCGATAGCTAACAACGGGAGTACTGCTCAAGTGATGAGTTCTATGCAGCAGGGAATGAACAACAGCGTAGCAGGTGGCCCAGCCGGCATGATTATGACCAACAGCAGCATGAACGCTATGGGCGGCGGCGGAATGGGTGGTGGTGGTCTAGTTGTGAGCAGCAGCATAAACAAACAACAGCTCGGTGGTGGCGGACCTGGAGGAGTGAACTTATTGAATGCACCTGGCCAACAACACCATCAACAACCGAATCATGGTGTGGTACCACAGGTACACAATATAAATAACTTGTTTTGTGAGTGAATATATTTATTTGATATATATTTGTAGGGAATGCAGAATGGGCCTATGCTGAATGCGCATACTGTGGCGGCGATGCAACAACAGCTGGCTGGCGGCGGCGGCGGTGGTCCCAGAGGACAAGCGCCCCATGGTGTGCATTCTTTGCGTATGCCGGCACCTCCTGGCATGCAGCTCGGACTTGGGGGGCCGCAACCTTCACCTGGTCCCGGCCCTGGCGTTCAAGGTATGCCTGCTTATGCGTACGCCAATCAGTCGACCCCGCAAGGTGCTAAAGTTGGTAAGAACACAAAGCGTTTTTATTTTGTTTTATTCAAATCGCTTTGATTTTTGTTTAATGTTCATCATCATCATCTCGGGTCACCCGCAATAAGTATATCAGAATAATTTTAATTTGTATTTTTTAAATGTAATTATTCAGTTTCAGTTTTTCCGCGACAATATTTATGATACATGTTAATAAAATCATACTTTCGCACCATTGTCCATATATTACTAACAATTGCTTATGTAGTTTTGGAAACACCTCAATTAAATATTATTGGGTTGTATCCAAAATATAGTAGAAATGTAGTTGTAGCAGTAGTAAATAGGATAATATTAATGATATTCGTATTCGTTTGCAGTAGCTTGATTTGGTAATAATTATTATTGTAATTTAGATTTGTTCAAACTAGGTGTGGTGGCTCCACAACAACGAGCTGCGCTAGGCCTACAAGCGAATCGGTTTGGCGGTCCTGTCGGTGGTGTGGGGGGTGCCGTAGGTGGTGGTGGCGAGGGTGGCATGGCTCAGGCGCAACCACCGGCACCATCTCCGGCTCAGCCACAGTCAGGTGCTCCCACGGGCACGCAGCCGGGTCCGCAGACTGCCACGCAGAATCAGCCCGCTGCGCCTGCCACAAGTACCGCCGATCCTGAGAAACGTAAACTCATTCAACAACAACTGGTACTCTTGTTACACGCGCACAAATGCCAGCGCCGTGAGTCACAATCGAACGGGGAACCGTGGCAGTGTCAATTGCCTCACTGTAAAACAATGAAGAACGTCTTAAACCACATGACGACGTGTCAAGCAGGCAAAAGTTGCAGTGTTCCGCATTGTTCTTCTTCACGTCAAATTATCAGCCACTGGAAACATTGTACCCGGGCAGATTGTCCAGTGTGTTTACCCCTCAAACAAGCCGACAAGAATCGTACGAATAATCCTAATGGTGTGTATTACGTGCACTTTGTTGAACTGGTATAAATTGACATGTATGTAAATGTTTTGTAGCCGTAACAAACCCTCCACAAGCACCTCAAACCCAGCAAAGCCAGCAGAATGCAGCCGATATGAGACGCGCGTACGATGCTCTAGGTATTCAGTGTCCGACGACGGGGGCAGGGCCAGTAGGAGTGAATGTTGGTCCGGGGTCCGGATCGACGCCAGGCATGTTGGGCGCCGGACCGGGAGTACGTCCTGGTGGTGTGCGAATGCCAGGACCAGGTCCTGGTGGTAACGCGACCATGGCGCCCGGACTTGGCGGTGTGCGTGTACTCCCGCCGCCGGGTCAAGCAGCACCCAATGTCTCTCTGCCTCTAGGAAGTGACTCGGCGCCCGGTCCTGGTCAGCCTCAGCCGGGCGCCGTACCTCAGCAGCAACAACAGCCTGGAGCCACACAATTACAACTGGCTAACGCTAATATGCAGTTGTTCGGTGTTGGTGATCCTCAAGGACAAACCAGCCTTGTAAGTTATTTAATTTATTACCTAACCCAGCGTTTCTTAACCTTTTCTAAACCGCGGACCCCGTTGTATTAACATTTGAGATAGCGGACCTCTTAGAAATTAATTCAATCTTTAAAAACACTAGTAAATTGTGGAATAGAAGTTTTTATAACTTCAGTTTTATAGAAGGAGAAATTAAGAAGGAAATTATTAAAAAACGAAAGTTATGTTTGTAATGTTTGAAAAAGATAGGACTGCTACTACAGAAATAAAATAATTGTTGTATACGAGTACATAGTTCACAAAAAAAATTAAAAAAATAGTTGGAACCTTGGTGCTGCATCTCACTAACCAGCTTGTTAATATCAGGTTTAATAGTAATTGATGAATTCTGAGATCACAGTCGACATTTTTCAATGTATTCCTGTTTATTTGTCGTATGAACTAATACAGAGAACGCCTTTTCACATAAAAACCTAAGCCGTATTCTTTCGCTACGTTGGATCAGATCCATGTTACATGGATCAGTAAATTACATATTCTTTCGAATTCTGATCAGTATCCCTACCCTAAGACTGTAGTGCAGATTAAATTAGGATTAGAAAGAACAAATCACTTTTGATTCAAAAATGGAGGAAACGGCGAAAGAATCGATCAGTCGATCAGGACAAGAGGTTACATATAAGGTTCCAAAAGAAATTTAAACAAGAATAAGCAATGGTAAATATAGAAAATTTAAATCCATTTTCTAACTGAACTAATTCATACGATGTATTGGATCTAATCAAACGCAGCGAAAGAATACGGCTCTAATAGACACACAATAGGCTACTTGCGTGATACTGAAAATCTGAAATCTATCACTAAATACCTAAATTTTATTTTTAAAAAATTATGTTTTTTAATAAATTAAGAAAGAAGATTTTCTTTGACGTTATTATTTTGAACTGGAGAAAAGGATGCATATTTAAGAATGTAATTTATAGATGGCGAGCGAGTGCGAGTTTTAATTTGATTTTGACATTAGTTCATTTTTCTGTCACTGTATCTCTTCTTTATTATTTACAATTTGCGTGGTTTCTGTTACTTTTATTACATATTTCGATTTGTTAAGCAGGATTTTGAAGGATCTTAACTTAACTTATTCTCGTACAAGATTGAAATGACAAACGAAAATATTAACCTCCAAACTATTATTCAAACATCAAACAGGTGATCTGTCATGTTTAAATTACCCGCACATGCCGCTGCTATTGGACGTACCGAAGTTATTGCCATTCATTGGTTCGGCGTAATTCTACGTCATACATGGTGGTAATTTAAATATTAAAATTTCATTAATTTTTTTCTGGCCAATTAATGAAAATTTTGCCAAAAGAAAAAATATGGGTAGGAAGTTCTTATCGTGCCTTCAAAAATATTAAATAAAAAAATGGCACGCAAGTAGCCCATTGCAATTTGAACGAGCGCATCTAGCGACAATGCATAGAACTAATGGTTGCTATGGTTACGAGGTCCTCCAAACAAAGAACTGTCACCTCTACACTCCAACCATCGTTTTAGTTGTAGTATCGAATGATCTTCAATATTATTAAATAAAAAAGTTGCCCCAGGCACCTTTTCTCGCTTTAAACTCATTTTTAAGAAACAAATGTATAAACAAATCAGAATATATAAAACGAATGACAGATGCAAACAGAATGGCAGGTACTACTAGGAGAGGGACGTAAGACAACGAAGGGGAGTTTGTTTGGAAGCGAGATTCTATCTCTCTTGCGTGTGATGTCAATTTTGTAAATGTCTATTACAAATGGGATCAGTACTTTTAATGTCTTCTGCAACACGGCCGCACGGATTGTTACGTGCATATAGTCAGAAAAAATGACTGTTGTGTCCAGCAATAAAACCATAAAACCCTGTGCGGCTGTGTTGCTGCCGGTTATAAAAATTTGTTCAATTTTATTTGGGAAGTTAAGAAGTCTAAAAATTTGCAAGATTTTATTCCTCGAACATCTGTTTTACAGCTTCATCTGGTACTCTAGGTACATTATTTCTCGGTGCAGTTGCGGACCCCAGGTTAAGAGACGCTGACCTAACGCACTGCTCTTACATACAACTCTCAGTATTGTGTTTACAGATTACAGGCGAACGAATACAATTACCGGGTGGATTACAACCAGGCCAGGTTACAGCCACCCCGGTGCAGGGAACCAAAGAATGGCACCAGTCTGTGACACCAGATCTCAGGAATCATTTGGTTCATAAACTGGTACAGGCAATATTTCCAACTCCAGACCCTTCAACTATGTTAGATAAACGCATGCATAACTTGGTGGCATATGCCCGAAAAGTTGAAGGAGACATGTATGAAATGGCGAATTCAAGATCAGAGTACTATCATCTTCTGGCGGAGAAGATATATAAAATACAGAAAGAATTAGAAGAGAAGAAACAGAAACGAAAAGAACAACAGTTACTGCAGCAGCAGTCTCAACAGCAGCAACCTCAACCTGGACAGCCAGCATTGCGGCCAGCAGGTGTAGCGACGGCGGTTGGTGGCGCAGTGGGCCCACGACCTGGTGCACCTGGAACTTTACCACAACAACCTGGCTTGCGCAGTAACTCCCCAGCTATGAGTAATATTAACCTACCGCAGATGAACCAACAAACGGCGAACCGAATTCTTTTTCCAAACCAAAATGCTCAGCAGCAGCAGCAAACTCAACAGCAGCTCGTGGGGGTGCCGGGGCCTAGTCCCACCTCGCAACCAAACCCCGGCTTATCTCCTTTTGGTCAACACATGAACCAAACGGTTACAACCACTGCCGGACAACCTCAACAAAACCAACAACCGTTTGCGAATAGTAACGGACCAACGTTACCATCGAGTTCGCCTGCAAGTAACCACCAATTCTCGGACATGTCCAAGTCGCGTCTTGCGCCATCACCAGCGTTTGGACTCAGCCAGCAGCAACAACAATCACAGTCTCAACAAAACCAGTTTAACAACCCACGATTAACAGCTTCAACACCCAGCGAAACAACTCAGCCCAGCGTAGGAGGACCAATGTCGGTGTCATCGTCGCGCGGTGCTTCACCTGCACCATCAACGCCGATGGTTACGTCTCCCTCAACAGCAGCAAGCTTAGGGAAGGGCATGAGCAGTTCAGAACGAGCGGCATTAAATGCGCCACGCTCATCCTCCTTATCATCTCAAATGGCTGCGATTAATGCGGCTCATGACAGGGATGAAGATTCACCGCCTCCTACAGGTGGCGCTGCAGTTAAGGGCAAACTGGATATGAAACACGAAGATGATATCAAACGGGAAGATGGCGAAACATCGAACCACGGAGACGGTGGTAAAAATGTTGGTAATGACATCAAAACCGAAATTAAAACTGAGCCCATGGATGAAAGTGAAATTAAAGAAGAGCCACATATAAAAGAAGAACCACGCACTCCTATGTCTTCTTCTAGTGCTAATGATAATGCGGCTCCAGATATCAAATCACCTACAACAATCGAACCAATTCAATCTACAAGTGTTGACAAAAAACGAAAATGCATTTTCAAACCAGACGAACTTCGGCAAGCACTCATGCCGACATTAGAAAAGTTATATCGTCAAGATCCAGAAAGCTTACCATTCCGCCAACCTGTAGACCCGCAAGCTCTGGGCATTCCAGATTACTTCGACATTGTAAAGAAACCAATGGATTTGTCGACGATAAAGCGGAAACTCGACGTGGGTCAATACACCGACCCCTGGGAATACGTAGACGATGTCTGGTTGATGTTTGACAATGCATGGCTGTACAATCGTAAAACCAGTCGTGTCTATAGGTATTGTACGAAGGTAAGAATTTATTTTTTTTAAAGTATTTAATCGCATTTTATATGTTTGTGTTTATATTTTAGTTGTCTGAAGTATTTGAGCAAGAAATCGATCCAGTGATGCAAGCTCTTGGCTACTGTTGCGGCAGAAAATACACCTTCAATCCTCAAGTTTTATGCTGCTACGGAAAACAGCTTTGCACAATACCCAGAGATGCGAAGTACTACAGCTACCAGAATAGGTACGTTTTAATTTTCATACTTATTTATTTTATTCAAATTGATGGGCCATATACTGAATTCGCTTTTGTAATAAAAACGCGCTTATTATGTAAGACAATGACCGGCAACCGAAAGGCTTCCCAAACCAACGTGAAATATTCGCAGCGATTGTAAAACATTCGTTTTTCCAAATTGAGATCGACTGAAAATAGTACGTATTAAAAGAATGTGTCTTTAAAATCACTGTTTTTCATTCGAATTGCAATACAAAAAAAAAATCTTTCTAAATTAATAAAAAAAAAGTATACAGTCCAAGAAAAAGTGCAAATAATTCATTGGTATAATGCTGACGTTAGCCTCGGACAGGTATCTGATTTATTTCGTAAATCATTTCCTGATCGACTAACACCAAGTGCTTCAACTGTATTACGAACTTTTAACAATTTTAAGAGAAATGGTTGCGTTAAACGTGAATATGTAAAGAAAACAAGTTGAAATAATGTTTTAACTGAGGTGAAAAATGGCCGAAATTATTATGCTGGTACGAAATAATAATAGATTATCTACGAAAACGATAGGGCAGTAAATATTTATTAAATGTTTATATTTCTTGCAATCTTTTTCATTTCTAAAATGATTAAATCAGAATACATACTCGTATTTTATTTGCTTTGTTTTATTTTAAATGGAACGTTCCTATACATTGCTGTTATTTGGTTACTATGGATATCACAAATCCCATGTTTCAAGTTAAATAAGACGCACGGTATTGGCGAAGAAAATGAGCTCGTAGCCGCCTGGTGGCAAAATTATGAACTTGCCTAGAAAGTAATCAAACTGTTGTGTTTACGGTTGTCATACTGCCTTTTAAACAATATTGCACTTCAAATCAATTTACATTTAAAAATATATGTACTTTATTTGCTTATATCCCTGTCTAACACTGTACAAGTTTTGACAATTACTCTTCTCGCCGGCCATTTTCTAAAATCGGTGCTGCCTCTATCGGTCATTTTCGTTGCCAATAGGACGGTTACATGTCAGATTACTATATCTATCCTATTCTAGCTGTCAGAACGCTGACATTTTGGCAGATTGGCATGTATTGCTAAGCGATATGACATCTGGTGGCAAAATAATGAACTGCAGCTTGACTACAGCTCTACTTGTTATTAAAGTGTGTAATATTAAAAATTTGTTAAATACTGTACTTTTCTTTTTCCTGATAAATTAATTAATAGGTATATGATCTAAAGCAATATACAAATAATTGTCTAAAGTCTAAAGCAATCAATAAAAGTATCTATTCATCGTCTGATGTGGTAGTATATTGTCGCAAATCCTAACTCAGAGCTGACGCTTTGGTTTGGATACACACGCGAATTTCGTTGCCGCAATGAACGCGAAATTGTCGCCGTCGCCACCGCTGCAAATCTTTCACGTTGGTTTGGGAGGTCCTTAAATGTAACTGACACAAAAATTAAAATATTGGAAGTTGCTTGTGCATCCGAAGATTGAAATTAAAGATATTTCAGGGATCATAATTTCTTTAAATTGAAATTAGACATTAAAATTACACTTTTAACAATCCTTGAAATACGGCTGTAGTGAATAGAATTTTGTGAAATAAGTCACTCGTCAATAGACGAAAAGTTTTGCGTAACAGCGGTCGTCAATAGACATATTTCTTTTTCATTTGGCCAGCCAATTTTTACGAATATATGGTCGCAATGAAATTCAAACTGTTAAAATATAATTTGATTTTAAAAGTACAAAAATTAAAAGGATATTTTGTACGAAATTTTATAATGCAGCAATTAAAATACAAAATAATGAAAGCTTTGGAGTGTTTTAAAACACCACTTTTATTAAAAGCGCTAATAAAAGCGAGTTCAGAATATAGGCCAAATATATTTATCTCATTTGCAAAGTGGTCATTTACATTTGTCCTTGATCAGGGTGCTTTTAATCTAATGAAAACAAGTGCAATAGATATAGAACACGTTCATGTTTCATATTGTAGATTCACATAAATTTGGAATTTCATAATCACATTCATACAAGCTCTCATATTCCTCACAGGCTCACTCTTTTCTCTCAACAGTTTTCCGAAACATACATTATTCCTTGTGGGTAATACCAATTCTATCACAGTTTTAATATTTCATAGCAAAAACTGCCACTTTCAGAACAGGTAGAATTGAATAAATTAGGTACAATGGGATAGTTGCAAATTTTCTAATTAATTTTTTTATTGAAATAATAGTTTCAATAAATGTTTTACGTTTGGTAAATATGATTTCTAAAAAACATGATTTTAAAAATCCAACCACAATAATTTTCGTCGCGTTAGCGAGAACTGAGTACTAATGTTATTGTTTATGACATAAAATGATTAGTATATTTACTTTGTCTTAAATTCGCTGATATAAAAATATAAGATATGATGTCTTCTTATACAAAGCATTTTCTGCAAAAATTATGACGTATAAGTTTGTTGAATACAACTTCAAAATATCGGGGGTTCAAGTACATATATTTGAACAATAAGTATTTTTGTTCTTATCTATTGTTTTTTTTTACAAATTTATATTATATCAGACAGTTTTTATAGTTAAAAAAATTTAATATAATTCTCCTAAATGAAATGAAGAGCCAAGAAAAAAAAGATGAATGTCACAATAGTTATTTGCCTACCAAGGCCAAAAAGTGATTTTTTTTCGGCAGAGTAGCCGAGGCCGGAAAGCAGACGAGGGCGAAATACACTTTTTGGCAGTGGAGCACAGAAAATTTTTTGTCGACCTACTTTAAAAAAATTACAAATTTGTTAGATTTTTTAAAATTATTTATTGATATAATTATTTATAACAACTGTACATATTGGTGACTCCTTCAGAAATGTTTACTTTCTCTTTATTAACACTCGAAATAATAGATGGCGCTAACTTAAATCGAATAATAATGAAAGCGGCCGAAAAACGGTAATTTTGTGGCCGCACGAATATCAATTTTTTGTTATGGTCGACTAAAAAGTGTGAATTTTAAAGTTTGAAACCTTATGGAAAGTTTTTGAAGTAAGATAGTGTATTCAATCTTAGTCCAAAACTCGGATTGGCCATTTCTTAACATTATTATACCCACAGATGGGTCGAGTTTCAACTTATCTGGGACCTAATAGAATTTTACTAGTCTGACTACCGAATCTACTAACCACAAATGCTTGGACCGTCATCCTTTTTAGCTGTTGTATTGCAATTTCTAATACCTGTATCTTAGGACCGTTACCGTTTTTTCCTTCTTTAAATATACCCTTTGGAAGCCCCACCTACAATATATTATGACCAATAATTTCATTTTGCTTGAAAATGGACATTCATCCTTTTTCCCCTGGCTCTTCAAATGGAACCATAAAATTTAATATGTGTAATTCAAGCAGGTGGTAGTTTGAGAATTTTTTTATTAAGTAAAATACCCGAATGGTATTATTCTTCCTAAATCATCTCTCACACGATTCCTTTTGATAGAATAGTCATTTTTCATTTATATCAAGCCATATACAAGCATTTTATTATTTACACTCAGTCGAACATCTTTAAATTTATTAACATTTGGTACAAAAAATATAACCAAGGTTCTTAGTACCTTCCATCAAATATTCGATTTTTATATTACGTACCAAAATATACATTCATACAGCTATTTTATGCTTAATCGATCTACCAAAATTTTACTATCATTCACCAAATCACAACATTAAAACTAAGGCAACGCAAAGAGTAACGTAAGATTTGTTTTACAACTTGATAAAAGTACATTCAGTAGATTTCAGCCAGTTATTTATATTTAGTTACCTATTTATTATTGAAATTATTTATACAATTACTTTTATTTTCATAATTGTTTTGCATTGTATTTTCATTTCCTTTTAATATTTATTTATTTATTTACGCCTACAATATTAGTGTTTTCCGATATATTATCTTAATTAAGCAAGAATATTAATCATAAAACAACTTGTAAACAAACATTTTTTGTTGCGAACAATGACCTCTACGTCAGTATAAATACCATGTAAATGTTACCAAAACCTAAGAAAATATCAGTATGTCCTTATACTAGCTGTATTCTTTTTGACCCAAATGAAACTCAGCCCAGTACATGACTGAGTTGAGATTAAGTGAGTTGTGATGTGTGCAAAAAGAACAAGTTTAATTCCATTTTATCACTCCCTTCTTTACCGATAGTATTTGCTGTAACAGTTGTTAAAATTATTGACTTATTTTCTGATCTATGATACTGTTTATAAACGAGAAATTGATAATGTTGAATATATATTACTGTAAGTAAACTATTATTCACGAAAAGATGACTATTCAAGGTCATTTGTTCGAAGAAAGAATACACATCTCTTTACAGCAGTAGCTTAGCAACCTTTTGTATTAGAAAGAGTAAGATTATTTGACCTATGTCTATTTAATTTAAGTGGTGTTATAGATATACGTAAATAGTGGCATTACTTTCTTACACACTAAAAATATTAATGACATATGTCGTAGAATCACATATGTCTAATTATCTACTACACTGCCCTCTGTGCTAATATTTATCCAGTGGCGTTGAGGTTTAAGTCAAATTATTATTCTTTGGTTTATAAGTTAAGTCTATGTTTTTGTATTTTGCAAAAACATAAGTGGAGAACATAAATCTTTCAGAAAGACATTATTTAGAAAGAAACATAATTTTCAAATGAATTACTCGTATTTTTTTAGTTAAAATGTGTCCATAAATATTTCATGTTGCACACCTATGCGTACTAAATACAATGAAGTTATCTGCAAGTAATATTATATCAGACGGCTCACAAATGACCTTGAATAGTCATCTTTCGTGAATAATAGTTTATATCAGTATATGTGAATATAAAATTTGTTGTATTATATAACCTTAAAATGCAAGCTGAGTATTTCAAATCATTTTGAGTTTTGTAAACTGATAGTGTAGCATCGGAAAGGGGGGAAGTGAGTTTACTCAGAACAACTCAGATCAGTTGCGTCAAAAAGAACAACGATTTCCTGAGTTTATCTGAAACGATCTGAGATGAGCTGAGATTTTGTCCAAAAAGAATACGGCTACTGTTTCAACTTTTGAGTTGTTATCGTAAAATGGTGTATTTTACATATTATATTTTTTACTATACCTTGCTTGAACCACAAATATTAAATTTTAAGGTGTTTTTCATGTTTTTAAACGAGATACATTTTTTTAATTGCTTCAAATTTTAAATTGCGGGTTTAAGGTAGATCTTGCAAAGTATAACAGTGGTTTTATTTTGTAACTTTGAAATCTACTGTAAATTGAAATCCAGTGGATTTGAGATTCCCCCCTCCACTTTTCTCCCGTACTGTTGTAATCTACTCTGTTAAAGCGATTTTGTAAATTCTACCGTGATCGGTGCTTCTAATTTGGTTATGATTTCGACTGAAATTTACAGGAAATCATATATTTATACTTAAAATTTGTTGAAAATGTTGATTTTTTAATGAAAATATTTGATTGACAGCAGAAAAATGTGGTTTAAGACATTTTGACTCTGTCGGTAAGGCCGCTCTCGAAACTAATGCCAATGCTATTCTACACCGTTTTATATGTCGACACCAAATTTTGTAGAGATCTTCTTTCAGCTTCAGAACGTGTCGTAGAAGTTCAAAATATTGCATAGTTTTTTCATAATTAATTTTAAAAGTTCACAAACAAGAAAGTACAGTGAAGCGAGCGACGTTTGAAATCTATCTCTGTAGATTGTAATCGGCTGGCCTCGGGCAGTCGTTTTCAAATCTGCACCACATGGTGGTAATAAAGTGGAGGGGGAAATCTCCATTTCATTCTCCAGTAGATTTCAAAGTTACAAAATCAGACCCCAGAGTTGTTAAGACCTCTGACATGGATTACATGTTGAGAAATCTTAACCACTCTTTGAGAAAATGACTGGTAGAACCTCTGGAATGATTTATGTTGAATAATATTAATTTATCTTTACCCCCAATACGATTTCGTGTAAAATTTGCTATGGAGTTGAAAACATTGTTCTCGAAATGCGTATAAGTTTTTATTTTCACTTAATTTTAAAGTTAGGGGTAATATTTAATTTATCAATAATTTACATTGTCAATTTCATTACAGTAGCGTATTCCATTGTTACCTCTTGCGATGCATTATTATAAATAGACCTAAACTCCTTGTATTTATCAATATTGAATTGTAGATTCATAATACGTACTAGTGGTAAATGTTTCATTATTCACGCGAAATAGTATCACTTGAATCACTTGGGTTATTGTATAATCATCAATAGTGGTGTCATATCACGCTTCTTAACACAAGTTCTTTGTCATTGTTGTGTGCTGGTGCCTGGCTGTCTATGATGTGCTAACACGCTCGGTGCTACGGCTGTTCGTTCTGTCACATTCACCCGCTGTCTCTGTCGTTGTATGGGACACAGTCTAAAGGCGTACGGACTTGGCTCCGACAGATATACCTTCTGCCAGAAGTGCTTCAACGATATTCCTGGAGATACCGTCACTTTGGGTGATGATACCACGCAGGCCCAAACGTAAGTTGGAAATATTTTGTAATATGACTATGAAATCATTAGGAAATCATTTATCAGGGCTATCAAAAAGGAAGAATTCAAGGAGATGAAGAACGACCACCTAGAGTTGGAGCATTTTGTTTTGTGTGGCGACTGTGGAAGGAAACTTCACCAAATTTGTGTGCTGCATTTGGACGCCATTTGGCCTATAGGTTTTGTGTGCGAAAACTGCTTGAAGAAGAAAGGAATGAAGCGTAAAGAAAATAAATTTAATGCCAAGAGATTAACTATAACAAAACTAGGCATGTACATCGAAAACCGCGTCAATAATTTCTTACGAAAGAAAGAAGCCGGCGCGGGAGAAGTACATATCCGCGTCGTATCTAGTTCAGAAAAGGTCGTAGAAGTAAAACCTGGAATGCGAGGTCGTTTCGTGGAAACCGGAGAATTATCATCTGAATTCCCATACCGAGCGAAAGCGTTATTTGCTTTTGAAGAAGTTGACGGTACAGATGTATGTTTTTTCGGTATGCATGTCCAAGAATACGGCTCAGACTGCCCACCTCCCAACACAAGACGCGTGTACATTGCCTACTTGGATTCCGTACACTTCTTTAAACCTCGACAGTTCAGAACAGCTGTCTACCATGAAATTTTGCTCGGTTATATGGACTACGTAAAGCAACTTGGCTATACAATGGCCCATATTTGGGCTTGCCCGCCTTCGGAAGGCGACGATTATATTTTCCATTGCCATCCCGCCGAACAAAAAATACCCAAACCAAAAAGGCTGCAAGACTGGTACAAGAAGATGCTTGATAAGGGGATTATTGAACGAATTGTTCTTGATTACAAGGTATGTTTGATGTAACTTATCAATTGTTTGATTGCTGTTCTTATTGGAATAATTGATTACAGGATATTTTAAAACAAGCTATGGAGGATAAGCTTAGTTCAGCTGCAGATCTTCCTTATTTCGAAGGTGACTTTTGGCCGAACGTTTTGGAGGAGAGTATTAAAGAACTTGACCAAGAAGAAGAGGAGAAACGGAAACAAGCTGAAGCTGCTGAGGCTGCCGCAAATGCGGTAAGTTTTTTTTTTTATATCTATGACTATTTAATACGTATTAGAAAATTAGTTTGTAATTTAAAAATATGTTTGTGATTGTTTATTTAATGCGATCTTAACGATACAATATTTAAAATGTATAATTATAGTATTTGATTCAAGTCTTACATCGTATAATTTCTGTGCGGAAGATAACATAATATACGTCCTTGATCTTAGAAGTTTGTACATTATATAGTTCAGAAATCCCGAATGAGATCGAGGCCAAACATTTCAAAATGGGGTCGTACCAAAAAGAAAAAATGTTGATTTTTCTTTCACAAATGAAAAATTAACCTAATATGCATATATACATCAAAAATATTTAATATTATTATACTTTTCATTCATGATTTTCTTTATAAAGATTCTGAGTTTGGTTTTGTGACGTCACACTTTTGTACACAAATACACGATAGTGAGGCACACCCGTATTCGTGCTTTTACTGTACATGAACAGATCTGTAACTTTTTTCTAACATAACCTTATATAACTAATATTTTGAAAGTAACGTCAACATCCTTGCAACAAGTTATTTTTTTAAAAAAAGTAAGTACAAATAATGAAATATGCTAAATAAAAATATAAATAAATACAATTTATGTTTGATCTAGATATTACAATGGTTGTATAGTGTGTTCAAAAAAAATCCTAACTCGAAGTAGGCTATGAACAAAGAAACATATGTCTTAATTTAAAAGTATTTAAATAAATGTCAATTTACGGGAGAAATTGTCAAAAATGTTATCTAAAGAAATCAAAGCTTTACTTCTTAAATCTTATTTTAGAAATGGAAATAAATTAGAAAACGGCTAGTGGCAATATACTGTATCTTTCATTATTATATTTTCTCCTTAAAATTATATTTCAAGATCAATTTTGACTACTTGACTTTTAAATTGAATAATGGATCAGACATACGTTTCCCTGTTCATAGCCTACGTCGAGTTAGGATTTTTTCTGAACGCACTGTACAATATTGTTCTGTGTCGTCCTACGAGAATAACTCGTTGAGAAGTAAAAATAAAATTTATGTTTGTATTCTTATGGCTCAAGATGGAAGGGAAAGATGGTATAAGGCAATAAATACTCCAGATGTTTTGAAGACTACGTTTGGTTTCAAGCGTGGTTTCAAAACACAATGACATAAACGTCAAAAGTAGTTCCATTTTTGCTCGGTAGATGTCACTACGGCCGCAAAACTTACGTCATTCGAAATTTTATATAAACTTTAAAAAATTATTACTGTAAAACTAGAAACTTATGTGTCATAAAATATATATTTTCGTAAGTAGTTTTAAATGTACTTTCAGAAAAAGAAAATTGGAAGATGTGGTATGACCCCATTATAAGACTGTTTTAAACATTGAAATACAATACCGTCCATCACAAATATTTTATTGTGATTTATATGCAATACATGAACCGCTTTGTCGACTAGTATTTAACTGCAGTAGACTAGTCGCATGAACACTATTTCACAGTGACGTTATTTCGAAACTACAGTTGGCCGACTGTTCCCCATTCTTTTGTAAACGTTGGTGACTGGTGGAACACAGTACGTGGAATGCTTTCCCTTACCACACCATCTTTCTTTGGTGTCACGGACTGTACATAATGGAACTAAGTTGCTAGTTTTAGTCAATACTGTTACCTGTGCCACAGCTTGTCATGTTGCTTTTCTAGGTGTACAGGATGTTAAAAAAATCTGATGTGGCCAGCACATTACCTTCCGTCAGTTCTATGTATTTTGTATAAATGTCATACAGAAAGTTCCTTGCAAAAGATTCTATTTCTTGTACATTACCTTAAAGAAGTTGTATGTATTTTATACAAATTTCATACATAAAGTTTCTAGCAAAAATCCTGTCTTTCCAGTAAAATTATAACACAAACATACTGTCAACTGCACTTGAAACTGACACGTTTCAATCAGAATTTTCTTAATATAGCAGCTGTTTCCAGAGTTATAGCATAGCTGGCTAATATGATATTTAATTTTTTTATAATTTTTAACTGTATCTATTTAATATGAAGTATAAAATGCATTCAAATCGCATAGAGACTAAAATATTCTTTAATATGTATTAAGGTGAAAAAATGATACTTAACATCGTTTTTTTAAGAAAAACTGTTAAAATCTTCAAATGAGGGTACTTCCGGTTGACCAATTATAACCAAAATCTAATCACCTCTTCACATGGATGTAACGAAGAGGAATACGAAAGAATTATAATTTTTGGAATTGTATTAGGAAATTTTGTCACACACACACAAATCATCGTAAAAATAGTATTTTAGGGACTCTAAAACGTGCTTATTCATCAAAAACTCACCACCGAATTTTTTGACCAAACACAATACCTTCCTTAACGGACGGAAGGTAAAAACGTTTTAAAATTTTTGAGAATGGGATATGATATTCATTATAAAAATATTCTCGACAAATTTAATGACGAATAAAAAAGTACAGACATTTTTTTTTTTTTTTTTTTGAAAGACGCTGAATAAGTCCATTCTTCGATGGAATTATCTATATTTTTTCTAAAAATTAATTTTTTATATTCTGAAAATTGATATTCATGAGTATGTAATTTTGTTCGTATTAATTTATCAACTCAAGTCATATTTAATTTCATCAATTATTTGACTTATGAGAGAAAGGTAACAGAATCTGTTGAGGAAATAAATTGTTTTTTTAATTCAATACAGATATTTTCCTTGAGCGAAGAAAGTGAGACAGGACCAGACGGTAAAAAGAAAGGCCAGAAGAAAGCGAAGAAAAGTAGTAAATCTAAAGCAAATCAACGGAAAAATAGTAAAAAGTCGAATACTCCTCAAACCGGAAATGATCTTTCTGCGAAGATTTTTGCCACGATGGAAAAACACAAAGAAGTGTTCTTTGTTATCCGACTTCACTCAGCTCAGTCGGCGGCAAGTTTAGCAGTAAGTTATCAACCTTATTTAAGTTTGTTAATTTTTATTTGGTGGGAAAAAAGTAAGCTGCTTTTGTTAGCCTATTTAACATTATTATAATTATTATTTGTTTGTGAAATGTTTTAGAAAGTTTTAATTTACATAAATTTGCACGCACATGCAGTAATTATATTTATTGAATTTCACGTTTTAGTAAACGAATAATTTATTTTATTTACAGCCTATACAAGATCCTGACCCCTTTATTAACTGTGATTTAATGGATGGGCGAGATGCCTTCCTAACAATGGCACGAGAAAGACATTACGAATTTTCATCTTTACGTCGCGCAAAGTTTAGTTCTATGTCCATGTTATACGAACTTCATAATCAAGGACAAGATAAATTTGTGTACACGTGTAATAATTGTAAAGGACACGTGGAAACGCGATACCATTGTACAGTGTGTGACGATTTCGATTTGTGTATTCAGTGTTACGAAAAAGACGGTCATCCGCATAAGATGGAAAAACTTGGTTTAGACTTGGACGATGGCTCATCACCAGCCGATCTCAAACAGGCAAATCCGCAAGAAGCACGCAAGCAATCTATTCAGCGGTGTATCCAGTCTTTGGTGCACGCGTGTCAGTGTCGTGACGCGAATTGTCGTTTATCCAGCTGTCAGCGCATGAAGAGAGTGGTAACGCACACGAAAGTGTGCAAGCGCAAAACGAACGGCGGGTGTCCAATTTGCAAACAGCTTATCGCGTTATGTTGCTACCACGCGAAACATTGCTTAGAAGCCAAGTGTCCAGTGCCGTTCTGTTCGAACATCAAATACAAGATGAAGCAACAGCAGCTCCAACAAAGGTTACAGCAAGTCCAGTTGATGCGCCGCCGTATGGCTGTGATGAATACACGAACGGCAGCACCAACAACAGCCGGACCTGGTGGTGGAGGTGCAGCAGCAGGCAACGTTCCTCCGATGTCAGCCGGACCGACGGCTGTTGGTGCTGGTGCTGTTAGTCCTGCAGGTGCTCTGGGGGCTGGTGCGCTCGCAACAGCTGGAGCCCTTGGCGGAATGCAGTCGCCGCATCAACCCATTGGTCACAAGCCTGGAACGCAAACACCTCCTGCCAATGTGCTGCAAGTCGTCAAGCAAGTGCAAGAAGAAGCAGCGAGACAACAAGCGCCGCATGTTGGTTATGGGAAAGTTACACCGGGTGCCGTCCAAGGGCCCAATATGCCTCCACCGCCAATACAGAGAACTATTGGTCACCAAGGTAAGCTATTAGTATGTAACATACGAGGCCTGCCTAAAAAGAATCCAACCTTCGGCTGGGAATCCCCTTCAAAATAAGCCCCTTGGTCTGCAGCTTCGCCGCCGCGTTCCGCATTATCTTTTTTATACTCTCAAAACGCACGCATTGTGCAAATATTTCATCATTACCGATATCTGTGTTTGGCACACCCAGCAATGGGTAATAAGCCGTGATGATATATTTATATATTTACTCTCAAAACGGGAGATCCTTTTAGTGGCCTCTTTAATTTCGGAAACAACTAGAAGTCGTAAAGTCTTCGCTCAGCACGTTCAGTCATTTCAAGTGATTCGGGATCCGACGAATACGTGGAGCAACACCTCATACAGCAGCTACCAAGCAGTGAATGACGCCCTCGATGGCGAAGCGAAAATTTAGGCATGCATATGAAGGTGTCCCCCCGTTACTGTAGAAAATAGCGCCGATTTAGGCTGCGGTCTCACTGGTAAAGTCGTGTCGTGTAGTGTAGTATCGAATCATGTCGTGTCGTTTAAAAACTGATGGTCCGGTCTCACTGGTCGAGTTGCATACATTATTATTTGATGTCAAGTAAACCTTAATATATTAATCTAAATTAACAAATTAATTTCACTCGTGCTACGATCTTTCTAAATAACCTTTGTTTCCATTTTCACTAATACTTCTGTTTGTCAGTGTCAAATCAAATTAAATTTGATTGACATCAACCAAATTAACAGGTTATGTACATTTACGCATGCGTCAAGGCATCGAGTGAAATCGAGCATCGAGTAAAAATCAAACCAACTTGAAAATCAAACAAGTCGACGGCACTCGATAGAAAACGATGGCCCAATGTGACACACGTTATTAGAATACACGTGCTTGAAAAATACACGACAGCAAACGATTGATAGTACTCGGCCAGTGAGACCGCCGCCTTACCGTCATTATTTTGCGCGGAAAAATTGAAGGTCGGATTCTTTTTAGACATACCCCGTATTATTATCATTATCTTTTGTGAATTCTGTCTTTGGACGGGTATCTGCGGAAATGCTGCCTCCATTCCAATTTGTCCTACGCCTTTCTTCAGCCCCATATAATTTTCTCCCTTCTTGATATCTGTCAACATTCCAAATTTTCTTCCTTCTCTTCCCCTTCACCCATATATTTTTCCTTCAATTATATTGTTTTGAATACAATCCCTCCAAAAATATGTTCAATCCTGTTTGCGTAACTCTTTCTTATAGCGTTTTCAGCTTACAAGTTCAGTGCGCACTGGTGCGCACTTTTTTGCACTGAGCGTTTTCAGCTTGTCATTGAGTGCAAAAATTAGTCAGCTGATGCGTTTTCAGCTTAAGAAAAAGTTGCACCGTGCACTGGCTCAGTGCGACTTTTGTGCACTGACTCCCTAGGCAAGTGCAATAGTGTCAGTGCAAATATAGCGGCGAAACAAAATCGTTTGCAGCTTAAACTGCACTGTCACCGGATGAGGGCAGAATTCGTTCAGTGGGTCACGTGATACGTTGCACTCAGTGCGCACTTGCACCGTGTAAGCTGAAACCGCTTTTATACTTCTCAATTTCTCCTCAGTCCTAACTCTCTCTTTCCACCCAATTTTTTGCAACAGTCGCCACAACATCTCAAAACATCAATTATTATTATTTTATGATTACATTGCAGGTGGCAATTTATTACCGATGGAGCAGTGGCAGCCAAGATATCCCGGTGGTGCAGGCGCAGCACAAGGATTACGGCAACCTGGACCACAACTACTGGGCGCCCAAGGTGGTCTGGTGCAAGGTTTAGGCGCTGGTGGTCCCGGCGGTCCCCTAGCTCAAGCTGGTGCTGCAGGAGGAGCAGTACGCGCAGGGGCTGCTGGCTTGGGAGCTGCAGCTACTGCTGGTTCTGGATTGCATAAACAAGCGCTGCAGCAACTCATGCATACGTTGCGATCACCGCAGTCGCCTGAACAACAACAGCAGATACTTGCAATACTCAAATCCAATCCTCAATTAATGGCTGCTTTCATCAAACAAAGACAGGTTAGTAACAGATTTCATAACAAAAACAAAAGGAAATACATTTGTAAAAAATTGACCTCGAAATAAAAAAAATGTTCTGTTTTATATTCTTTTATTTTGTAAGTTTGTATGATTAATATGTGATGTGTGGTTGTGTGAAGGCCCAGGCAGCGGCTCAAGGCGGTGGTACGGGAGTTGTTGGAGGTGGTCCTCCGCAGCTGCAGCATATGCTGACTCAACAACAACAGCAGCAGCAACAACAACAACAACAGCAGCAGCAACAACAACAACAGCAACAGCAAGGCCGCATGCAAATGCAAGCCATGCTTGGTGGTCAGCAAACTGCGGGCCAACCAGGACCTGGACAACCTCTGACCCCACAGCAACAGCAGTGGTACCGAAACCAACAACAGTTCCTAGCGCTTCAACGCCAGCAGCAACAGCAGCAGCAGCAACAACAACAGCAGCAGCAACAACAACAAGCGCAACATGGCGCTGGCCAGTTCCAACAGCCGCCTGCACCGCCTTACCAGCAACAACGACTTCCCGGTATTCGACAACCGCACATAGGTGTCGCTGGTTACAATAACGCCTTTAGTGAACAACCGTACGGTAGCATGCAAGGACTAAAACCAACACCACCACCTGTTCCCTCTCCGCAAGGTGTGATGGGTCCTCCCCATGGCACGATGACAGTGGCCGGTATCAGTGTTCAGCAGCAACAGCTGATGAGTGGACGCAGCCCGCCGCCGATTCGCAGTCCGCAGCCGAATCCATCCCCTCGACCAGCACCGAGCCCGCGCAATCAGCAACCCGTGCCAAGTCCGCGTGGGCCGCAACCTAGTCCGCACCACGAACTAGCGGCCGCGTCCGAGATGTTGCTGGGTGGCACAGCGTCGGGCGGGCCGAACCACGCCACCGCCGGCCTTGGTCCCCACCCGCACGCGTCGCCCGCGCCCACGGGGCCTGGCCAGCCGGACGGTAGCGACGGGACGCCGATGACACCCCAGGACCAGCTGAGCAAGTTCGTGGAGCAGTTGTAGTGGTGAGTGCCCGCCGTCGCCGCCGCCGCATTCGGCTTCGGCTTTGCTACCGCCGCCACCGCCCCCGCTCGACGCGAACACCTGTACTTACATCCGCCGTCGCAGTCGCAATCACAGTCGCACTCGCCGCCGCCGCCACCGTCGATGTGACTTAGTATTATTATACTCCTCTGCGTATCTGCGGCCCGCTGCAGCTGCAGTGCGCACATCTCGTACAAATTTGAAAAGTGTAATTGTGTAAATGTATACTTAATACGTTAAATATCTGACAAGGTGACCGTCACCTACAAACGTGTAGTTATTTGTAAAAAGGAGTAATCGTAGATTTTAATACTGTTCAATAAAATGAACTTTTGACAGAAGATTTTGTTTTGAGCATGTCGTGATCGTGTAAATGACATGGATTTTAGCCCGGACGAACGGTACCCCGGACTGTTCCGTCGCCGAATTGTACATATGTTTAATAAATTGTAATAGAATGTGCTCTGTATTATAAATAAGTAACGACGATGATAACTAGTGAATTGTTTAAATTGATTGAATGGACAAAGATTAAGATCCACAAGTATTTGGCTTTGCGAGGCTGTGTTTACTGTAAATCATAAAGGGAATCGTTACCTACAATACCTGTGGTGATGAATCGGGCATAGCTACGCACTGTTGCTGTATTCGAATATACATACACACCATACCGTACCCGTACATAATTATTATACATACAACAATTTGTTTCTATTATTTGTTGTTTCTTTTATATTATCAACATTACGTCGCTTCTGTATTCATTAATAAGAATGAATGAGTGATTTAAGTTATCATACCGTTTTTATTGAAAACTAGTGATAGAATGTGAAAATACAGAGTCAACCGACCGATAATGTGCATATTGTTTTTACTTCGAAAGACTATATTTACATAATATATAAATAAATAAAGTATAAAAAAAGAAAAGAATAGTGAGTTGCAGCAACGTTTTCCGTTGTTGCAAGCTGAGATGGTGTGGCGTTTGGTAACAGAGCCTCCGACCGAAGTCGCGTCCTTACTCTTGATCTCATGCATGAGTGCCGCTTCGATCGCGCGGCGCGCCAGTGCAACCAGCCCCACCCACCCCTTATGACTTATGAACCGTTAACGATATCCGATTAATTGATTCTCTTTTTATACAAGCTTACTTACAATATAAATATTATACATACATAATAGATAGATAATTATATATTTAATAATTTATGTAATTGTATATGATTTATTAAAGTATTTACATTCCATTCGATTTATATTTGTGATGCTGTTGTGTTGCGCCGGGCTGGTGCAAATGCGCGTTCGAATTCGAACCTACCAATCAATCAATCAGTCAGTTCAGTCACCAATCGCCAACTCATCCCGTGGCTGCTATTTTCACTCCCCTCCCCTTAATTTATTATTCAACATTTTCAAAATATTGAATGAAGTAGAATAATTTTAGTGTTAAGTATTATATAAAATTAAATAATAAATATTACATAAATTTATATTTACGTATTTTATTTCTGTGCGAATGAATGAAAAATACTATTCCTGTTCAGGGATACATTGTACAAAGTGTACAATATTTGTTGTTCTTAATGCAACGAGTCAAAAAATTTCATTGATTGCACAGCTTTTATAATTACTTTTTTACGACTAAAAACGTGTGTAAATGTCAATATGCTTGCTTCAAATCTTTTGTCATTTATTCTTTTATACTGATATATGTTTTAAGTGTACATATTTGTTGGTATTTTATTTTATTCTTATTTATAAATGTAAGATACAAAATCAACAGTATAAATACATTATAAATTGTTTTGATAATTGATTTTATAGTTCCTTTATATGTTTCGATTTTTGTTTGTGTACGTGTTTCTTAGAATAAAATTATTTATAAATAATATGTGAGGGTCCAAACATGATAAAAATAAGCACGATATTAATTAAACAGAATATTTATTATTCATAGGTAATACAACGGTAACTTAAATTTTTTATATTCAATTCGTTTATGTATTAATTCATTTTGCTGGATATGAACGGTACTATAACAAAAGGATTTAGTTAAAATAATATTTCATACAGAATTTATATTTGCCATACTTATCCTTAACAACGCAACCATGGCTCCGAAGACCATAAAATTACAAATAACTCCTTCTCGAACTCGTCTTTTTTCTTCTGTAGAATCTCGTTCTGGAAGTCCTTGCAATCGAAACATTTTTCTGTTTTAATTATGTATTTATCAATCAAAGAGAAGTATATTTCTTTGATTTTCTAGGTTAGCTCTAGCTTGATTCGTGTAACGTGCTACCAAGGACAATGGCTGAAAGATCAATAATATGAAATACAAATAAAATATCAATATGTGTATAATACTTTTTAAACTGAAATTTGCTTTTATGTTATTATAACGAAAATCAACAGGAAAACATACTTTTATATTTGTCGATGATACAATTATTTCAGTAATTGCATCATTTTCTTACAGATGGCAAAGTGTTGAAATATTTTCTGCATGAAATTTATATTAAAAATAATACTTTTCGTTTCATACACTTGAGAATTTTTCTTATAAAAACATACTATCCAATATTTATAAAGTGGATAATTTAAAAACGTACCGAGAAAAGCAGATTTGCAGAACAAAAATCAGGTTAAATGTCAAATGTCGTTTACTTTCAACAATCTGGATTATTTTTTTACATAAATTTTTATAGAAATGAATCCTCCTGTGATGCCAGAAGGAGGTAATAAAGCAGATGCTAGAGCTAAACGCAAGGAAGCTAAAAAACAAAACAAGGGTAAAAAGGAAACAGTAAAGCCAGCTGATGCAAAATCAGTAACTAAAATAGAAATTCAGTCTAACAATACTTGCGATAACAAAATAAAAGAAGAAGTTGAACAGAAAAATATCCAAAATGCAAATAAATCTGCAGGGGAAGGTGGGGAATTATCCAAAGCTGAGCTTAGAGCACAGCGTAAAGCTTTGCAAGAAGCTCAAAGGTCCGCCAAAGCTGCAGCTAAAGCTCAAAGTGGCGGAGCCCCACAAAAAACTATTTCTGAAACGACTAACAAGACTATCAACAATAAAGAAAGTTCAGAAAAATTAAATGAACCCGCAGAAAGTAAAGCTGAGTTACGAGCTAAACGTCGAGCGATCCAAGAAGCTCAACGTTTAGCCAAGGAAACTCAAAAAGTTAATAAACCTGCAGCTGATAAACCTAATAAATCTGCAACTGATAAACCTAAAGATCTTCCAAAAATAAAACGTATGACCCCAAGAAAAGAATCAATTAGTGTTGTCACGGGCGGCAATTTCAACAAACAAGTCCAGCTATTTAATCATCTTTATTTCCACCATAGTATCAGCATAACGAAAGATCAGTCCACAGTGACGGGGCTTCATTCTTCCATAATTCGTCTTGGAGTTCGATATATGTCTCACAACGTCTTAGGTTCTAATGCCCGTTGTTTAGCTTTACTATCTGCTATCAAAGATCTGATTGCTGATTACCGAACTCCGCCCCAACAAGAGTTTTGCAGAAGTTTGGAAACAAATTTGCAATCCTCAACGAATTATCTTCAAAAATGTCGGCCTATGGCTGTGTCGATGACGAACGCTATTAGAAATATTAAGTTGCATCTTACACAAATGTCAACAAATCTTTCAGATGAAGAAAAGAGGAGACATATTTTAGATGGTATTGATACGTATATAAATGAAGAAATTGGTGTGGCTGACGAAGCTATTAGTATGATGGTGCAGCCGAAAATTTGTAAAGGAGACATCATTTTAACTTATGGATGGTAAGGAAATTTAATATAGGTGTAAAAATGCTTTCATTTCATAAAGAAACACATATAAAATATTAAAAATCTAGTCCGATAAAGTATTATTTTCTCGTTAAAAAATTGCCCAGAAAATGTCTTCATATAACAAAAGCCTTTTGAAATTTGATCAGAGACAAAAGGCCAAAAAATTTATTATTTCTTTATTTAACATTTAAAATCAAACTTTCGTAATTTCCTGCTTTCACTAATTATCTTCGTTAAAAATTTTAAATAAAAATTGTAGAGCTTAAATTTCTGCATATGAACTAGTAAGCTAAGTTAATTTTACTTGTTTTGAAATGATAGCCATGGAATTAAAACAAAACAATTCCATGGCTAGTGCTATTTTTGGGGTGCTTTTCGACGTTTCCATATCTAATTTCTACCGTTTCAAAACGTGTAATTTTTTGTACTGCAACTTTTATTTGCAGATTTTTTTCCAAAAATAATTAGAGAAGCAGGAAATTACAAAAGTGTGATTTTACATGCAATGCCGGATAACCACCTGTATGAAGGAAAACAATTGAATGTAAAGAAATATTTTATTTAGTGTCTTCTGACATCCCCATGTCATTTGCAGTCATTAAAGCTTTAATTCTCCGTTTTGTTAAAATCAAATTTTACTTTTTTGTTTTTTTTCCTTCGGCATCAAAAAATTACAGTCGCTCGCCATTTGTTTCATGGCTAGATAGATAGCATTCTACATGACCATATCGTACTTAAAAATGCTAATTTGATAATAAATCATCATCATTCTTCCAAGGACTCCGATTTTGTAATTTTAAATTCTGCTAGATAAATTCGACTAGAATTGAGAATTTTCTTTACTCTTTCTCAGGGTAGATATCAAATTCTACTGACATGGAAGTGGAGCAGTAGAATTTGTTTTTAACGTTCATGCTACATTTCTTTAGTTACTTCTAGTTTGAATTAATTCCGCCTTAAAATATTTCTAATCCAGTTAAAAATTCTTCTTCTCCAATTCTTCTCGACACCTGCTCGTTCCTAACTCTCTCCTTCCACCCAATCTCCAACCGTCGCCACAACCACATTTCAAAACTTTTCAAATACTTTTTCCCCTTCTTCCGTAAGGCTTTATAATCTTAAAATAAGTCACATAGACTGAGAACTGATACCGACAATATTTTATTAATTGTGATTTTCTTTTAGCTCCTCAATTATCACAAAAATTTTGTTAGACGCTCATAAAAACGGCAAAATATTTAGCGTAATAGTAGTAGACGCTAGACCACTTCTCGAAGGCAGAGAAATGCTTCGAATGTTGGTCAACGCGGGAATCAATTGTTCTTATGTATTAATAAACGCAGCTAGCTTTATAATGAGACGAGTAACGAAAGTCTTACTGGGTGCTCATTCTCTTCTTGCTAATGGTTACGTGATGTCTAGAGCTGGAACAGCTCAAGTTGCTCTCATAGCTCAGGCCTTCAATAAACCAGTGCTGGTTTGCTGTGAGACTTATAAATTTTGCGAGAGGGTCCAAACAGATTCGATTGTTCACAATGAAATAGGTAAATAATATGTATAGCGTCTTCCATTTATATATATTTTTTTTACACTGAGTGCATAACTCGGTTCCCTTTTATAAAATCAGTGCGCACTAGCTGAATTATATGTGTTTCATTTATACTTTTCGAGTGAACTGAATCTTGAACCTTACTGAATGCGCACTTTCTTGCACTTACTACGATCGTCAGTTCTTGCCAAATTCATATATGAGGCCTGTCTAAAAAGAATCCGTCCTTCGTCTGAGGAAAAAATATTAAACACTAACGGGGTTGGGACCCTAAACCCCTTCAAAGTAGGCCCCTTGCGCCTCCATTCATATAGAACACCCCTGGAAGCCTTTTTTTGGAATAGTCTGCAGTTCCGCCGTCGCGTTCCGCGTTTTTCTTCTCTACTTTCAAAAAGTAATCCTTTCAGTGTGCTCTTTAATTTCGGATACAACCTGGCGGATCTTGCGAATTGTTAAGAGTCTTTTGCAAAACTTGATGCAGCATCTTTGCTCAATACGTTCAGTCATTTCTCGCAAATAGGAAATCCGATGAATATTTGGAATAACACCTCATAAAGCAGCTGCAACAAAGCAGCGAATGACGCGAAATTCAGGCATGCGCACTTTGGAAAGTGGCGCCGCCCTACCGACATTATTTTGCGCGGGAAAATTGAAGGTCGGATTCTTTTTACACAGGCCAAGTATTTTGAGTTGTAAAGAGATTGTAAGTACAATGTATATAGAAAAATTAAGACTTCGCAGTCCGAATCTTGCGTAACTTTTCTACTTGACAGAGACAGCTAACAAACTTGCACCGGAGTTTAGTAACGTGTTTCATTTAAAATGCACTACGCATGTGTTGTAACAACAACTAGTGCCATTAACTGCATTCAGTGCAAAACTAAATATATAAATGGAAACCGCTATTAGATGTTTGTTTTTAAAATTCTGATTTATAATTCGTATTTTAGGTGATCCGGATAAATTGATATCGAGTGCATGTGAAGGAAAAAGTCCATTAGCAAATTGGAAAGAGATAAAAAATGTAACGCCGTTAAATTTAATGTACGATATAACGCCCCCGGATTTAGTAACTGCTGTTGTTACGGAATTAGCAATTTTACCTTGTACTAGTGTTCCTGTTATTTTACGTATTAAACCAACAGAGATCGCGTTATAGTTTATTTTTTAATATTATTAATATATAAATAAATTTTTGCTTGTCTCAAATTTTATTAAAATAAATAAACTAACAGAATTTACAACCTTGTTTAAATTTCGCAATCCTAGCAAAGTTTTAAGAATTGCATGCAGATGTCGTTAGCAGTTTCGAATGCTTGAATGAGTTGACAGTCGTTTGTTGATGATTTTTCTTTAGAGGTTGTTTTCGTTTCGTTAATTTTTCTTATTAGTGTTTTGTTATGGTGTTTTGGCTCAATTGTTTTCCGGTAGTGAATAATAATATATTAGTTTTTTGATTTATTTAATTGTGTTTAGACTTTGTATTCATGTGATTATATTATATTAAGTAACTGGACAAGACTAAAGTGAAGAGTTAACCTCGCTAAATTTGTTTCCGCGTTTGTTTTTCTTTTTGTTTGTGTTGTATAAAAAGTAAACACTGGAGCAAATACGGCAGATTTTGTACGAAGAGATGGGTAAGACTGAGAAACCCAGCGATGAGGAACCACCTTCTGAAGTTTCTCCACAAATTGAAGCCAGCAAGTTGTTAGAAGCTGCTTTGATGGAAATGGATGGAATTATATCAGGTAAAATTGTCTTATTAATTAGTAAATATTTAAAAAATACAAAATAGAAAGCATTTTTGAAAGTATGCAGATAACAACTATTGTGTTTAGGAGATTAGTTAAGTAAACATGTGATGTAAGCTGATTAAACATCAAGCGATGGTAGTAGATAACATTTAAATTTTCACGTAGGTTTTCCTACAGTCATAAAGAACTTTATAATTTAAAAATCTTGGTGAATGTTTACGTAGGAAGCTCTTTCAAGATCACAATATTAATTGTTTTATTCTCATAACACTTTATTTATTATTTAAAAATTATAAATGATATATTTTGAAAACATACAAACAGTTTTTATTTGTAAATTTTCTTTAAGTAATGGAAAATGTTTTTTTCTGTACATTTATTTGGACGAGTACAAAGTATATAATTTTCTTGGAACTAAAAGCAATCTCCTTGATAAAATTAATTACAGTTGTTGTAATTATTGTGAAAATGAAAAGTGCTGGTTGTAACAAACAGATGTGTTCTTGCCATTTCTTGCGGTTAATTTGTTTTGGAAACTTATGTTCTTATACTACTAATCCCACGACTGCGCGGCGGGGTTGTCTTGGTACAGGCGCAACAATGTTAAAGCCCAAAGCGTAAACAATTTTAATTAATAATTAGGCTTTCTTCGAGATAAATGATCTATTGGTGTTATTTACTTTTATTACGATTTTATTGCTAATTATGTACATTCTGTACAGAATATTTTAATTAATAATAACATATATCTATTGTTTAAACTATTATTATTTTACCAAAAATATAGCCGTATTAAGTAATGAAATATGGAAAAATTAGATTAGTTTTTTTTCTTCTATAGAATATTTTAAAGTGTGCATTGTGCAACTCAAAATAGTGGATCAAGTAGCACCAGCAAGGGTACATAACATAATACTTTTCTGCACCAAGGGTGTTATGTAGGTGATAATGCCCTTCGGACGACATCTATCCTTCGGGCCTCCTGGCATTATCATCTACATAACCCCTTTGCTGCATAAAATACTATAATAGGAAGGGTAAATAAAGTACTTTAATCTTTATTTAAATTAAATAAATTACAAAATTTTAAAATAGTGCATAAATAATCTAATTTATAATTTAATTTTTCTTTAAAATCTGCTATAGGCGAAAATAATAGAATTTTGTACAAGAGAGTGTAAAATTAAATTATCGACTCGCGAAAAATAATTTACTCGCGATTTCATCGTTCCGCTTTTCGAGAAAATAGATTTTTTTTACTTATATAAAAAATACTATGTATTGTTCCTCCATTGTAGTTGTACAAGGTAAATAAACGCAAAAAATATAAGTTAAGTGTTTATTATTATTATTAATAATGAATTGTTTATAAAAATCATAGTTCAGATTATTGCCTGCAGATGACAGAACCGATATTGATTCTTGGTAACTTATTGCAAAATCAATTGATTTATTGGTTTTACTCAATAAAAAATTAAATTACCAAAAAAATATTTTAATCTACAATATATTTACTGTGATTGAATATGTTATGAAACATAAAATTAATTAGTAATATTTATAATAATTCCCACGTATATAGTATAGATTTTTGCCTATAGATTGCAGTGGGGGTCATATAATTCATTTAAAAGTTAAAAAAATCATTTACCGGCTAATCTAGAAATTTTTGAAAACAAATTATTTGAAGAAAATGACTCAGAATTAAAAAATACGGCGACCTTATTTGAAATTTTTAATTTGTTAATTTTAATTTTTTTTCGTTTGATAAATCAGAGGATAAATCAATGGTCAAAAGTTAATAGAAGTTAAGAATTATTTAGTTGAAGAGTATAAGTGAATGTAAACACAAGACGTTGTAATATGCAGTAGAAATAATAAAAATAGATTGTAAAGATAATAATGATAGTGTATATAAAATGAAAATTATATAATTTATTAAAACTATTTATTGAAACATTTTATTTTGTAATAACAATATAAACAATATAAAAAGAAGACAATATTATTTATTAAACCTATTTGTTGCAATTTGTGTTGTTGGATGTTGGATCTACAAGTTTATGCCACTTGTGCCCCCAGTTGGAAGACCTATTCTTCTCCGGTTTTATTAATACTTCACCTTCACGCCATTGGAAACTCGTCAGAAAAATCCTGGCAGACAAGTGGCCTCATCTAAACTAACAAATACAAAAATTAACTTTTTCTACAGTCTATATACAAAGTAGCCATTTGCGCTCTCTTTTGTCTACGCAAAATGTCACTTTGCCGCTCTAGAGCGACAAAGTAGAAAAAACGCTCGCTCCTCAAATTTCTAACTATACAATGTTGAGAAATGTTACTTGGCTACATTCTTAATGGAAACGTTTAGTCAGGAAATAATGACACTGTAGTTACACATTACCCACTTACATAACCAAACAAAATGCCGCACTGCTGTGAAAATAAAATAGGGCATTCATTTACAAAAACGAAAGTATAAAATGCTTAGATTAGATTGAAGCAATAGCTCAAGAAGAATGGAAAATACCGATAAGTAAAAATAAATAAAAAATAAATTTTTGTTATGGTGGACGACCCCATTGTGGCGACTGTAGAAAAAATCTTGTGTGTGTTTCGAGCGCAAATGGACATTGTCGATTTCGAGAGAATGCCTCGCTCCTGCGTCGCGCGGCAACAACCTCTCAATCGACAATGTCCCATTTTGCGCTCTTAATACACAAATAGCTATTAAGTGTTTGATTTCTAAGTTATATTATAACACTGTATACTAATTGTGAGTGTATTTAAGGTGTTCTATCATGGAAGCATTTACGATAGATTGAACTGAAATTTGAATATGCTATTTTTCATGATTTTTACACAAGTATGTTAATTTCTACAAAGGTTTACCACGAGGAATACCAATAGTGATGTTCCACAAAAAAATTCCCGCGAGGACTTTTGTTTTTTCCCGGGAAAATTCCTGGAAATTCCTGCAATGGACCTTTTAAATTTAATGGCTATCTCTTTCTATCGCTGCAAATAGTAAGAAAATGGCGCGAAGAACTGCCAGTTGGTCTGTCAAATGAAACGTCAAAAATATTGCAGTCCTTAAAATACCTGTATTCTCTTTAGTCATTTTAACTTCAATAAAAGCTATTGTAACTTATTTCGATAGGATTTTTTAAAGTTATCTGAGATATTCTCACATTTTACGTCTAATTTTTTTTTTAGAAACAAACGCCATAGGTCTCAGTTGTTCTTAATATGCGCAGATCCCCATTGCGCATATCTTCTATCTCTTTAAATTGAAAAGGTCCATTACGATTTGCGGGAAAAAATATCTTGACTTTTTTCCCGGATTTTTTTTTTTTGAAATTTTATTTTAGATAATATTATACCTTGACGTCTGTTGTTTTCGTTTGCATGTTTGTTCCTTATGCCTGCCTGTTACCTACTCTTTCTCCGTCAAAAAATATTGTGGTGCTACCCAATATTTGAAATTACTTGGGCAATTTTCAAAAAAAGAAATTCCTGGGAATTTCCCTGCGAATTTCAGGGAAATTTTCCTCATCATTCAATTTCGGGAATTGACTCATCACTAAATACCAATACCGCGACGGCGCGACTGATGTCATCTGTTTCGTTATTCGAAACTTTACGCTCATTTGTTAAAGGCTTGTAGACGATCTTTCAGTCGCCAATCAAAATATTGATGTGCGTGATGTCACAGTTTAACAAAAAGAACCCTTATTTCCGAAGTATTTTAATTATATCATTTTATTTGTTTATTAATATACCCTTAATTCGATTGAGCAGGAATATTCTATTGTTGAAAGTATTTTGTTTAAGAGTATATTATTTCAATAAATTTCTGCTTGCAAGCACCTGTTTTGAGTAAAATATTTATCAAAATAGCGATACAAACCACATGAATTCATGTCTGTAGGGTGGGTAGCGTATTACAGGGCAGGATAATGTCCCGAGTGGAGGCCTGGGGCAGCCTTTGTCCTTCGCTGCCGCTCATTCCTGTTCCGGCGCCGGCTGCGCAGTTAGCAGGAAAGAATTTGAGAGAGCTCGAGCTTCAACATTTTCGCATAGCTCTGTTGTTCATTTTCATGCAATGCCAAGCTCGCAACCAGTCCCGGAATACAAATATTCCTCAAGAATTTCGAGAAAAATATTCAAAAACAAAGAATTCTGGTTTGCAAGATGGGCAATATATTAATATTTTTATATTCCAACAGAGAATATTTTTTTGTTTATATAATATTGGAAACTAGAATACTGCATTTGTGGGAATTGTTTGTTTATAAAATATAAGTAAATATTATAATATAAACGTCATAGGCATGACATTCTTTATACAGGGGTGTTCAGAAAATAGGTCAATAAATTTAGGTTGGGTAATACTTGTCAAACAACAATAAAATTTCATATAAACATGTATCCGGAAATACTTGGTTTCAGAGTTACATACTCGTATATCGACTTTTTAATTCAAATAATTTTTTTAACAAACAAAAAAGTATAATAAGTGTCTAAAATGCTTTCTTCTTTTAGCAAACAATGTAAAAAGTATGTCTTTGATTGTGTTTCATCGCGTTTCGAATTATAATATTTGAGTTAGAGTGGAGGATCCACGCATACATACACACAGACATCATCGTGAAAATATTAAAATTGGATTCTAGGGACCTTAAAACGTGGTCATTTACCAAAATCTCGATATGCGATTTTTAGCACGATCCCTATACCTTTCTTACCAAGGGTAGGGGGAGGTAAAAAAATCCATTTAACTCTGCTACTAAGCAATAGGGGATTACAGCTCAATGGAATTAAGAGAAATTAGTAAAAAATAATGAAAGTAGATGCTTAATAATGAATATTATTAATATTAATTAAGAAAACAGTTTTATATAAAAATTAATATTCGTGACGTCACACCTATATTTTCAAACATCGGGGGAAAATAACTCGCTTATTAATAGGATTTTTTTACCGGATTTTCACTAATAGACTTAGTTTTATTTATACTTTCTGATGAAATTATATATATAATGGTGGAATCCGCTATTCTGAATACATACGTTTATATGAACTTTTACTATTTTTTTGACGTGTGTTATCCGCCTTAAATTTATTGAGCTCTATTTTCTATACACCCTATATCCGAAATCCCATAAATTGGGATCTTCTTCCATTTTTATTTTATTTTTGAGATTTATAATGCGATTTTATTTTTGAAATTTTGAAAGCGAACTAATGTTTTAGAATGTGATAATTGTAATTCGTTAAGCCGCAATAATTAAAAAAATATATTTTATGATGTAGATATTAAGATAATTTTGTTCTCAAATACGCAGATCGTTTCTATCTGTGCTGGAACTCTGCCGTATCGCCTGACAGTCACATGACGTAAAATTGACATTGACCCCTGTGGTGCACTCTCCACGCCAGCAATGAGTGCCCATGAGGTGACGCCTGGTAAACGCCTGCACCG
This sequence comes from Harpalus rubripes, assembly GCA_963082715.1. Taxonomy (NCBI): domain Eukaryota; kingdom Metazoa; phylum Arthropoda; class Insecta; order Coleoptera; family Carabidae; genus Harpalus; species Harpalus rubripes. Next base: position 10,429,853 of record OY720454.1, read on the forward strand.
TATAAATATGTCATCATAATTACCGATATCTGCGAACAAAGCAGATTGGCACACCCAGCAATGGGTAATATGCCGTGATGATATATTTATTTATGTGATCGTTAGGCTATATGGCAGGCAGCACCGAAATGTTAGAGTGACGGCAGGCAGCACCGAAATGTTAGAGTGACGTCATGCGATCGCCAGGCGATACGGCAGAATTCCAGCACTGGTGTGGCTTGTGGCATTATAAATTCAAACAAGTATTATTTAGTTTACTTTCGTTGTTTCGTTATTTTATGCATTCATTTACTAGAAAATGGATTCCAGCTAGCACTCCCCCTCCCCCTCTCCAATTATAAATCCGTCACTGTTACATAAGTAGGTACATTTTGTCTCAGATCTCTGCTAAATTACTCCAAATTGTTGCGAATAGGGATCACTTTTGTGTAGAAATTAATTGACTTCGTTTGGATTCGAACTCAGAACCAAAACAAGTCATTTGTTACATTTATTTAATTATTATTAATTTCACTAACGATTTTATTTGTATATTACTGGTGCAGATTTCCACTTTGCAACGTCTGTAATGGAAGTACACTCTATAAAAACGAATTTGTTTTTACCACGATATTATACGAGTAATACAATAATTATTGAATGTAATCTTTGAATTGACGTCCTTTCGTTCATTGACCTTTTATAATGAATATTAATTTTAGCTAATTTATTGCGAAAGTTTACGGCTTGATTAAATTTCATGTATGGTTTATAGCGATTTACCTTAAAAAGCTTTTTTCATTAGTATAGTAATAATCTCTTTTGGTTGTAAAAAGATAAAACAATTTCTGAAGTTTATTAAATGATCCTAAACTTTAATAATATTTTAATCTTCTTTCCAGCTTATAAAGTTAGACCACATGTGCATTTTGCGTAAAATAAGTACGACCATAAATCCGCGACTCATTTTATGTGTATTAATGTTATACATCAAAAGACATGTTTCAAATTATTTTGGGGGTATAAAGAAATGACTTGGAAAATTTATCTTGGGGTGTGTTGAAAAATGCGGAGATAAAAAATGAGTGAAAAATCGCGTAACTTAACTTGGGATCTGGACGGTGGGGGATCGGATTCGGATTAGTACCTTACTCATTCATCCCATTCTGGTTCGCCCCCAAACTGAAATTGTAGGAAAATTAGAATCATTGAACTGTTACTTTGTTGTTAGCAACGAGTCGTTGCTTTCCATACAAAAACAAAACATTTGCTACTTTCCAAAGTGAAGGTTCAAAAACAAATTTTGAGCAATTTTGTTGTGATATTTAATTTCACACAATAAGATTATTAAATTTTCTATAGATTTGCATTAATACTTATGCTGGATTTATACAGCGTAAGCCGTAACGTAACGTACCGTGCCGTATTGTAACGTATCGTAACGCGTGATTTTTCTAGGCTATTTTATACAGAACTTTTACGGTACATTTTCGTAAAAAGTATACTAATGCTCTGTCGACACAAGTGTAGTGTACATCAGATTTGTATTTATCAGGTTCGTTAGTTTATTCGCAATGCACTATATTTCGTACATATTTCGTAACGTGCCGTAACGTAGAAAGATAAATGTTGGCGATCTTTGGGTTTTTGACACGTTACGGCACGGTACGTCACGTTACGGCTTGCGTCTGTATAAATTATCAAATATGTATGCATTGATTTATTCTTTACGTTACGTTACGGCACGATACGTTATGTTACGGCTTACGCTGTATAAATCCAGCATTATTCTATATATTTTATGGATAAATTTATAAAATTATCTATAATTTAAATTTCAGAGCCTACGCTTTAAATAAACAAAACGCAGTTATTCAAATGTATGTAACTGACAGATAAATGTCACTATCAAAGAACTAATCATTTCTAAATAATAATAGTAACGTTTTAAAAATAAAAAAATAAATAGAACAATAGAAAAGGAATTCAATACAGTTTCCAGCATAAGTAAATATGTAGGTATGTATTTAGATTAATAAAAATTAACGATTCACAAAAATGTTTAAGCTAATCCTCGTTTTTGGATTGGTGAATTCTATTCTATTCCGGTATTTAAAATTTAATCTTTAAAGCTCCGGTGGTTCAATGGTTAGAGCAACGCCTCATGTCATGAGTGCCCTCGGGGCTCTGGGTTCGAATTTCACTAAGGCATGGATGTGTGTGAATGTGAACCCATTCTCTAATTGGGATTAAATCCTTTTGAGGGATAGTTACTTGGATTAGATTAGACTATATTTTAAGAAATAAACTGTCAAAATTAGAGTAAAATTCGCTAATCCAAAAAACTTAAATCTTTTTTGTGACTCGGGCTGTAAATGGCGGGAGATATTGTGTTGGCCACACCAGATTTTTTTTATGTAATTCAACGGTATTCCTTGACATATCTGTCAGTGAAAATGAACAGGTAAAAAATAAATGTGCAAAAAATCTTATATGCAACACGTGATGTACAGTAAAATTTTTGAAAGATGTCCGATCAAGGTCATCTGCGAATTGTATGAATTAAGATTTTGTTCTGTCAAATTCAGTAGTGCCGTTTAGTTAGTTTTTATGAGGGTACATAAGATACTACTGTTATTTTATTATTATACAAATATATGTTATAATAAAAGCATTCAAAATTCAAAACTAAATCAACTGTTAAGTTTTAACAAATGTAAAACCAAATATGTGAAAAATAAGATACTGACACAGTGTCAGTGTTGGTGACACTGACAGAAAATAACGTTATTCGTACGGTAATATATCTGGATTAATAAATAAACTTACGTTACAGCAGAAGTATTGTGAACAACGAGCATCGTTTTAAAATGAAATGTCCTAACTTATTCTTGTGAGAGAGATAAATATATGTCAATTTGTTAATTCGTTCATGATATAGATGACCCTGATCGGACATCTTTCAAAAATTTTACTGTAGGTAAAATTGACTACTCTCGGGCGCAAAATCGTCCTCGATTGGTAAATGGTACTTACATCCTCTCATATTTTATCCTATTGGGACAAATCCGCACTTGTGGAATTGACCATGCACCTTCCTGACCTACATCGCGGGGCGTTCCCGGAGTCGTGCCGGAGTTCGGAGTCCGGCGTCCGGAGCGTCTCAGCGTTAGTGTACGCGCGGCCGCCGAGCGTTGAGCGTCGAGCTTCGCTTTCGCCTCTAGGCGTCGTCAACAGGTGGCGCGCACGCCCCCTCACTTCCAATACAAGAATTGTGATCATGTGTTGCACGACGAAAACAAATATTCTTTGATTGTTGGCGGAAGTAGATGTGCTTTTAATTTGGTTCACAAGTGTGTTTTATTATTATCTTATTTATGTTTGTTTTTATTTTATGACGATTTTAAATGTAAAATTATTTTAAAGTCTAAAAGTGTTAGATGCGGTTTTAAAAGGAGTGTTACTGCTTATAATTTTACGAGTAGTATGCAATGAATATTAAGTAATAACGGAAAAGTTAAATGGTGAAAAGTTGAATGTACGAATAAATAGTTACAAGAAATTATATGACTCATTATTCTTTCATGATTTTGAATTTAAATAAAACGTGGTTTACACTTAATAATAAATTGAACATACAATAGGTACTTAAAAATTACAGAAAAAAAATACATAAATTATTGTAAAATTTATAAAATATTTGAAATAAGTATAATCGAACTCGTTTATATCGAACATGGTGGGTTTGTTTATATTTTTTTGTTATAAACGTCATATTTTTATAATTAAATTCAAAAGAACTAAGTACCATTTTTATGTATCAAATGTATTTGAAAAAATTTGATGTGGCCAGCATATTACCTTCCTTTAGTTATATGTATTTTCTACAAATTCCATACAGAAAGTTCCTTCCAATAGATTCTAAATTTCTTTCGACAGTTGTATGTATTTTATACAAATTCCATACAGAAAGTTTCGAGCAAAAGATCCTATATTTTGAGTAAAATTATAACACAAATATACTACGAATATGTCAATTGCACTTGACACTGACATCTTTCAATCAGAATTTTCTTAATATAGTAGCTGTGTCTAGCATAGCTGGCTAATTTATGAACTTTAATTTCTTTATAATTTTATAACACTATATCCATTTAATATGAAGTATAAAATGCAGTCAAATCATGTAGAGAATAGATTGGGCTGAATTCAGCACTCTTCATTAGTGTAGTGATCGTCTCTAGTAACCATGGAAACAACTTACATCTTTTTGTTATTAATGCATCGATGCATATGTCTCTCTTTATTTTGTTATTTTTAGATAAGCTTCTTTAGTTAAAGAAGAGTGCTGAATTCGACTCAATGTTATTTAATATTTATAATAACAATAAATGTGCATGAAAAAATGATATTTAACATCGTTTTTTCAAGAAAAATTGTTAAAATTTTCAAATGAGGGTACTTCCGGTTTACCAATTATAACCAAAATCTAATCAGCTTTTCATACGGATGCAACGAAGAGAAATACGAAAGAATTATAATTTTTGGGATTGTAGTATTAGAGTTATTGAAGACAAAAATTTTGTTACACACACATACAGACATCATCGTAAAAATAATAAAATCATATTCTAGGGACCTTAAAACGTGCTTATTCATTAAAAACTCACCACCGGCACCAAAAGGTGACGGAAGGTAAAGCAAAATCTGTTGTCACCAGTACAATACCTTTCGCCAATCCATTTTATTTTACAAATAACATTTTTTACAAAGAGATTTGCATATAATTTCAGAAAAAATATTTTCTGTTCATTTTCCTTCCAGCAAAATTACACCACGAACTTAATATACAGGATGATTAAAAAATATGGACAAAAATGGCTATTTTCTGTATTATTAATTTTAGACCTATATTATACTCTATCCGTGTTAACTATAGAGTGGTGGGAAGATAGGTGCAGTTTGATCTTGTATTTTGATTGGATAATACCCCGGTATTATCCAATCAAATAAAAGGATCAAACTGCATCAAGGTCTTGAATTCAACTTTTGGTTTCGCCGGAAGCTATATCATCGTTGATTTTGTCAATGGATTTTATATTTTTTATATTTTCCAAAAGTAATTTAAATTAGCTTTATAGTTATGAAATTTTCAAAATTGTGAAACTTTAATGCATTATTAGTTTGCCATGACATTTATACCTTCTTTTTTTGAGGAAGTATTTTCACGTTTACATGATTTATCATTCAATTTTGATAATTTCAAATATTTCTAACTGACTATAATTCAGTAAAGAGTAAAATTAAATTTAAATATGTACAAATATTTTTTCCTCTTTTTATCAGTTCAAAATTTTCATAAACAAATGATATACTCGTATTAGGTTAACTTCAAAATATTTCTTTTTAATAAAGAATATAGCCACGTGTCCCTATTTTTGCAATCACCTGTAGATTTATTAAAACGAGTATTAAGAGTGTTAAATTCGGATTCTAGGGACCTTTCAACGTCTTTATTCATAATATCTTAATATACAATTTTTAGCATGATTGGTATACCAGTCTTCCTATGAAGGCCTATTTTTGAAGCTAGCTTATAAATAAAATTAACTTATGGGTCGATTCTGTTCACATCTGTAAGTCTTAAAATCTGTAAAAACCTGACAAAAACGCATATATTTTTGTTGATTAATATAAAATTATACCTAAGAGTGCAGTTTTCGTTGCGATTTTGTTCATTATTTACAAATTTACTGATCTGGAAAATTTACAGATGTGAACAGAATCGACCCATTAGTTTTTTGATAATAAAACTAGTTCAAACTTTGGCTTAATATTTTAGCCACGTTTAAAATGTTTTGGCACTGCTATATCGTTTTCAACATGGGTCCGAGAAAATAGAACTTTTTATGAAAAAAAATAATTATATTGGTATGTTTTCGGTACTCAGATTTGTTTGAATTTAAATGTTTCATGCATTAAAACAAAAATAATGTACAATACCATCAGAGTTAATTTAAAATGGATATTTTCTTTTTTTGTACCACTTAGAGTATTTACTGTTAAAAAAATACATACACTATACTTATTTCTTTTTCATGTTCGTAGTCACTTAGTAATATAATGACAAACAAATTTTACAAAAATTAGGAAAAACCAAAATTAACCTAAAAAGTTAATTATTTACCATACAAACAATTCTTAGAAACATCAATTGACAGTACCATTTTTTTACCTTGGCGTATTTTATTTTTATATAAAATGGAAATTTGTTCATTATATCCGTTAAAGTGTTCATAAGAAACGAGTTCGATTGTATTATCCCACATTTTAGGTACCTGCAGTTGGCACAACTATTCCCATATAATTACAGAAAATCAGTCAGAAAATTTAGTACTCATTAATTATTAATCTCAAAGGCGGTCGGCCGAAAGCCAATCGTTCCGCTTCGCTCCGTGTTGGCTCCCATCGATGCTTAATATAACATCCCTAACTTTTCAGGGACGGCAAGAACTATATTAGCTGTGGTTTTAACTGGAATGAAGGAGGGGCTGAAATTTAATGTTAAAAGAATAGTTCTGTTGGACCCTGTTCGCTGTAACTCTATTAAATATTTTATTACTCTTTGCACAACCCCATGTATTTTTTTAAACAACCGTAATAAATTTGTTTTTGTGTAATTAAGCAGTAATTAAGAGTAAACTATTATTCACGAAAGATGACTATTCAAGGTCATTTGTGAGCCGTCTGATATAATATTACTTGCAGATAACTTCATTGCATTTCGTTTGCATAGGCGTGCAACATGAAATATTTATGGACACATTTTAACTGAAAAAATAAGAATAATTCATTTGAAAATAATATTTCTTTCTAAATAATGCCTTTCTGAAAGATTTATGTTCTTCACTTATATTTTTGCAAAATACAAAAACATAGACTTAATTTATAAACCAAGGAATAATAATTTGATTTAAACGTCAACGCCACTGGGTAAATATTAGCACAGAGGGCAGTGTAGTAGATAATAAGGTAACTGTAATTCTACAACATATGTCATTATTATTTATAGTGTGTTGAAAGTAATGCCACTATTTACGTATATCTGTCACACCACATAAATTAAATAGACAGAGGTTAAATAATGTTTCTCTTTCTAATACAAAATGTTGCTAAGCTACTGTTATAAAGTGATGTGTATTCTTTCTTCGAACAAATGACCTTGAATAGTCATCTTTCTTTTGTACTAATTTTTTTGATTTCGTGTGATTGTGCCGGAATAGTTGTGCATGCCAGCTTCAGGGACCTTACATTTTACCCATTATTGAGTGTAGCAAATATATGCAATTATTTTAATGGAACATTACAAAACATTGATTTGATATTAAAATTTTTGTTACATAACAATTATAATTATTTGATTTTTTATTTATATGCAAAATAAAGTTAATACTTCTGCATAAAAGGTATTGTTCATATTTAAATATATTTTATCTTGTGTGAATATGTTACAAAAGTTATTGTTTAAATATTGTATAAAACACAATTGATGCTAAATTTGTATATTTAAATATAATACCGAAGTAAGTGAATACCCACGTTTCAAATTCTGACAGCTGAAAGAATAATTGTACAAAGTTTAAATTCAGGAAACACGTTTCAGTAAAGGATAATTCTAAACTTTTAAAATATATTTGAGTGACACGGTGAGTCATTTATATTGACAGTTGCTTATTGTAGAAGTTTGTAAACTCTAGAATTGAGTTTATGTCTGTGGTATAAGTATAAAATATTAAAAAAGTTGGAGAAATAAGTACTTTGTACAACAAATGAAACAAATTTAAAATAGAATTACAGCGAACGATGGTGGAGTAAAATAATAAAACCGCTTTAAAAATAAAATAAATAAAAGAGTATGAATACACCTTTTAGTAAAATGAACATATATACGAGGTGTGGCTATAAAATAACGAGATTGAGCTAAGAACAATGACTATTCAAAAAGTTACGCAAAACAAATACTACAAAAATGTTACAGTTTTTTAAATAGAATAAAATGGTGTAATTAGATTTTTTGAAAACTTAATAATTCTCGAGATATAACAAAAACTTATGATTTTTTAAATGGGAACCTATGTTGAAAATAGTCTCGTCTTTTTGTCTACATTCTTTTGTTTTAAACATTAATAAAAGACGAATTATTAATTTATTGGGGTGAAAATATTGCAAATTATTAAGAAACAAATGAAAAAATTTATTACAGATCATCATTTGTTTATTTTGATTCTATATCTATTAATTGTGTTCTCAAAATTATTCTTAACCAATTATTGTCGGGTTAGTTAAATTACTATTTATCTACGTTATAGTTGGCATTGACACAATTCGAAAAAAACGGTTTAATATGCCTTTGAAGTAAATAAATTGAAAAATGAGTAAAACTGAAACAAATACTATTAGAAATATGCAAATGATGATCTGTAAGAGATTTTTTCATTTGGTTCTTAATAATTTCCAATATTTTCATCCCCATAAATTAATAATTCGTCTTTTATTAATATTCAAAACAAAAGAATGTGGACTTGTTATATATCATTGAAAACCTTATAAATTAAGCAAAAAGACGAGACTATTTTCAACATAGATTCCCATTTAAAAAATCATAAGTTCGTGTTATATCTCGAAAATTATAAAGTTTACAAAAAATCTAATTACGCCATTTTATTCTATCTAAAAAACGGTAAAATTTTTGTAAAAACAATTTTTCTCTAACTATCATAATAAATAAGATATGATACGTTTCCAAAATGAACGCAAAACGAGTTTTTGCCTGTAGCTCAGAAACAAAAGGAGATCGAAAATTCCTGTGGTGACTATTAAACTTTTCCCAAAAAGTTGACCCTGCAATGTGCAAACGGTTTCGATCTATCGTTAATATTATCCGAGATACCTTACAAAAAATATCGAAAATGAGACATTCTGTACTATCTTCCCCGAATCCTACACCGCCTCATGTGAATATTCCATTGTTGGAAGCAGTGCTGCAGGCCCTTTTTTGTTAGATTGTTCATAAGCTCCGCATCTCGGACTCGAATTTGGTTGCTTTTAACTAAGATTTAACTTTTGGGAATAAAAAAAGTCACATGGTGCTACGTCCGGTGAGTACGGTTGATGTACCAACACGGTAATTTTTTGTTTCGTCAAAAATGTCTTGACAGACAGGGCGATGTGCCGGCGCGTTGTCTTGGTGGAAATTTTATGAGCCGTTATTTCTGATTTCAGCCCTTTTTCTTCGCACCCGTGCACGAATGGTTATCAAAACCTCTTTGTAGTAAACTTAGTTAACGAACTGCCTCTCAGGCACCCAAATCTTCTACCCTACCATATAATTTTAAGTCCAAAAATGTCAAAAATTGCACATTATCAGACCAAGTGAGTATGGCTAATCTTCTATTACATTTTTTTTCGCCAAAATCTGAAGAAAATAGTAAGTAACTTTTAAACTTAACTTTCGTAGAACTTAATTTCAAAAGACAAAAAACTGTTTATAATGATAGTTCAAATTTTGTTTTCCTCGACCCGATTTTCTATTCTCAATAATTCTAGCTTGACTATTCTATTACTTATTAGATAAACATTTTTGTTAAAAGACATGTCAGATAAGTATTTTTTTGCTAAATCCGCAAACGTTTATGTTTATATGTCATTATCTGCAAGAGTAAAATTTTGGAAAAGGTAGACAGTTTTTAGAATGAGCCGTCAAACAGTTTCGAAAGCTCCGAATCTAGTAAATTGACGTTTTTTATCTTCTATCAAAAATATAAGTAGGATAATTACGGATATGTCACACTCAAAAAAACAGATAAAATAAAAACTCGGAACTGCATGAAGCTGTCCTCAGCCTCGGCCCGATTTTTGCGGGCGAAAGGATCAAAGGTCATTAAGGCTAAAGCGCCACTTTTGACTATTTTTCCAGTTGACATAATGTGAAAATATGTAAATACGATGCAAAAGGTTTTATTCAATTCTGAGATGAAGACAGCAATTTCTCCTCACTTTATGTCAATTTATCAATTCATTTTCATCAAATACATCAAATTTTACAATTTTGCTTACCTACAGATATTAATTCAAACAGATGCTTTACACCTTTTGCAAAAGAAATAGTTAAATTTATTTCAGTGAGCGCTACTTGTAATACAGAATAATAAATTTTATTTCAGAACTCGGCAACGTCAAATTTAATTCAGAATAATCAATTTAATTTCGTAAAATCACAGGTAATTCAGTAAAACAAAAAAGTATATCAGAAAGCGTCACTTCTAATTCAGAACGCTGTTGTAATTACTGAAATATGTGTTAACTTTGATTTACTATAGCGATTTCAAAAACTATTATTTTGGACTGGTATGAATCAAGGCTAACACTTTTTCGGTTCCAACAGCCATCTAAGTAATAAAAAATGATGCATTCTGAAATACAAATATTTATTTCTGATTTACATTTGAGGCTTTTTCAAATTAAATTGACTATTCTCAATTACGTTAACGGCTTGATGCATTTTGGAATTTAATTTACTATTCTGAGTTACAGTTTAATTATAAATTTTACTTTAGATATTAAAAGAACAAAAAAATATAAATAATGTTATTTTGATTCATTAGTTTCGCTCGAACTTTCTTTAAATAAATAACAATTTAATAAAATCATTTTACCAAGACTGTATCTCCAATAGTTTTTTTCCTAACATTATACCGACAGTCAAGAAATACTAGTATCAAAATAATTAAAGTTTGCATAATTTGGAAATGGTCCGTGAAATGGCGCCATAGAATGACGTCAGTATTGTCAGTATAGTATGACCAGCGAATGAAAGTTGACGTTTAGATTATTTAATAGATGTGGTTTCTTTTGAAAACATTTCCCTATATTTGATTTGAAAGGAAACTGACCCTTAATATTCCGTTACAGAAGAATAGAATGTGGGGTCTCGTGGCCGCGTGCCTGAGTGTCTGGTCGCGAATCTGGGGAACCGGGTTCGATTCCGACCGACGCCAAATATTTCGAATTTTAAATGTCATTAAATTGACCCCTGTGGTGCACTTTCCACGCCAGCAACGAGTGGCCGTGAGGTGACACCTGTTAAACTCCCGCATGGTACAAATATGTCATCATCATTACCGATATCTGCGTACAAAGCAGATTGGCACACCCAGCAATGGGTAACATGCCGTGATGATATATTTATATTTATTTATTTTAAGATTAGAATTGTATTCAATACCAGGAGGTATTTAAAATGATCTTAGCAACAGGATTCAGGGATGTATTTAAAAAATTTAATACCGCAAATTCTAGATCGATCGTCTCAGGTGTAAGCAATCCCCGAGTCGGAATTACTGTTAGAGGAAATTAAAAATAATCCTATTTCATAGAATTGCCAAACTAAATATAGTTTAAAGATCAAAATATTTTGTTATAATCAACATAAACGAAAAATGTTTAAAATAGGGTCAACCGGGGTAAGTGTGACCGGAAAATTCATAGTTTCAACTTTAAACAAACATAAAACAGTTAATTTTGAAGATAAATTTATCATTAAAATGTGTAAATATAGCTTAATTATTTTTTTATCACTCAGTTTTTTGAAACTCTTTTTAAACAAAAAAATACATATTTTTTTCACTTATGTACTGAAAAAGTGGCCACACTTTCCCTCAAAACGGGTAAGTGTGGATCATGTTTGGGTAAGTGTGGTTAGCTATAATTTCTTCATCTATTTATTCAGTAAGGATTATGGGATAAGTGTGGTGAAATAGAGGAAAAAAAACACAATTTTTCGATACAAAAATTATATTTATTGTTTATTAAATTTGTTATTTAAACATTATTTTTCAAATATTTCATTAATGGCTTTACTGAATACATATTTTAGCCTATTGCCACTCATAATAATGTTTGGGGTAGGCAGAACACTTACAATTTGTTCAAAATTAATTGAAGATATGTCATTTTCGTTAGTAATAAATTTTTTTTTTGTTTCGTCAAGACATTTTAGCGCCATAACTGTAATATCGTCGAATTCTTCTTCAATGTTTTGAACAATACACGCATAAAAGTAATTACTTGCATTTCTTTTACCACCTTTAAATTTCACCAATATAAAAGAACCCTTTTTTATATTTTCAACAGTAGGTGAAACTAAAGAAGGTTCTCCGTCTTCACTTTCAATCTCATATGCAGAACTTTCACCAGATGTAACTTCCACTTCTTCTTCACTATCTGTACTATCCGTTTTAATTTCTTTTTTATTAGTTTTAATTTTTTTGCTTTTATCGTTTTTGTTTTTTTCCATATTCTTACTCATGGTTTTTGTTTTGACTGATTCTTTAATTTTCTTTTTGTTCTTTAAGTATTCAAAATAATTATTTTCTGTTATGACTTCGGCAATATCTATTCTTCTCCTCACCTTTTTATCAGCAATTGGACTCTGTTTAACAGTAGAAAGTAAAATATTTTCAAAAATTTTACTTGGTGAAATTACAGTTTGAGGAATTTCCATATTTTGTGAAAACAGAGAAACACGTGAATCAGATGAGCATGAAAGGTTTTTTTGGCTGGTCGAGGGAGTTGCAATTATGGGTTCTTGCGAAATAATGTCATTTTGATTGGTAGATCCATTTTCATCATCTTGTGCTTTTTTCATAGAATCATATCGATCTAGTTTGTCCTGGTCAAAATTTGTTCTTGGTATAACATCCTTATTTAGAGGGTAAATACCAGTTTTCCGAAATCCGTTCTTTATTGTTTGAGAATTCACATCAGTCCAAACCTGACCAATTAAGTCCGCAAATTCTGATTTACTCAATCGTTTGCCATAGTTATGTCTACACCATTCTGCAAGCAGAACATCCCACTTGTTCTTTATGCCTTTAAATACAGCAACATCCAACGGTTGTAATATGTGTGATGTGTGAGGCGGTAACTTAAGAATAATTATGTTATTTTCAATGGCACTTTCAACCAGATCAACACTAATATGCGATAAGTGTCCATCGTAAATCAATAATGCAGGAGATTGCACATTCGGTACAAATACGTTTTTAAACCATGATTTGAAAACTTCCTCAGTCATCCATCCATTGTCCGATACATGATAACTCGTATTTGGGTACGCCTTCTTACCAATCATAGAGTTCCATTTATGTTTTCCTTTGTGAAGGATAAGAGGTGCTAATTTAGATCCATCTGCAGCCACGCAAAATAATACTGTCGTTGAATCTCTTCCAGTTCCAAATGTTATTCGTTTAGTTGACTGCCCGACTGGTGAGACAATTTTTGTATTACTTGGATCTAATGTGAATCCCGTCTCATCACAGTTGAATATACGTTCGGGAGCATTCTCCAAGTGATATGTTTTAATTATTTTGTCTACTTTTGTGTAAAAATCATAAATTATATATGGATCACTTGACTGCCTTGATCTAGAGCTTTCCAATTTTTCTGGTTTTTTTAGTGAGAGCCTATGGCGCAAACAAAAAGATTTGAACCAATCATGTCCTGGTATTCCATTCTTAAATCTAGTTTCTAAACCATAATCTTTAACAAACTTTTCAACCACTCCCTGTACTTCCCGTTTCGAAAAACCGAAACCAGCTTTATGCAGGACTTTTAAATATTTTACTAACCGCTGTTCTACTGCCTCACCTAGGTCTGTGCTCCTCCCTCCACCACCCTTCGTTGTTGATACTTTTCTTCCTTTCCATCCTTTTATTTTCAATCCTAGTGTAGACTTGGGTATCCCAAACGTTTCCGAAGCAACACGTAATGTCATTTTTCCTTCCGTTACATTTTGTATGGCTTTTTCAAGATTTTCTATTGTCCACCGCCCACCTACGCCACGTTTAGTTTTTCTTATATATTTCCTCGGCATGATCTATAATTTAAATTTAAGAACGTTACAAAATATATCATATTACCCAAACATTGCTCCACTTACCTAAGATCTGATATAACAGGCTTGTTGAAACACAATATTGTTGCAGCTGTCACTTTGCGAACGAACCACACTTACACCGAACAGTGATACCACACTTACCCAACTAAAATTTACTATGGGGTAAATGTGGCGCCAAGTTTAAAATGTTATAAATAAATAAATTTGTATATTTCAATACACAAACATCATTATTAAAGTTTGTATTGTGTTAAATTGATATTACATTCTGAAAAAACCCGTGTTTAAATTTTTTTATTATCAAATGAAACGTAACATGTTCGAAATTGATTTGTATTTGGACCAAGTGACTTTTTAGATTAATTATAAAATTTGCTGTTATGACATAAATCTGTTCTAAATTTTGATACAGCTAAACAACACGTAAATTTCATTAAAAATAGTACTAATTTACAGAATTATGAATTTGGTACCGAATAGGAAGACGTGGCCACACCTACCCCATTTCCACACTTACCCCGGTCACAGTATAGGGAAGTAAGCAGTAGCGACACTTCGTGTCGGCACCTTTGATGTATGCTACAACGGCCGCCATACTGTAAGAGGTACAAAGGCGGTAAATTCAAATACAAATTATTATTTGCTGATTTTAGAATGTACTCGAATATTCTAAATATATTGTTTTAAAAGGTTGGTATTAAGAAATTATTGGAAAATAAAGTACAAAATGTTTATTAAAATAAAATAATATAAATCATTTCATAAATTACAATAAGAAACATGAATTAGCATTAGAAAACATTATAATAATAATAATAATAATAATAATAATAATAATAATAATAATAATAATAATAATAATAATAATAATAATAATAATAATAATAATAATAATAATAATAATTATTATTATTATTTTTTTTTTTAATATTTAGGGACGCGCGACTACTCCGGTCATTGCGTTATTATTATTATTATTATTATTATTATTATTATTATTATTATTATTATTATTATTATTATTATTATTATTCGGAAACCGTAATGCCTTTGCTTTAAAAATTATTGATGCAGCAGAATTATTTTCTTTCTATTATTCTCAGATTTGAAATTTTTATTAATAAATTTTAATGAATAAAATAATCTCATCCTGCAATATAATTTTAATAAATAAGTTTTTGGAAATTCGCTGCAAGGATGTTGTAATTCTATAGCACTCAATTTACTAATTAAATTTGAAATAATGGTCTTTTCAGTTGAAAATGTGTTAAAGTTTTTAGAAAAATAAGACTCTAATTGAAAAATATAATTAATAAATAAATCATTCGGCATTTTTAAATTGCCAAAGTTTGTGCCTTGATCAAAATTTTTGTAGTGTGAATATAAGGATGTTGCATCGATTTCTTCATGGTCATTAGCAAATTTTTCACATATATGACAATAATGTATATTTAAACATTTTTTAATTAAGTAATATAATAGATTTTACTAACCTCTCTGCACTTCGAGGAAAACAAAAATAGCTGATTTTTTTCCCGAAAGTACTATTTGCTGCATTAGAACAACCTTTCATTGCACATTTACTTCCTCCTCTTCTCTTTTCGGAAGAAAATAAGTTTTCCATTTTATAAAATGACAAAATAAAAAACAAAGAGAACTCGGGTACACAAACAATGAAAATAATAAAATAGACGTATACGTATTTATAATACGCACAATAAAAGGTAAGTCTTGAAAAAGACTGATTTTGATTAATGTGAATAAAACCACAATAAAATGAAACCACGAAAATAAAGCAAAACAAAACAAGAATGCAAATAACTTCTGACAACGACAGCACTCGTTATAAGAAAAGGAACAATAACAAAATTATATTTTAAATGTTTACTTATTACTTATAAATTTATTATATATTACTTTTATATTTCATAAATGTATAGTATTTATTATAATATTTAGTGTTTATATGATATAAGTTGAGTGTTGCTGCAACTACTATTTGAAAGTTTAAAATTCAAATATAATTGCGGCACAGTCGCCATGATTTCAGAGGTGCATTTTCGGTCATGCGCAGTGAAATCTTAGAGCCCGATAATTAGCCGAGTGACGCTACTGCTTACTTCCCTATACTGTGCCCCGGTTGACCCTATTTTAAATGCACCCCTGTTTTGATATTCAGTTATCCAAGTCGGTCATCTATTTTCAGCCAGACATAGTAATGTATTTCTGTGTTTTCTTAGTCCAGTATTTAAATGGGTTCATGCAAAAATTTCATACCTGAATATTTCGTACAATTCTATTCTTCTCTAGGGTTTCAAAAGAAACCACATCTATAAAATAATTTAAACGTCAACTTTCATTCACTAGTCATACCATATTTGACATTACTATGATGGAACGCCGCTAGATGACGAACTAGTAGTACACGAACCCGACTTGTGCCCAAAAAATAAAATCGGTTGCTATTTTATTTAGACATTGTATGAACAAAGAAAAAAATACATATTTTTACTTCTTTGTACAAAGTAAAGGAAGTATTGTAATCGCGAAAAGTTTCGGTTCTCAGATTTCAACGGAAATGTCCATTTTGACCATCCTTGAATCCATTTTGACTAATTTCGTCGTGACGTGCATCTCCCTTTTTGGTCATTACATAATTTCCAGAAGTGGTACTTTACTTGAAGCTTATAAGGGTTGAATGAAAAACCATTTTAAAATATAATCCAAAACTTTTCAAATTTGGTGTATAAGACTTTTATGTCAATTGGAATAACATAGTAGATTTTGGTTAAAACAGGCTAACCGGAAATGATATATTACCTGAGGTTGTTAACAGTTTTTCTTGAATTTTAGAAATAAATGCTTCAAATAAGAGTTTTAGAGAATTAAATTCTGCGTCTAGCACATCAAGTATTATTAAATTAGCCCTTTGTATAAGCGAGATATGTAAATTTAAAACTTATATACTTTTTGGTTTTTGTAATGAAGCTTGCTATGGATTAGGACAAAAAATAACAAAAAAATAGATGTTAAGGCGATTTCGGGCGACATTCCCGTTCACTTCTTAGGATCAGTTACGGTATGATATGGTCAATGGTGGCGCCAAAAATCGTTGGTTCACTTGTTGACACCGTGCTTGGTGGTTATGTATATTCTGCGACATTTAAAACTGTCAAAATTAGTGTCTGACAATTAAAATGCATTAACAAAGAAAGATAGTTTATTCATATTTGTCCAAAAAAGAGTCAACGAAAATAATGTCACCCTGTTTGACATAAAGACCACGACTGTTTTGACTTTTGACATTTCAAAAAAGACATGATAAAAAGAGATAGAAATAGTGAACAGAGAGCTGACCCAACTCGCAAATCCGTACAGCTGTGAGCACTGATCCAAGCATACCGGGTATGTTGTTCCTAGCGCCCGAATGTGTGAACCTACCTGAACGCAACATACCGCAAGTGAACGGTTGTCGCCTGAAATCGCCTTTAATGTCAAATTACGTCAAATACGTGCAATTTTATAATAATTGGGTCTATACTTCATATTAGTCTTGCGTATAAGGAAGTCGTGTGATGTCCACATCAGATTTTTTTCTTATAAAAAAATAGCATACAAAAAGTTAAAAAAATGAATTGTGAAATACCCTATTGTATTGTTTTATATTGTTACACTCATTAATGGGTAAATCCAGATAGTATATTTATTTAATTATTTTGAAAGTGTATATAAAACTATTAATTAGTTTATATATTCAAGATAATTCTCGCTTTAGTGAGCGTTTGTCATCACAACGCAACACAACAATTTCTATTCTTTATTTGTATGCAATTTTCAAGGTTCCCTTCCACTTCCTCACATGCACATAAAAGACAATCGCAACACAATCATACTAGGTATTTATACTATGTACATTCCTTGACCGTGTCAGGTGTATGACGCAAGGCAGTAGCAGGAACACCCAACCGTAACGTAACGTAACGCTGTAACACTATAACGTGAACACTGTATCAGTGCAGGAATCTAGCGCTATGTGCAAGATGAGGAATGTCGTGTTGGTGTAGTTGTAGTTCTAGTGGTGTGATTCGGCGATGACACGCTGGTGGTTGTTTAATGTGTGCCATTCCGGCTCGCTCAGGGACTCCAATGATGTCGCCCAGCCCTACAGTAAGTACACGAATTGCTCGTGTAGTTAATAGTAGAGTACTAGAGTATAATGTAGACTTTCGTTTGATTTATAACTAGAAATGAAATATAAATGTTCAATTTAAAATTTATTACTGCTATATTGCGTTTTCGCTAAAAAAATTGCAATTAGGAACTGATCATTTTTAAGCCGAATTTTCACGGGTCACTTTGAGTGATCATAGCGGATGAATCATCCTAAGTGAATTCATCATTGAATTTATTTTTTGTTTACATGTCTCAGCAAAAGTGAAATAATTAATTATTATATTATTATAAATGTTTATTAAACGATAAATATTAAAAAGATAATAAAAATGACGATTACCATGGTTAAACTAATATTAAATACTAATTTACGACTAAGAATGTAATTAAATACTTAAACACTAAGATTATTTATTTATTTATTTATTTATTTATTTATTTATTTATTTATTTATTTATTTATTTATTTATTTATTTATTTATTTATTTATTTATTTATTTATTTATTTATTTATTTATTTATTTATTTATTTATTTATTTATTTATTTATTTATTTATTTATTTATTTATTTATTTATTTATCTATTTATTTATTTATTTATTTATTTATTTATTTATTTATTTATTTATTTATTTATTTATTTATTTATTTATTTATTAATTTGAACAATTAACACAAAAATATTTATTTACACGGTATTTATTTCTCTATGCGTTCCAATGCCGGTCGATTACAGACTGTTGTAGACTGTCTACGCGTTATTTGTATTACTTATTTATGTCACTATTTATTTATATAACCCTTCAACTGTCCGACTTCCCTCACGAAACTCCATTCGTCAGCAGGACTCAACTCAACTGACTATCTGCTTTCAACTCTGCTAACAGAACTGACTTCCTCTCGGGCAGAGCTGCGTTGCTTATACAGGGTGTAATCGAACTTCGGGAAAAAACTGAAAGGGCATATAGTACTGACCAAAATGAGTAAAAAATCTGGTGTAGCCAACACAATTTCTCCCGCCATAACCGCCCGAGTCACAAAAAATATTAAGCTAATCCTTATTTTTGGATTAGCGAATTTTACTCAAATTTTGGCAGTTTATTTCTTAAAATATAGTCTAATCTATTCCAAGTAACTACCTTTTTTGAAAATAAAATGAAGATTAAATTTTAAATACCGGGATAGAATAGAATTCACTAATCCAAAAATGAGAATTAGCTTAATTTTTTTTGCGAATCGTTAATTTTTATTAATCTACATACATACCTACATATTTACGTATGCTGGAAACTGTATTGATTTTTTTTCCTATTGTTATATTTACTTTTTTTAAATACGTTACTGTTATTAATTTGAAATGATTAGTTCTTTGACAGTAACATTTATCTGTCAGTTACATACATTTGAATAACTGCGTAACCAAGGAGTTTTGTTTGTTTAAAGCGTAGGCTCCAGGATTTAAATTATAGATAATTTTATAAATTTATCCATAAAATATATAGAAAAACTATTAATGCAAATCTGTAGAAAATTTAATAATCTTTAATTTTTATAATTAATAATAAAAATCTAATGGGCTCTTCCCATTACAAAAAAAAGTTCGAAATACAAGGTTTCAAAATTTTCTGAATGATAGTATTTGAGTTAGAGTGGAGGATCCACACATACACATCATCGTGAAAATGTTAAAATTGGATTCTAGGGCCATTTACCAAAATCTCGTTATGCGATTTTTAGCACGATCCCTATACCTCCCTTACCAAGGGTAGCGGGAGGTAAAAAGGCTTAATTAACATGAGTCCGATCTTTAATAGTTTCCGAAGTATAAGGCAGTGAAAAATGAGTTTTTACGGGGTTTACCTGTGTTATCTCGAAAACTATCACGGCCCATTCAGAATTAAATAAATAACGGCAGCGCTAGAATTAGTGGAATCGGTAGCGTAACAAATTTATAGTAAAAATTATTTCCGTTCACAATGAAAATTTATTGAAATTATAGTTTTTAGGAATTTTTTATTTTAAATTACTAGAGTGCAATGTTGATGTTTTCTATTGTTCATTTTATCACATGCAATCAGAATTCAGATGTCAAGAAACGTCAAAAAAATTAAGCGGTAGCGGTAGTGGCAACGTATAAGTTTGGAGTTTACAAACTCCTACCGCTGCCATTGCCTCTGCGCTACAACTAATTTTCTTAATTTTTGGATGCGAACGAATACGTTTGTTATAACGTATTCAATCTTTTACCCAGGCCACTACCACTGCCACTCTACCGTTACCTTAATTTTTTTGTTGTGGATGATACTTTAAATATCATATACGGGCTTTCTTGGAAATAGTGGGACAGGGCTTAACCACAGATTCCTGGGACCAAAATAAGACGATTTAAGTAAACATACCTATATCCGACTGTGCACCGTTTAGCCAGTATTATGCTTTAAAGTCTTTCTAAAAAAAATTAATATTGCTTATAATAACGAAACGCTTTGTTCTATTTGAATGAAATTTGATATGACAATCCATATGGATATAATTCATCTTTTAAGATGGTATTTGTTATTGTTAGTGAAACACTAGTGTATGAAACTTGGGTGTTATGGTCTATTCATAGTTGCGACACCCAAGTTTCATATACTAGTGGTTCACTAACAATAACATATACCATCTTAAAAGATGAATTATATCCACATGGATTGTCATATCAAATTTCATTCAAATCGAACAAAGCGTTTCGTTATTATAAGCAATATTATTTTTTTTAGAAAGTCTTTAAAGCAGAATACTGGCTAAAAGATGTACAGTCGGATATAGGTAAGTTTACTTAAATCGTCTTATTTTGGTCCCAGGAATCTGTGGTTAAGCCATTTCCCACTATTTCCAAGACACCCTGTATATTTAAAACTAATTCATCTTGATCCTGGGGTTCTACGGATCCCATTTGGGAAACACTGGCATGTAATAGGAAATGTTGGAATAAGTTGTTCATTTGCGTGATTTAAGGCACGTTGTATGTAAGTGGTTAAATGGGTAATTGTGGGAGTGGTAGCAAAGTTTTGATTTATTACTGTTCGCTTTTCTTGTAAGTAGGGTAAAGGGTAGGAATTCCACGAGTAGGCAATTTGGATGTATGTTGTTACCTAAAATTACCTTGGAAAGGAAGGAAGTAAATTGATCATTTGCATAATTTATTTTCCTTTACTTAAGCGAAATGTTGGTTAAATGGATAATTGTGTTAGTGTAATATATACATTGAAATACTACTGTTTAGTTTAGTGAAATGTGATACAGTGTTTATCAGCGACATATATTTATATGAGCATCAAGTGAAAATATTTGTTTTGACTGTATTTATTTTATTTGTACAATACGAGTACCGTAGTTTAAACTTCGAAAGTATTTTTCTGTGTTTATTTTGTAAAAAAAATGTTTGTCGGTGTAGTTTTTTGTATGTTATGTAGCACAACTCACTGCATAATAGTATCTAAAAAAATATTGTCCGTCATATAGAGTTGTGTTAATATATGTAGGTAACATTTTCCTGCTTTTGAAAATAAAAACTATAGGGCACAGCCAACTAAAAAATTAAGGTAGATAATTACTATTTTAAGAGCCTGTAGCTCGAAAAGGCTATGTTTCCGGATATGAGTTTATAAGTAAAAGTTAATCTGTTTTGCATCCCCTACATTCCCCATAAATTTGTAATACGTATTCATTAACACCCTGTATATTAATAATTATTTAATTTATATTATATTCCTAAAACATAAAATACTGAAAATATTTTTACTTTCCGTCACCTTTAGGTGGAAGGTATTGTCTTTGGTCAAAAAATTCGATGATGAGTTTTTAATGAATAAGCACGTTTTAGGGTCCCTAGAATACGATTTTACTATTTTTACGATGATGTCTGTATGTATATATGTATGTATGTATGTATGTATGTATGTATGTATGTATGTATGTATGTATGTATGTATGTATGTATGTATGTATGTATGTATGTATGTATGTATGTATGTATGTATGTATGTATGTATGTATGTATGTATGTATGTATGTATGTATGTATGTATGTATGTATGTATGTATGTATGTATGTATGTATGTATGTATGTATGTATGTATGTATGTATGTATGTATGTATGTATGTATGTATGTATGTATGTATGTATGTATGTATGTATGTATGTATGTATGTATGTATGTATGTATGTATGTATGTATGTATGTATGTATGTATGTATGTATGTATGTATGTATGTATGTATGTATGTATGTATGTATGTATGTATGTATGTATGTATGTATGTATGTATGTATGTATGTATGTATGTATGTATGTATGTATGTATGTATGTATGTATGTATGTATGTATGTATGTATGTATGTATGTATGTATGTATGTATGTATGTATGTATGTATGTATGTATGTATGTATGTATGTATGTATGTATGTATGTATGTATGTATGTATGTATGTATGTATGTATGTATGTATGTATGTATGTATGTATGTATGTATGTATGTATGTATGTATGTATGTATGTATGTATGTATGTATGTATGTATGTATGTATGTATGTATGTATGTATGTATGTATGTATGTATGTATGTATGTATGTATGTATGTATGTATGTATGTATGTATGTATGTATGTATGTATGTATGTATGTATGTATGTATGTATGTATGTATGTATGTATGTATGTATGTATGTATGTATGTATGTATGTATGTATGTATGTATGTATGTATGTATGTATGTATGTATGTATGTATGTATGTATGTATGTATGTATGTATGTATGTATGTATGTATGTATGTATGTATGTATGTATGTATGTATGTATGTATGTATGTATGTATGTATGTATGTATGTATGTATGTATGTATGTATGTATGTATGTATGTATGTATGTATGTATGTATGTATGTATGTATGTATGTATGTATGTATGTATGTATGTATGTATGTATGTATGTATGTATGTATGTATGTATGTATGTATGTATGTATGTATGTATGTATGTATGTATGTATGTATGTATGTATGTATGTATGTATGTATGTATGTATGTATGTATGTATGTATGTATGTATGTATGTATGTATGTATGTATGTATGTATGTATGTATGTATGTATGTATGTATGTATGTATGTATGTATGTATGTATGTATGTATGTATGTATGTATGTATGTATGTATGTATGTATGTATGTATGTATGTATGTATGTATGTATGTATGTATGTATGTATGTATGTATGTATGTATGTATGTATGTATGTATGTATGTATGTATGTATGTATGTATGTATGTATGTATGTATGTATGTATGTATGTATGTATGTATGTATGTATGTATGTATGTATGTATGTATGTATGTATGTATGTATGTATGTATGTATGTATGTATGTATGTATGTATGTATGTATGTATGTATGTATGTATGTATGTATGTATGTATGTATGTATGTATGTATGTATGTATGTATGTATGTATGTATGTATGTATGTATGTATGTATGTATGTATGTATGTATGTATGTATGTATGTATGTATGTATGTATGTATGTATGTATGTATGTATGTATGTATGTATGTATGTATGTATGTATGTATGTATGTATGTATGTATGTATGTATGTATGTATGTATGTATGTATGTATGTATGTATGTATGTATGTATGTATGTATGTATGTATGTATGTATGTATGTATGTATGTATGTATGTATGTATGTATGTATGTATGTATGTATGTATGTATGTATGTATGTATGTATGTATGTATGTATGTATGTATGTATGTATGTATGTATGTATGTATGTATGTATGTATGTATGTATGTATGTATGTATGTATGTATGTATGTATGTATGTATGTATGTATGTATGTATGTATGTATGTATGTATGTATGTATGTATGTATGTATGTATGTATGTATGTATGTATGTATGTATGTATGTATGTATGTATGTATGTATGTATGTATGTATGTATGTATGTATGTATGTATGTATGTATGTATGTATGTATGTATGTATGTATGTATGTATGTATGTATGTATGTATGTATGTATGTATGTATGTATGTATGTATGTATGTATGTATGTATGTATGTATGTATGTATGTATGTATGTATGTATGTATGTATGTATGTATGTATGTATGTATGTATGTATGTATGTATGTATGTATGTATGTATGTATGTATGTATGTATGTATGTATGTATGTATGTATGTATGTATGTATGTATGTATGTATGTATGTATGTATGTATGTATGTATGTATGTATGTATGTATGTATGTATGTATGTATGTATGTATGTATGTATGTATGTATGTATGTATGTATGTATGTATGTATGTATGTATGTATGTATGTATGTATGTATGTATGTATGTATGTATGTATGTATGTATGTATGTATGTATGTATGTATGTATGTATGTATGTATGTATGTATGTATGTATGTATGTATGTATGTATGTATGTATGTATGTATGTATGTATGTATGTATGTATGTATGTATGTATGTATGTATGTATGTATGTATGTATGTATGTATGTATGTATGTATGTATGTATGTATGTATGTATGTATGTATGTATGTATGTATGTATGTATGTATGTATGTATGTATGTATGTATGTATGTATGTATGTATGTATGTATGTATGTATGTATGTATGTATGTATGTATGTATGTATGTATGTATGTATGTATGTATGTATGTATGTATGTATGTATGTATGTATGTATGTATGTATGTATGTATGTATGTATGTATGTATGTATGTATGTATGTATGTATGTATGTATGTATGTATGTATGTATGTATGTATGTATGTATGTATGTATGTATGTATGTATGTATGTATGTATGTATGTATGTATGTATGTATGTATGTATGTATGTATGTATGTATGTATGTATGTATGTATGTATGTATGTATGTATGTATGTATGTATGTATGTATGTATGTATGTATGTATGTATGTATGTATGTATGTATGTATGTATGTATGTATGTATGTATGTATGTATGTATGTATGTATGTATGTATGTATGTATGTATGTATGTATGTATGTATGTATGTATGTATGTATGTATGTATGTATGTATGTATGTATGTATGTATGTATGTATGTATGTATGTATGTATGTATGTATGTATGTATGTATGTATGTATGTATGTATGTATGTATGTATGTATGTATGTATGTATGTATGTATGTATGTATGTATGTATGTATGTATGTATGTATGTATGTATGTATGTATGTATGTATGTATGTATGTATGTATGTATGTATGTATGTATGTATGTATGTATGTATGTATGTATGTATGTATGTATGTATGTATGTATGTATGTATGTATGTATGTATGTATGTATGTATGTATGTATGTATGTATGTATGTATGTATGTATGTATGTATGTATGTATGTATGTATGTATGTATGTATGTATGTATGTATGTATGTATGTATGTATGTATGTATGTATGTATGTATGTATGTATGTATGTATGTATGTATGTATGTATGTATGTATGTATGTATGTATGTATGTATGTATGTATGTATGTATGTATGTATGTATGTATGTATGTATGTATGTATGTATGTATGTATGTATGTATGTATGTATGTATGTATGTATGTATGTATGTATGTATGTATGTATGTATGTATGTATGTATGTATGTATGTATGTATGTATGTATGTATGTATGTATGTATGTATGTATGTATGTATGTATGTATGTATGTATGTATGTATGTATGTATGTATGTATGTATGTATGTATGTATGTATGTATGTATGTATGTATGTATGTATGTATGTATGTATGTATGTATGTATGTATGTATGTATGTATGTATGTATGTATGTATGTATGTATGTATGTATGTATGTATGTATGTATGTATGTATGTATGTATGTATGTATGTATGTATGTATGTATGTATGTATGTATGTATGTATGTATGTATGTATGTATGTATGTATGTATGTATGTATGTATGTATGTATGTATGTATGTATGTATGTATGTATGTATGTATGTATGTATGTATGTATGTATGTATGTATGTATGTATGTATGTATGTATGTATGTATGTATGTATGTATGTATGTATGTATGTATGTATGTATGTATGTATGTATGTATGTATGTATGTATGTATGTATGTATGTATGTATGTATGTATGTATGTATGTATGTATGTATGTATGTATGTATGTATGTATGTATGTATGTATGTATGTATGTATGTATGTATGTATGTATGTATGTATGTATGTATGTATGTATGTATGTATGTATGTATGTATGTATGTATGTATGTATGTATGTATGTATGTATGTATGTATGTATGTATGTATGTATGTATGTATGTATGTATGTATGTATGTATGTATGTATGTATGTATGTATGTATGTATGTATGTATGTATGTATGTATGTATGTATGTATGTATGTATGTATGTATGTATGTATGTATGTATGTATGTATGTATGTATGTATGTATGTATGTATGTATGTATGTATGTATGTATGTATGTATGTATGTATGTATGTATGTATGTATGTATGTATGTATGTATGTATGTATGTATGTATGTATGTATGTATGTATGTATGTATGTATGTATGTATGTATGTATGTATGTATGTATGTATGTATGTATGTATGTATGTATGTATGTATGTATGTATGTATGTATGTATGTATGTATGTATGTATGTATGTATGTATGTATGTATGTATGTATGTATGTATGTATGTATGTATGTATGTATGTATGTATGTATGTATGTATGTATGTATGTATGTATGTATGTATGTATGTATGTATGTATGTATGTATGTATGTATGTATGTATGTATGTATGTATGTATGTATGTATGTATGTATGTATGTATGTATGTATGTATGTATGTATGTATGTATGTATGTATGTATGTATGTATGTATGTATGTATGTATGTATGTATGTATGTATGTATGTATGTATGTATGTATGTATGTATGTATGTATGTATGTATGTATGTATGTATGTATGTATGTATGTATGTATGTATGTATGTATGTATGTATGTATGTATGTATGTATGTATGTATGTATGTATGTATGTATGTATGTATGTATGTATGTATGTATGTATGTATGTATGTATGTATGTATGTATGTATGTATGTATGTATGTATGTATGTATGTATGTATGTATGTATGTATGTATGTATGTATGTATGTATGTATGTATGTATGTATGTATGTATGTATGTATGTATGTATGTATGTATGTATGTATGTATGTATGTATGTATGTATGTATGTATGTATGTATGTATGTATGTATGTATGTATGTATGTATGTATGTATGTATGTATGTATGTATGTATGTATGTATGTATGTATGTATGTATGTATGTATGTATGTATGTATGTATGTATGTATGTATGTATGTATGTATGTATGTATGTATGTATGTATGTATGTATGTATGTATGTATGTATGTATGTATGTATGTATGTATGTATGTATGTATGTATGTATGTATGTATGTATGTATGTATGTATGTATGTATGTATGTATGTATGTATGTATGTATGTATGTATGTATGTATGTATGTATGTATGTATGTATGTATGTATGTATGTATGTATGTATGTATGTATGTATGTATGTATGTATGTATGTATGTATGTATGTATGTATGTATGTATGTATGTATGTATGTATGTATGTATGTATGTATGTATGTATGTATGTATGTATGTATGTATGTATGTATGTATGTATGTATGTATGTATGTATGTATGTATGTATGTATGTATGTATGTATGTATGTATGTATGTATGTATGTATGTATGTATGTATGTATGTATGTATGTATGTATGTATGTATGTATGTATGTATGTATGTATGTATGTATGTATGTATGTATGTATGTATGTATGTATGTATGTATGTATGTATGTATGTATGTATGTATGTATGTATGTATGTATGTATGTATGTATGTATGTATGTATGTATGTATGTATGTATGTATGTATGTATGTATGTATGTATGTATGTATGTATGTATGTATGTATGTATGTATGTATGTATGTATGTATGTATGTATGTATGTATGTATGTATGTATGTATGTATGTATGTATGTATGTATGTATGTATGTATGTATGTATGTATGTATGTATGTATGTATGTATGTATGTATGTATGTATGTATGTATGTATGTATGTATGTATGTATGTATGTATGTATGTATGTATGTATGTATGTATGTATGTATGTATGTATGTATGTATGTATGTATGTATGTATGTATGTATGTATGTATGTATGTATGTATGTATGTATGTATGTATGTATGTATGTATGTATGTATGTATGTATGTATGTATGTATGTATGTATGTATGTATGTATGTATGTATGTATGTATGTATGTATGTATGTATGTATGTATGTATGTATGTATGTATGTATGTATGTATGTATGTATGTATGTATGTATGTATGTATGTATGTATGTATGTATGTATGTATGTATGTATGTATGTATGTATGTATGTATGTATGTATGTATGTATGTATGTATGTATGTATGTATGTATGTATGTATGTATGTATGTATGTATGTATGTATGTATGTATGTATGTATGTATGTATGTATGTATGTATGTATGTATGTATGTATGTATGTATGTATGTATGTATGTATGTATGTATGTATGTATGTATGTATGTATGTATGTATGTATGTATGTATGTATGTATGTATGTATGTATGTATGTATGTATGTATGTATGTATGTATGTATGTATGTATGTATGTATGTATGTATGTATGTATGTATGTATGTATGTATGTATGTATGTATGTATGTATGTATGTATGTATGTATGTATGTATGTATGTATGTATGTATGTATGTATGTATGTATGTATGTATGTATGTATGTATGTATGTATGTATGTATGTATGTATGTATGTATGTATGTATGTATGTATGTATGTATGTATGTATGTATGTATGTATGTATGTATGTATGTATGTATGTATGTATGTATGTATGTATGTATGTATGTATGTATGTATGTATGTATGTATGTATGTATGTATGTATGTATGTATGTATGTATGTATGTATGTATGTATGTATGTATGTATGTATGTATGTATGTATGTATGTATGTATGTATGTATGTATGTATGTATGTATGTATGTATGTATGTATGTATGTATGTATGTATGTATGTATGTATGTATGTATGTATGTATGTATGTATGTATGTATGTATGTATGTATGTATGTATGTATGTATGTATGTATGTATGTATGTATGTATGTATGTATGTATGTATGTATGTATGTATGTATGTATGTATGTATGTATGTATGTATGTATGTATGTATGTATGTATGTATGTATGTATGTATGTATGTATGTATGTATGTATGTATGTATGTATGTATGTATGTATGTATGTATGTATGTATGTATGTATGTATGTATGTATGTATGTATGTATGTATGTATGTATGTATGTATGTATGTATGTATGTATGTATGTATGTATGTATGTATGTATGTATGTATGTATGTATGTATGTATGTATGTATGTATGTATGTATGTATGTATGTATGTATGTATGTATGTATGTATGTATGTATGTATGTATGTATGTATGTATGTATGTATGTATGTATGTATGTATGTATGTATGTATGTATGTATGTATGTATGTATGTATGTATGTATGTATGTATGTATGTATGTATGTATGTATGTATGTATGTATGTATGTATGTATGTATGTATGTATGTATGTATGTATGTATGTATGTATGTATGTATGTATGTATGTATGTATGTATGTATGTATGTATGTATGTATGTATAGATGGATGGATGTGTGTGTGTGACGATTTTTTCGGATCGCATAACTCCAATACCAGCTTTCCAAAAATTATAATTTTTGCGTATTCATTTTCTTTAGATCCATATGAAAAGCTGATTAGATTTTGGTTGTAATTGGTCGACCGGAAGTTCCCTAATTTGAAGATTTTAACAGTTTTTCTTGGAAAAAATGCTGTTAAATATCACTTTTTCACATTTAATGTTATTATAAATATTTGAGAATATTTTATTCTCTATACGTTTTGATTACATTTTATACTTCATATTCAATGGATATAGAGTTAAAAAATTATAAAGAAATTAAATTTCACAAAGCAGCCAGCTGTGCTATAAACATGGAAACGTCTACTACATAAAGAAAATTCTAATTGACAAATGTCAGTGTCAAAGTGCAATTTACATAATATGTTTGAGTTATAATTTTACTGGAAATATATAGAATTACAAGAATCTTTCTGTATGGAATTTGTACAAAATACACAGAACTGACTGAAGGTAACGTACTGGAAATATGGAATCATTTGCAAAAAACTTTCTGTGTGAAATTTGTACAAAATACACAGAACTGACTGAAGGTAATGTGCTGGCCACATCAGATTTTTTATTTTAGATTCATGTATGTATATAACAAATTATGAAAAATGCCCAAAAAAATTTGTTGACGAGATAGGGGTGTATATTATTGTGCATTAAAATGCTAATGAAAAACTATTATTTTAGTCATTTTTATATGAATTAAAATTCATTGAATCATGCATCAAGTCAATAAATAATTATTAATCAAAAAGGAATTTCATTTTTATGATGAATTTTTAGTTATTTGGTCAATAAATATAGGTGACTATTCCTTTCATCATGTTTTACACCAATCATAATACTTTTTTTTGCATAGAAACCGCGCATTACTGCGAATATACGCTTACTAAGCGTATATTCACTGTAACCATGACAAAAAATTGTTTACCTGATTTGTTTATTTTGCAATCAAATGTCAAAATGTCCAAAATTGAATCATTATGGTGAATGTTATAGCCTGTGGTTATAGCTGTTAACATACCTAGGAATGTTATGCATGTTATAACTGCCGCTGATGTCGGTTTAAGACATCTAAGGCTTGTTATGATTTATAAAATCCGTGGTTTGTTCAATAGTTTATCGGTTTCAGAAAATGTGGACATTATTGATAAATATTATTTTTGAAATTCTCTTGTTAATGCTACTTTCAGAATGCTATGGTTAACAGAACAATTATTTTGACTTATGTCAATATGACAAATATTCAAATTATGTGCTATGTTCCTCATGTTTATTACTTTAGAATGAAGTAGACCGTATTTAGAAAGATACGCTAACGTTATCTGTATGTATTAATGAAGAGCATTATATTTTCTTTTTATTTTATTTTCATTTTGTAGACCGTTGTTGACAAGTCAGTATGGTAATAATATTACCGTACAGATACAGTTATTACTTAGTTACCAGCCTACTTTTGTACGTGTAAACAATGGAATAATATTCTGAAACCGGTAAAATAGTTAAATTTGTTTCATTTGTGAAATAGTCATTGCGTATACCACATGAGCATCGAGAATAATAGAAAATACTATTGCCTTCTGGATTGGCGTATTGCCACAAAACACCTCTCGACCTTACGGTCTCGGGGTGTTTCTATGGCAATGCATTTCATCAATCGGCAGTATTTTCGATATAATAACTGACTATAAACTTTGATACAATCGATTTTTTTTAATGTTTACCGATAGGGTTTCTAAAGCAGTAAGCTTTATTTACAAATTACTGATTGGTAATTGAAGTGAATCACTTACCGATCAGAAGGCGGAGACGGTAAGTAAATATAAACAACGATCAAAGCTTACTTTAAAAATGACAATCAAAAATTTTGTGCGTCTATCGTGCAAAAAACGTAAAAAGTATTGCGGTCAGTAAGTGCTCTTCTACCGGTATCGGATGTATGATGTTGCATGTTTTAGGGCACTTTTTACTTGCTTGTACATAGTATTATTATTTAGTATTGTATTTAAAACAACTATAGCATCTAGTGCATCTCCCTTTTTGGTTATTACATAATTTCTAGAAGTGGTACTTTACTTGAAGCCTTATAATATAGAATTGAATGAAAAACTATTTTAAAATATAATCCAAAACTTTTCAAATTTGGTATATAAGACTTTTATGTCAATGGGAATAACATAGTAGATTTTGGTTAATATGGTCTAACCGGAAGTGATATATTAGCTGAATTTGTTAACATTTTTCTTGAATAAAATGGTTTTATTTTGATCTTAAGAAATAAATGCTTCAAATAATAGTTTTAGAGAATTAAATTCTGCGTCTAGTACATCCATTATTATTAAATTAGCCCTTTGTATAAGCGCGATATGTAAGTTAAAAATCCGGTGTGGCCAACACAATACCTCCCGCCATTTACAGCCCGAGTCACAAAAAAGATTTAAGTTTTTTGGATTAGCGAATTTTACTCTAATTTTGACAGTTTATTTCTTAAAATATAGTCTAATCTAATCCAAGTTACTACCTTTTTTTAAATCCCTCAACAGGATTAAATCCCAATTACAGAGTGGGTTCACATTCACACACATCCATGCCTTAGTGGGATTCGAACCAAGAGCCCCGAGGGCACTCTTGACATGAGGCGTTGCTCTAACCATTGAGCCACCGGAACTATAATAAAATGAAGATTAAATTTTAAATACCGGGATAGAATAGAATTCACTAATCCAAAAATGAGGAATAGCTTAAATATTTTTGCGAATCGTTAAGTTTTATTAATCTAAATATATACCTACATATTTACATATGCTGGAAACTGAAATGATTAGTTCTTTGATAGTGACATTTATCTGTCAGTTACATATGTTTGAATAACTACGTTTTGTTTGTTTAAGCGTAGGCTCTGGGATTTAAATTATAGATAATTTTATAAATTTATCCGTAAAATATATAGAAAAAGTATTAATGCAAATCTATAGAAAATTTAATAATCTTTAATTTTTATAATAACATTAATCTCGAAAAAATAACATTTAAACTATTATGAGCTTCTAGTAAAGTGCCATTTCCGGTTATCCGATTTTCACCAAAATCTAATGGGCTCTTTCCAATACAGAAAAAGTTCGAAATACAAGATTGCAAAATTTTCTGAATGATAGTATTTGAGAGAGTGGAGGATCCACACACACAGACATCATCGTGAAAATGTTAAAATTGGATTCTAGGGACCTTAAAACGTGCTCATTTACCAAATTCTCGATATGCGATATACGATATGCGAAAGGTAGCGGGAGGTAAAAATTATATACTTTTTGGTTTGCCATGGATTATGACAAAAAAGTAAAAAAAATAAAAAAAATATGTTAATGTCTAATTACGTCAAATTTGTGCGATTTTATAATTGGATATATTTTTTGGTGGTCTTGCGTGTGGTGTGCACATCAGATTTTTATCTCTCGCTAAGAGAGGTATTGTATTCATGCTAAAAATCGCATATCCAGATTTTAATGAATAAGCACGTTTTAAGGTCCCTAGAATCCGATTATAACATTTTTACGATGATGTCCGTATGTGTGTGTGTGTGTGGATGTGTGTGTGTGTGTGGATGTGTGTGTGTGTGTGTGTGTGTGTGTGTGTGTGTGTGCGCGCGTGTGTGCGTGCGTGCGTGTGTGCGTGTGTGCGTGTGTGCGTGTGTGTGTGTGTGTGCGTGCGTGCGTGCGTGCGTGCGTGCGTGCGCGTGTGTGTGTGTGTGTGTGTGGATGTGTGTGTGTGTGTGTGTGTGTGTGTGTGTGTGTGTGTGTGTGTGAGTGTGTGTGTGTGTGTGTGTGCGTACGTGCGTGCGTGCGTGCGTGCGTGCGTGTGTGTGTGTCTGGATGTTGGATTCACTATATCTCAAATACTATAAGACTTAAGACATTTTTAACTACGGTTTCCTCAATCTAACAATAATGGGAAGAGTCGAGTCAGTTTTGGTAACAATTGGACAACCGGAAGTAGTAGTTACAAGAAAAAAATCATCTAAATATTATTTATCTAAAATTTATGTAAATACTTATATTAAAGAGCGTTAAATTCTTTATTCGATAAATATAAATTCATTATTACATCTTCTATAGATTTAGAGATAAAGAAAGGCATATAAAATAATATGATGTAAAAAATCTCAGATCAAACTACTACAAGGCAAGAAATTCAAATGTTTGTAATTGACACATAAATGTCACTGTTAAAAATATTTGTATGCCTCTGTCAAAAATATTTGTACATTATTATGAAGATTATGAAAATAAAAAAAAGTCAACAACGCAAAAGAATATATGAAAAAAAGAATATAAAAGGAATTTGCGAAAAAATGACGAATATAAAGAAAAAGAAAAGGAAAGTAGAAAAAGAAAATTTCAGGATAATTAATATAAAGAAAATGTATGTATTGTACATAGTTTATATTAAAATATCCCATAGATTTTGCAAATATATGTGAGAATTATTTTGTAGTGAGACATGAATATATGTATTTGTATTTAAAAATAGTTTTCGTTTTATGCGTACAACCAGGTAAAATATCTGGCGAGAGGTTATGTGTTGGCCACATCAGATTTTTTTCTATGATATTTCTAAAGTCAAAAACATACCCGTCTTAATTTTTATTTAAAACTGCAAATATGACTTTTTAATTCACTCCTCCTATTTTAAGAACATGGTAGAATATATTGCAGTCCTGTTAGAATCCAGCTGAACGTGACGACATCTTTAATTTAATCTGTCAGAAAGGAAACCCGGAAAAAAGTAATAAAATTTGCTTGTGGGGTTTTTGGCCTGCATAAAAAGCGAAATAAAACATAAGGAAAATAGCTACTTCACGTCTGTATAAGAATAAAAACATTAAACCAGAAAAAATGTCAGCGCCAGTAATTTAATTTATAGTCGGGCAGAAAATGGAGTTCATTCTATTCCAGAGTGTAACTTCCGTACAGCGGATCGACGTAGCCGCCAGGATAAAAATATTTTTTTATTCGAACAAAACATGGAATGCGATACTCTGAATGCAGGTTTAGTGTATGTGCATAGCAGCATAGCTCCTGGTAAGCGCACAGCCGAGTTTTCCAAAGAAAATAAAATCAACGTAAAAATCTTTTTACCGGTAATAAAAAAACTAGGTTACGAGAATTTTCTCCGGCGAAACAGCCCTTGGAAGTTGCAAATAATGCTATTGCCAGTGGATTCGGTTCGATAAACAAATGAATGTTATTTGTCTTGAATAGTTGGAAATTTTGTGCAGTCGCAATTATTGTTTGATATACTGGGCTCTGTTACCAACCTCTTATTTTGCAGATTGCATTGTTCTCTGTGGGTTGTATTTACGGACTTTGTATTGTTTAGCGGTTTTTAAATCTCGAGACACTAATTAGAGAACGATCATTATCATTATGAGTCAGTATTAGATGTATGGTGCATGTCTGTCGTAGGCAGTCGTTTTTAAAATGACTAGGTGAATTATTGCAAATGAATATTTGGATATTTTCGCTTGTAATTGAAGCGGTGAGATGTACAAGGAAAAGGTTCCATTAATGGTAGTTTTGGACTGGAGAAATCGATAAAAACTGATTAAAGAGTAAAGTAAGTATTTTACTTGAAAAATAACAATTAAAAATTTGAAAAAAACACATCTTACATAGTTTTAGTAATTTAAAAGTAGTATAAATATGTCATACTGAAACAAAATTGACGGAATCTTTTCCCTTTATATCTCAAGTAGGATGATTACTGAAAATAGCAAAAAATAAACACTTCTATTATATAATATGTTTATTTTCTCGAAGCTACATCGTTAACAGTAAAGAAGCTAGAAAGTTCTTTCTTTGATTATCCCAAATTAAAAAAAAAATAATTACTAATGTTTTTTTTGCAAAGAGCTCTTCCATAGGGTATTCTCCCATTTTTTTTTTTTTTTAATTTTTTTTATTTAAAGAAAAAGTATATCTAAGAGTACCTGTGAAAACCGGAGTTAAAAATTCCTTTTAATAAGCTAGATATTAATTTTTAAAATTTAATTTTGTTGTGTCACGTGATAGTTGTACAGTACCAGCGATGTGCAATCAGTGGTTCATGGGTTTTCGAGAAGGTGTTCAGTAAGTGTTAAAAAAGATGGGAAATAATATACAGGCTGTAAATGAAATAAATGCATTAAATTTAACCAGTAATATAACTCGTCGAGAGCAACAATATTTCTTAATAACTTTTTCTCGAAATCGCATATTTTTTAGCATTTTTACCACCCCGTAAATTGACGAGTCGTTCCAAATATTTTTGTAATAATTGAATGCAATAGCAATAGCTATGAAAAATTTTGTTTTAGTAATTGACAGTCCTGTCAGTTGTTGCAATTAAATTTTAACATTTGTAATAAACTTGTTTATAAGGTAAAATTCTGGCAAAATGCTTATGTTTATGATTAGCGGATACACAGACATTGTAATTACCTACAGAGAAGTTCTCAAGGTCAACGAAGTAACACGAAAATCATCTTCTTTGTAATATTCGTAAATTTATGTTGTACCACATACAAATATCTTCGAGATTATCACAATTTGATGTGTCACATATGACAATTTGGAATATTTTAAAAGAGCATCAGTTACTTCCATTCCATGTGCAAAAATTTCATTGTTTCCAGCATTTAAATTTTGAGAATGAGTTGTATTGTTCACTGATAGGGCTGGATATATTGGAGAAAGTGTCTTTAATAATGCACAATACGCTTATCTGGTCACAAAAATCCTCATACTGTAAGAAGGAAACACAATTTTCAACAAAAAATATCACTAATTGTTTGGGCGGGAATAAATTGACGAGTCATTGGTCCTCATATAATCCCACCTCGTTTAAATGAGCAAAAGTATGTACTTTTTTTGAATAACGTATTTAAACTACGAGTATTATGATTTGTCGGGGTGACACGTTGACACACGAAAATTCATTTCATAACCTCCACAAATAGTATGCTCTTCCCACGCTCTTACTCTATTCATCCTAGTTCAGAAACCTGTGTTAATACACAATTTAATAATTTTGTTATACAAATTTTAAATTTCTTTATTTTAAAAATTGTACTATTACGAATTTATTAATAATAAATATGTTTTCCGTTTATCGTTTATTAATTACAGTGTTTACAAGTATGCAACCACCACCCGACAATTTTTGTGCTGTGTACATCGAACTTTGATTCAGACAGCTGAGGGCAGCAGAGATCTTGCCAGTGGCGGGTAACGAAATTTTAACCAAATCTTTAAAGAATTTTAACTCAAAAACAAGAAGATTTAGAAACAAAAATTATTAAGAAAAATTGTTGCTCTCGATGAGCTAAATTACTGGTTAAATTTAATGCACTTATTTCATTTACACCCTGTATATTTAATTGTAATCTACTTATTATTACTAAAAAACTTAAGAAATTTATAAGAAAACTTATTCTAAGTACATAATCGGTTTCATATTTTTACTTATGCAAAAACATTTTGACATTATTAAATTATATAGGTAGCGTTTGACAACTTTTATTGCCATTATTATACGTTGTAGAAGAAAGTTTAAGACAAGAGGTTTCATAGTATGGTAGTGTTTTTGCTTCTTATGTCAAAGGTGGTAGGTTCGAATCTACCAAAGTTCCTTATCTTTTCTTTTCTTCATATTTATAACATGAATCAGATAAAATTGGTTATATTAAATTTGATATTTATCTAAAATTACAAAAAAGTGTAAAAAATAAAGAGATTTGGTGGATTCGAACCCAGTACCTTTTACATAACAAGCACGAGCATTACCATCTTATGCCACGAAACTTATACATAAAATTGCTTGTAGAAAGGATAATAATTATTACAATAATTTTTTTATGAAATTTATTTACTTTTTTAATTATTCCTTATTAATTTTGAACAATTAATTGTTCATATGATCCAATAAGTATCTATGGACATGTGTACAAAGTTTTTCAGTTTTAATGGAAAGTAAATATTCAAAATAAAAACAATGTTGTGTGTAAAATGCAGTGTTATTTTAAAGTTTGACACTGCATTATTTATTTGGTTTCACATTTTTCTGTGTTTTTGGAAAGACTTTTTAACACATAAATGAAATCAATTTTTTACTCTGTACTGCCTTGGAAACCCTATCGGTAATCATTAAAAAAAGCGATCGTGCAAAATAAATATTATTGTTAAGACTACCTAGAAGTACAGATCGCCAGTCATATTTAAGTTGTATATATATTTAATAATGTAGGACCCCCTTGAATCTTTAATATGTACGGTAACCTCTGCTCTCTGCTTACTAATATAAGATGGTAGTAGATATTCTCAAATGCGACCAGTAGTACTTATACATATTTCAAGCGAATAAATAGAGAAGTCAATGTCCTCTTTTGTGATTACGGTTTACACTCAAATCGACCGATATATTCGAACTGAAAACCGAGATTTATGTATATAAATAAATATTTAGTACTAATTAATAGATGACCATAATACTTGAGCAATACATATCCATTGCATAGTTAAAGTGACATCCTATGCATCTAATAGAATTGCACAACTCAAATTTAATCTCCGCTTGACCTAAATTACTTCATGTCAATTATAATTAATCTCTAATTATATTGTGTCTATGAACGTCTGTTATCTGTCCAAAATATATTTTAACCATATTTTGTGGGTAGAATCTTTGTTTCCAAGAGGAAATACTTTAAGTATATTTAAAGTTTTAAATTGTCTATATTTAATAGTATTTTATTATTTTTTTATTATTATTATTATTTTTATTCGTTTCCAAACTATATAAAGTACACATAAATAATTAAAAATACACAATAAATATATACTGCATTGCAACAAATTTTTCTCACTCCTTACAAACTGAAGTGACCGATTTTCAGTAGCGAAATCCCGCCTTCGGACCATATGCTGAGCACTTGTTGTTAAAACCCAATAAATAGTCAAATTTGGATATCATAGGCCTGATGCATCGCCCGGCATAAACTAGGACGGAGAGAAGAGGATGCATCTTCTCCGGAGATTCTCTCTTTTTGCCAAAGGAAAAACCGTTCGCAAAAACTGTTAGAGAAGTGGCCTGGCTAAATAGTATTCACCCAAAAAATTGCACAGTTTATAGCAGCTGGTGTTGCCGTTGCCAGATCTTGTCTCTTGCATTCCTCTTCTAAGTTGGTGCACGTGAGCAGATGGGTCAGTGTTTGTTCTTGATCAAAATGGCATGAAGTGGGTTCTGCTTGGTACTTTCAGTTGAACATGAAGTGTGTAGTATATTATATAATAAGTTATATAAGCGTCTCTTTAGTCACGAGTTTTTTTTGACACAAGTGGAGTGATTGTATAAAAAAACGGTCATATAGACTTTTTCTGCGACTGCACAATATGACAGCGGAAATAAATACAGTTTTTGGTTAGTTATTTTTATTGAATGACAGCTGTCTGCTCTAGTAGCAGCTACCTTCGGCCAGTGCTTTCGATAATTTGTTAGTGGTAATTCGCTCCATCTCGTGTTCAATACGGTCGAAGCCACAGTTTGTAAAATTATGATTAAGATTTAGTTTAGTGTCTTGGACATTAGTACGTTAAGTCTTAATGATACCGTATTACGAGTATAAAAGTGAAAAGTTACTACGATTTTATGTCACAGGATTTGTAAAAATGTAAACGTGAATTTGTGCCATTGTGATAAGGCGAGGGTAAGACCAATAACAGATAAATAACATTTTATAAACTTTTTATAAAGTTTCAGTAATCATATTTTAACTCTGTTTATCAATTTTAGTTATAAATGTCAAAATTCAGTTTAGAAATTCTTATTATATAATGATAGTCACGACATTTATTTGTTGATCATTAATTCTAGAAATTATTATGTATACGTGCGTGACTTTGAATGCCCTAGCCTATGCACCCTGTGCCTCTCAGATAATCCTGTCCTGAAGATAGCGCTTTGTTTTAGAGTCTAGATTAGTTCGTCGCGTCGTGAAGACGTTTGTTGTCGGAACATGTAGTGTTTTTAGTTTTGGGTGTTGGCTCATTGCCAGCCCACTGTGTAACAATGTAATTTGTTTAATCTTTAGTTTAATTGTGTTAATAATGTTTAGTTTCATCAATAGTTAATAATAAGTTATAATCATCATATAAATAAAACTTTAGTTTAGTGTTCATCCAGTGTAAAGTGTAAGTGTATGTGAGTTCTTTCTTCTCATGAAGTCGTGGACGTCAACCATCCAAGCGTCCATCAGTTAGAATAAAGTGTATCATCGTTCGAGTAAACAGTAAGAAGCAGTAGTAGTATCATCATCAGCGTTTAGGCACCCCCCCCTCGTGTTACACCATCTACATAATGGATAAAAATTTACTAGTTTTTCTGCATTCGGGTAACATAATTTACAATTTCAAATAGGCGTAGAACGTGTTATTAATTAATAAATTTAGATGCTGAAAAAGATAAGTTTATTATTTAATTTTATAGAATGTCGTACATATCACCTTGTTTGTCATTTCTATACATTCTATTTGCTATATTATTCTTTACAATTAAATATAATTACAATAATGATACATGTACATATGTGCAAAATTAATGCATGTATGTCTGAACATACAATTTGCATAAATTGCAGAAGTTATGCAATTATTATTAATTTATCAAAAGGAATAAGAAACGTTTCGCGCTCTCTGTTATGCAAATTTTAAATTACTTCTGACAAAATAAACACTAGAAAAAAGTAAAATATTTCTCGCGTTAGTGGAGAAAATATTCAAATTTCCCGCAGTTTTTAAAGAGAAACTTAGTCAACAACACTCGCACCATATGTGTAGAACGGGATGCTTCTTCGGGAAATTTCAAAAAGAATATCATGCAAATTTTATGCATGTATTATTCTGGAATTCTTTTTTTTTTTAATTGTAACAATTGTTCGGCTGTATTCATAACAGTTGACAGATGCAGAACAATATAGCATCATTATTGATGCACAGTCGGCGCAAATTTTGTATAGAATGTATTAATAATATGCGCAAGTCGGGAAGTATAGACGGTGTGAAAAATTTTATGCAAAATAAAATGCAGAATGAGGGAAGACATAATGAAGAAAATAAATAAAATTGGGATTTCAAAACTGTATTTGTATAGGATTAGATATGCACGTTTAGTGAATCCGAATTCCAAAGCAAATGAAGAATATTGTTAAAAGCTACAACTGTGTTAGAGCGTGGCTGGCTAAACTTTTGGATTTTCTGGGTTTATTCGCTCAACAAAAATTTG
This sequence comes from Harpalus rubripes, assembly GCA_963082715.1. Lineage (NCBI taxonomy): Eukaryota > Metazoa > Arthropoda > Insecta > Coleoptera > Carabidae > Harpalus > Harpalus rubripes. Next base: position 10,471,322 of record OY720454.1, read on the forward strand.
TCAAGAGCTTCATGTAGAATTTCATATTTATTTATGATTACTATGTAACTTAATTACCAACCTTGATAGGAATTTTATTAGATAAAGGCTTCAAGCGTTGTTTTGATATATTACGAATCCAATGAGTATATTAAAACGACATTAACTTTTTAAAGCATAAAATATGATCATAACATTTTTAATGTATTAAAATCCATTCCATATAACTATGGTTCTATAGACTATTTTCTTTTTAAAACGTTACTATTATTGAACTGTCTAATCAAATAGTTGTTTGTTTAAAGCGTAGACTCTGATTTAAATTATAGTTAATTTTATAAATTTATCCATAAAATGTATAGAAAAAGTATTCATCCAAACCAATATAAAATTTAATAATTTTTACTTTTTATAATAACATAAATCTCGAAAAAATAACATTTAAAGGTATTTTTCGGAGAAAAACTATTTTGAGCTCCAAGTAAATTGCCATTTCTGGTTATCTGATTTACACCAAAATTTAATGGCTTCTTTCCATATTAGAATAAAGTATAAATACAAGGTTTAAAATTTTTCTGAATGACAGTATTTGAGTTAGAGCGTAAACAGGATCCACACACACACACATACACACACACACACACACACACACACACACACACATATATATATATATATATATATATATATATATATATATATATACACACATACACCCACATCCACACACATACATACATACATACATACATACATACACACACACACATACATCAACATGAAAATGTTAAAATTGGATTCTAGGGACCTTAAAATGCGGTCATTTACCAAAATCTCGATATGCGTTTTTTAGCACGATCCCTATGCCTCCCTTACCAGGGGTAGCGGGAGGTAAAAATTGCAAAGTATAAATTCAAATTGGAAATTGTCATTAATTTGTTTTGAACTTAGCTTTAAGTTTACAAATTCCTGCATATGTAAATTTATGGTATTGTAAAAATCTCCAACATATGTCTGATACAATATCATCAATATTTATTCTATACAAACTTGCTGGGAAAGATATATTTATCCTTTAGACTTAGACATTCGTTTCCAGAATTGGCGTGATCTACAGAGAGCTTACAACCGCGGACGTATTTTTAAGACAGGTTTGGATGGGAAGCGACAGGCGGTTTAATTTGAACAATGGAGGCATGAAAATGTTCAAATAGCAAGCCGGCTTTTCAATCCATCGATCAATATCAATAAGTTGAAGCTGCGAGGCGGAGGCCTGTCGTGTTTGGGTTGCAATGTCAGGTGCATCGCGAGCGATTTTACGGGTGAAGTAACTTGGCAACCAACGTAAACACAGATGTGTCATTGTTCGCAGACAGAACTGAAAAATGAGATGTTTTCTCTTTATTAAAAGATATATTTTTAAAAGTTTATTTTTATTTGACATTATTTATTAATGGATTGACATCGGTATTGGGTAATTTAAATTAATTATATGAGAGTGGATTGAAAACTTCGCGGGCTGACACAGAGAGGACAGCACTAGACACATTATTTTTTGTGAGGTTATGAATAATGTCTGTAAAGTTTATTTACCTATTAGACTAATATATTGCTAATGCTCGTATCTTTCCCATAAGAGTAGGTGAAGGAAACACTGTGAAATGAAAATATCATTTCTGCATAAGTCTATCTCACACAAACACCCAACCTGGAATTATGCGCATGATCGTAAATCTTGACTACTATTGGCTAAAGCTGACAGCTGTAGCCGGCTGATGCAGCGAGCATATGGTTTGACTTTGACGTTTGATTTTATTTCTGTTTGTACTATTGTACATGTACTTTGAAGTACTTGTGCTCTGATAGAAGAGAAATCATATTAATAATTAACATAAAAAATCGGGGGAGCCTCCTATATCCCTCAAAGGATGTGGCATTTATTTGTAAAAAGGCCGAAAGGGTATATAGGCCAAGCCAACAGGAAATCTTCAAAAATAAAAAGTTAAAACAACGCATGATTATTAATGTGTTTCAGCAATGCTCTCCTTATGTGTTTAATACAATCGAATTTGTTAACCACGTCAAGGAGCAAACTGTTTTAGACAACCACAAAACACAAATTATGAAAATTATTGTCACATTTCTAAAAATTAGATTTTATCACGAAACGAAATTACTGTCGGAAAAAGATGAATATATTACAAATAAGTATCATCGAATTGGGCTATTTAGATATCAATAAATATTTTATAAATTATTTTAATTTTAATCTTCTTTACCTTACTGTCACCTAAATAAATTAATCCTGACCAGATTGTATTCCTATTATTTTTATAGTACAACAAAGCCAATTATTTAATACAAATTTAACACTAGAATATTTCATTGTTATTTATTATTACTTATATTTATATTCAAGAATTTATACTTGAGATAAATAGGTCCATTACTTAATTTCTCAAATTTAAGTTTAAAATTTCGAGCACTAGTCAATAATCAAGTCATATCAACCGTGTTTCTTCGGGCTGTGATTCGCAATCTAAATGATAAAAGTGATCATGATGTCGTCGCTGGCCAATAGTGTCAAGGTTTACGAGCATGCGCATAATTCCAGGTTGGGTGTTTGTGTGAGATAGACTTATGCAGCAATGATATTTCCATTTCACAGTGTTGGGTTCAAGCAAAGGATCAGCAATTTAGTTAGGTATATGGTGAAGTTTCACGTTAATCTGTTAATTTGTGAATTGAATTTTTTAAAATTAACTCGTGCATTGATTTTTTTACGAATGACACAATAGAACACCGTGCGGTAATTAAATACCTATATACAAATGGGCTTAACATCGAAACAAATCCATACATAGTGTGCAGCTGAATGCAGTGATGATGATCCTCGTAGTGGAAGGTCTACAGCTGTATTCAGTGTACAAAATGTCAATTTGATTGACGATATGGCCATGGTAGATCGGTGAATTAAAGTTCGAGAAACGGCAGAGCCTGTGGACATCTCATATGAAGGCGTTGATAACATTCTGACTAATGAGTTAGGAATGACAAAAATTGCTGCTCCGTTATGAAACTGATTCTGATGTTTATGGAAAGATTTGTTACTATCGATTCATCACTATCAGCCTAAATTAAAGCAACAGTCGCAACTGTGGAAGTATATGAGTTCATTATTTCCCAAAAAAACAATGGGAGTTTTTCAGTACTAAAAGTTAAAATACTACACTCCAAATGTACAATTTAAAAAAATATATAAATACAAATATTGAAAAATTTATACTAAATATCCACATTTAAATACTTAAATATTATCTAGATAAATACTATTAAACTCTGCTATTAATATTATTTATGTCTCACTAAAGTATGATGAACTGTTTATTGTTAGGATATGGTGTAAATAAACATATCTATAACAACCGGGGCATTATATGAGGGCATAATAGTTCATTATGCCCTCATTATAATCCAATCACCGTTTATGGACTTTAAATTAAATAATATGAACGGTATATAATGAAAATTATTTTCTTTTTAATTATAATTCATTACAATAATAATTAGGATTGATTACTACAATTAATACATTAATTGATTACAACAATTAATATAATAAGAAAACAGCTTTGAAAGCACAACACAGAAATCATTTTTAATTTAATTATAATACTTAAAATTTATTATGTAAAGTGCCTTAAAAAGCAATTTATTTTCACACCTGTAAATAGTAAGTACGTCGATTGCAGTCTGTAATGTTTCGCATTGATTTTGGACGGATGACGGATCACTAATTTTTTTGGGGACGATATTTATCCACGTTTGAATTCATTTTTGATATTATTTACCGTCTCATGTGACACATCCAAAGCTGTACAAACTCTCTAAAATGTAATAATATTCAGAAATAAGTGCATAAGAAAAAATTACTTACATTACCTTCCGTCAGTTCATGTCAGTTATATGAGGCATTTACGAAAATTCTACCGGTGAACTGTTACCGGTAAACAGCTGTTTATCAGGTTATAGCTACCGGAATCGATATTTTAAGAACGCAAGTGGTAAACAGGATAGATAACCTATAAAAATTTGAAAATTTGAAACAGGTGAGAAATTTGATATAGTTAACAAACTTTTGAAACGCACGCTTCGCTTTGCATTACTACCTTCTTTTTGAGATTAGATTCTTCATGAATCCGGTATTTTCAAACACGGTAACTTTACCATGCCTATGTATTTTCTATAAAATCCATACAGAAAGTTCCTTGCAAAAGATTCTAAATTTCTTGTATGTACATTACCTTTCGACAGTTGTATGCATTTTATACAAATTCCATACAGAAAGTTCCGAGCTAAAATATCTTATATTTCGAGTAAAATTATAACACAAATATACTATGTCAATTGACACTGACATCTATCAATCAGAATTTTCTTAATGTAGTAGCTGTTTCTTGCATAGCGAGCTAATTTATGAAATTTAATTTCTTTATAACTTTATAACTCTTTATCCATTTAATATGAAGTATAAAATGTAGTCAAATCGTATAGAGCATACATACAATGTTCTTTAATATTTATAATAACATGAAATGTGAAAAAATGATATTTAACATCGTTTTTTCAAGAAAAACTGTTAAAATCTTTAAATGAGGGTACTTCCGGTTGACCAATTATAACCAAAATCTAATTAGCTCTTCATATGGATGCAACGAAGAGGAATACGAAAGAATTATAATTTTTGGAATTGTAGTAACAGAGTTATCGTAGACGAAAATTTTGTTACACCACGAGCGTTACTAGATGAATCTCCATCGGACGACATCTATCCTTCGGGCCAAAGGCCCTCGGGCTAGATCCTCGTCGCCCTCCAGGCAATATCATCATCGTAACGCCCTTGGTACATAAAATACTATTATATACCTACTCATTGTTCTTTTGCAATTTAAAATTTGTACACTATATATTTGAAATAAATATTCATAATACGTATCAATATAAGTTTTTCTTTTTCTTTCAAATATTAAAAAAAAAAAAATTAAAAACCCACACACGTAACATTTTAAAGTTACCGTGGTTTAGTTAGTTGCATATGTTCATAGATTGCGAACTTTATGACAATACAAAAGCATTGAGTTTCCAATCTCTCTTTAGATAGTTGTCTCTGGTGTCTTATTTTTCACATATTTGGTTTTACATTTGCTAATAAACTTACCAGTTGACTTAGTTTTGAATTTGGAATGCTTTTATTGTAACATCCTATGTACCATCATAAAAACTAAGTAAACGACACTACTGAATTTGGCAGAACAAAATTTTAATTCGTAGATGATCTTGATCGGATATCTTTTAAAAATTTTACTGTATACATATTTATTAGTCAAAGATAAAAATATTGTTTTGTATTTAGTGCTGAAGAACTGCGTCTCATTTATCATCTACGAGTATATCCCCTGACAAGCCACCACTGATTTGCAATTTGCTTTACAAAAAAAGATAAAACTCATGTGGTTCGATCTAATAAATTCCCATTCAAAAATTTCCATGTAGTATTGTGTAGCTAGACCATTCATCGTATGGGTAAGCATTCTTTATACACTGGTTACATCAACCGTGAACAATTAAACTACAATATATCATTCATTGAGTAGTCTATATAAACAAATCAATAGATTATACCGCATATGAATTATTTTCCAATTCAGAAAACGGACAAACTTCCTCATAATCCTGTTCTCGAAGTTATGATTATTTGATTATGTGTTTTTATTTGTTTATCCCGTGTTTGAATTTTTAATCGCGTTTGCATTATCGTTCTTCATTTAAATCCGTTTAAATGTTAATGAACGCGGCTGATGTCTGTTGGCTCGCTGCCAAATTGTCCGCGTGAACTCGCATCTCGAACAGAACTCCGGGCTACAGCCACGGGCTCCGGTAACGCTACGTGCCATCATACCGTACAGCGTAACGTAACGTTATGGTATGCTGCTGTTCGATTGCCAAGTCGTTATTCGTTATGCATGTATGCTCCAGACGAATTTACATGCATATTGTATGAGTGTCGTTGCAGATTTCTTAACTTCCACGTAAATGGATGGAATTTTTAACTTAGGTGAAAAATTTAGAAGGAAGAGTAATTACTTAGATGCAAGTACTCAGAAATATTAGAATATTCTAAAGGCAATTAGTAAAGTTCATAAAATTTGACTGAAAACCATTAAGACTATGTTTTGATGGAGACAACTTTTTCTTATTTAATATTTACTAACAATCAGATGCCGTGCAGACATTTTGCCGCCCGGGGCCAACTTTTAATTTTTTTTAAAAACACATATTATTATTGATTTGCAATAAAAGCAAGAACGAAAATTGTATTAAGCAAAAAAAAAAACACTCATCTACTTATTATTTTCATGTGACCCATCCCAATATTCAAATTAATATGGCAACGGGTATAAGAGAAAATTTTTGGCTTCATTAACATGAATTTTTTATGTATTTCAATATATATTTAATATTTAAATATAAAAAGTCATTGAACATCAAGAATGCAGAAAAAAGAACAAAATATTTAAAACAGTACTGCATAGTAAAATATCTGGTGTGGCCAACACATAACCTCTCGCCAGATATTTTACCTGGTTCTACGCATAAAACGAAAAATATTTTTAAACACAAATACATATATTCATGTCTCACTACAAAATAATTCTCACATATATTTGGAAAATCTATGGGATATTTTAAAATAAATTATGTACAATACATACATTTTCTTTATATTCAATATCCTGAAATATTCTTTTTCTACTTTCCTTTTCTTTTTCTTTATATTAGTCATTTTTTCGCAAATTCCTTTTATATTCTTTTTTACGTATATTCTTTTGCGTTGTTGACTATCTACACACACACACACACACACACATTCACACACACATCGGACATCATCGTAAAAATGTTATAATCGGATTCTAGGGACCTTAAAACGTGCTTATTCATTAAAATCGGGATATGCGATTTTTAGCATGAATACAATACCTCTCTTAGCGAGAGGTAAAAAACATTTATTAAATAATTTTTTGAGCTGTTTTTACCACAAATAGCTTGATAGCATCTTTATAGTTTTGTTATGTATTGCTTCTACAGAAATTATGACTAGCGCATTTTGTCGTTCTTGTGCTTCTTTTTCGAAAATAATTCTTTATAATTTTCACTTTCGAAAAACTATGTTCAGCTTTTTGCTGCTGCTAGTTACCGGGAATATTAAAATTATTCTTAAAGCTATAACAACGTTTCGTAATATAATCGTAACTACATTGAAAATCATATTTACAAATAAAAATCAATTTTTCTTGTGCTTTTTTTAGTACCTTTGATAAAATTAGACAAATATTTATTAGTTCCTCTTTGAAATCAGTTGCAGATATATCGGCTTCATCGTCATCGTTTAACATTAACTGTAAATTGTTTAAAATTTAAATCACCCAAAGAATTAATAGGTACACCGTTTAAAAATGAAAAATTATTTTTTCTCTTGTACTTCGCTTCGTATTTTATCGCTACAAAAAAGGCAAACGATGTTAAAATGCTCAGTGGTAAATGAAGAATCTGTTGTAATTATATTAAATATAATTTTATAAATGGTATAAGTGCACTAAATTATTTTAAAAAAATTAGTATGTCGTTTTGGCGCTTATTTCAATTCGGCGCCTGAGGCGGTCGCCTCGCCGCCTCACCTATCGGGCCGGCCCTGACCGCGATTCTCAACAAAGACAAAATCGTTTTTTCAACTTCACAGCCAAGAGCCAGGGGAAAAAGATAAACGTTACACATTTGTTTTTTCATTACGTTAATTTTAAAGTTTGAAACCCCATCTAATGTTTTTGGAATGACAAAGTATATTAATCTTATTTCTAAACTCACAATGGTTATTTCTTAAAATTATTATACCCACAGATAGGTCAAGTATAAAACTTATGTGGGACCTAACAGAATTTCTCCGCTATTTTTGCCGGTTTACGGTTTTCGATTCAGCTCCGGTTCGAAGTCCTGGTTTAATGAAAGGTCTCGTGGAATAGATTTTAGGTAGAAATTATGGAAGTCCATGAACTCCCATGTTTTTGAAATTCAATGACAAGTTATTTTCGAATTGGTTCTAAAACGTTGGTTTCACGACTTCGCAGTCGGAGCTTTTTCGCTACATCAGTCACTCGTCCAAACATTTTGCGTCGTTGGGTGGTTTTATTAATTGTGTAATTCAATTTTTAGCGACTTGTTTGTTATATTATGCTAACATAGGTACTTAATTGGTTAAATTTTTAACCAGTTGATAAAATTAAATACTGGGTTACGGAATCTCAGCAGATAGCCACTGACACCGCTCTTAGCTTAACAAATTTCTGTTCAGTACGAGTCCTGAATAGAAATCGGCTGACCAAGTTATAATTTGCGCACGTCGCTGTCGAACATTCATCTTTTTATACCCTGATGCTTGGACCGTCATCCTTTTTAGATCTTGTCTTACAATTTCTGAGGCCTGTATCTTAGGATTGTTACCGTTTTGCCTCCTTTACACATACCATTTAAAAGCGCCCACCTTCAATCTATAAGTACCAATCATCCCATTTTGTTAGAAAATGGACATTCATCCTTTTTACCCTAGCTCTTAAATTTGCTTTAATTAATTTTTTTTTTATTTGCTCGGCTCGGTGTACCATCCTTTACGTAGCCCCCCCCGTTAAGCCGGCACTGATCAGATGTAAAAATAAAATAATTTGTGGGCGAGGTCGCAGAGCGCTTGTTGCAATGGAATCACCGAGAGGTCGGCACAACACTCAATAAGATAGAGTTGGTCAAGGTGGGAGGCACCGTTGAAGATGATGTAGTACTGTCTTGACTACTTCTTCCTGGATTACCGGAAGGTACTAGTGAAATTATTGCGTCGTTTCCACATAACGAGATGCTTGAGCCATTGTGACGAAAGTAGTGACCAGGAGATCTTCACGATCCTTGAGAATTGTCTGGTCGTCAACTTGTACTTGTTCATTTAGTATTACCCAGGGTGCACCACGAGGAGGCGAACTAGCTCTACACCCCACTTTTTCTTATGAAAAGGCGGTATTACCTACCTTGATTAAATATCATAACTGAAATTAACCGGTCTTGGTTCTGGGTCCTAGATGTACTGTGTGTTAAAAAAAATCCTAACTCGGAGTAGACTATGATTAAAGAAACGTTTGTCAATTTAAAAATATTTAATTAAATGTAATTTTGACACGAGATATTGTTAAAAATGTTATCTAGTGAAATCAAAGCATGTTCTTCTTGAATCTTGAAATGAAAATAAATTAGAAAACGGCGAATGGCAATATACTGTATGCTTCTTTATTATCTTTATTATCTGTTCATAGCGTACTCCCGAGTTGGGATTTTTTTTAAACACACTGTAGTAACAGACTAGTAGTTGTGGCAAATAACATAGGACTGGATAGGACTCATATATTCAGCTTGTAGATCGAAATTGAATAAAGCTATATAGTAACACTTCACTTTAACTTGTTTTCGAGCGTTTTACTCTATTGACTGAGAGCTACAATCTTGGTGGTACAAGTCTTAACGCCTTTCCAACCAATGTTTAAGCCAGTACAACAGTATAAATATAAATAAAATTTGCTGCTCTTGAATTTTTGAACTGAAATAAATACAATTTGTAACAGCATTAACTACTTGGAATTAAATTAGTAATATATTTCAAACCCGGAAAATCATATTGTAACGTTTTTATTTATTTGGGTGAAGTGTAAATATTAGACAATTATTATTAATTAAAATAAAAATTTATTATAACGATAAATAGATATTAAATATAATTAAAAAATGATAAATATAACAAACACTACGATTAAACAAATATTAAACACTAATTAAGACTAAGAATATTATAAAACACTTAAATACTAAGATTATTTATTTAAACAATTTATAACATTTATTTATACAACTATATTTCTTTATGTTCACAACTTGTCAACTATCTGTTTGTATCACCAACTAGTCAATACGCGACGCTTATTTATATCAGACTGTCCAATGCCTTCGCTAACAGTGCCTATATACTCTGGCATTTGTATTCGAGAAATTTCTAGAACACTATTCCAGATAAAAACTCAAACATAATAGATTGCGTCACCCGAGTAATTAAGCAGGTTCGGACAAGTATCTTGACAACACATGCCCCTCCGTGACTATTGCGTCATCGCTAAAAATAGACACTCGCTCATCGGTACGGTGCGGCTGCGACAATATCAAAAATACGAGGACAACATTAATCCTGAAATAAAATTGGGGAGACCATGATTAATAAACACAGTTAATCTCACCTAAATAATGAAATCCAGAATTAAAAAGTCATTCGAGATTACTTAGATTTATTTAAAACTCGCCTTCATATTTAAAAATAACTGGAGTACTCTAGGGAAGTGATGACAACATTTTCATAAAATCCAAATACATAAATGCTTGTGGTAGAATCCTACGTAGATTCCCCCCGATGAGAAGTTAGACGATAAACATTTTTTTATGAATTTTGTTTGTGATTGTTGACTAGTGTCTCTATAGTAAGGCGTCTCTAGCCGCACCTTGTCAAGTTGCAAATCAAGTTGTTAGTTTATTTCCGTTTTATTCTTGCATGATGCAGGGGTGAGCCTGACGACACGAGACGAGAAATAAATATCGATCTCGTCTCGTTTTCGGACCCGTAAACTTATTCTCGTTCTCGTCTCATATAACGATATGAGACGAGACGAGACGAGACGAAATGGGAGAGTATTCTGGCCTCGTCGTTCATCACTTGTTATTGTGAAGAGATATCTGAATCTAATATGTTGCGTTATCAAAGTTTTAGAGTATACTTTTCCTTCATTTATTAATTAATGACATGATGATGATTCTCAAAAATTTGAGTTTTCTGATCTTCAATCAAAACAATCCTACTGTATAATTAATTAATTTTACTGCATTGAATTCTTTCTACAGCGGAATTAATCCCGTCCGATTGGAGTGATTTATCACAAATATAAAGTGCGCTCGTTGTAATCTCCCAGCACATCAATTCGGCTGCGCTATCCTAATTTAGATTTGTCAGCAGTTTTTATCCGGGGATAAGACTACTCTTTTGGAGTTTTCAGTTTTCTGACAATATTCTACGTTGCCTTATGAAATGGCAAGTGGCGAGAATTTACGCGGCCGTCCAGTGCTTGACCGGAAATTGGATCTTCAAAATCGATACTTTTCCAACTCCGATGTGGCTAATGAAAATATTTCATACAAAGCGTAAAACAGGGAGAACCCACCCTCGCAGAGAATGAGATGTGTGTGGATGTTTATCTCCCTAGGGGAACAACCCCATAAAACTATTCACACGTTCGATTTCATTACAGGGAGAGCTTGAATCGTGACTGAAATATTATCTACTCCAGCCAGTTATATACCAGATGACTAAGTGTTATCATGTCTTTTATACTCCTTTATATGTGCTGATTCTTTAAATGAATGCTTCATCACGTCTTCTACCCATTACGGGTGTGCCATTCTGATAAATTGTTATCAGATATTTCAAGAAATTTACGGAAGAGACAGTATTAAACGACATATAGGATATTAAATTAAATTATGTGAATTCAATTTTGATTTACAAATACTAGAAGCTACACCTTGTTCCATTTAAGCCATTCAGTATTGCGGAGCATAGGTAATAGGTTTGACATCTCTGATTGGCTGAAATTAGAGACAAGTTTTCCCAATGTAATTTTGGCTACTTCAGATTTGCGCTGTTGCCAGTGCCATCTACTGAATGGCTTAAATGGAACAGAGCATAAATGGTATATTTGCTTCATTAATAATAGTAGTTTATATATCAAGGGTGTAAAGTTCGTCATTATTTATCGAGAGCGAAGTTTATTTACGTCGGTAAATAATGAAGCCCATTAAGTAATGATTTTGATAAGAATAAAGTTGTAGCTATTAACATACCTAGGAATGTTATGTATATCATAACTTCCGCAGACGTCTAAGACTTGTTATGATTCATAACATCCGTGGTTTGTTCAATATTTTATCGATTTCAGAAAATGAAGACATTATTAATAAATAACATTTTTGAAAATTTCTTATTAATGATACTTTCAGATTGCTGTGGTTAACAGAACAATTATTTTGACATATGTCAATATGACTAATATTCAAATTATGTCCTTTATTCCTCATGTTTATTATTTTAGAATAAAGTATTTTTAGAACGATACACTAGCGAATCTGTATGTATTAATGAAGGTCATTATACCTTCATTTTATTTTATTTTCATTTCGTAGACCGTTGTTGATAAGTCAGTATGGTAAAAATATTACCGTACAGATACAGTTATTACTTAGTTACCAGCGTACTTTTGTACATGTAAACAATGGATTAATATATTATTTATCGATTGTATATAAATTTCTGCCACCATTGGAATCTCGGAAACTATAAGAGATACTTCGGTTAAATGGGATGTGGTGCGCCATTGGGGGACCATCTTAGATGTGCTTTTGTTTTGCCAAAAATTCTCATAGGGTACGAGATAATGGCGGAAAACTAAATTTATTTGATTTTTTCATTTATAATAATTATCATAAGTGGTAAATTTTTGCCGGAAAAATTTTGAGATTGTTACGAGAGCTGGTTGCCTACACTGAGAGAAGTAGAGTTCTGATTCAAAAAGAATAACATTGATTCAAAATATTTTTCGTTTTGTATATGGCGAAAACAATCCCGTTTTCTGTAAAGAAATTTAAAGTTTTAAACACCAAGTTTTAGTTGAAACCGTAAACTACTTCAACGAAAACAGAAAATATTTTAATGTAAACAATTTATTTTTTTGACTAAAAAGTATACAGTTTGGTTGAAAATTAGTAAGTTCTTTATCCAAAATACATCATATTTGAAATCAAATGTTTATTGGAACAAAGCGTTTTGTATTGAAATTTTTAATGTTCAATAAACACGAATTAAGTTTTCATATAAATGAAATATTTTTTCATAGGAATCGTAATACTTTTAAATGAAAACTGTGTTCATTTTCATGTAAAAGTCAAAACGCGCATACTATATTTTGAATGAAAACAATATTGTTTTGAAGAAAAACTTTTAAGTTTTAATAAAATAATACGTATTTTTTCAGAAAAAAATATTTTTTTATATAAATTGCTTATATTTATTTATAAGATATATACAGATATACAAAAAATAATTTACATTTAATTAAATGTTAATGTCGGAATTCGAACCATTGCACCAGACCGGTCGATGTTGTTATATATGCAGATTCTAAGGAAAGTCTATTGTTGTCGAATATTATTTTAATATCCTGCAACTAATTTGAATATAAGTATATAAGGTCTGAAGTAAAAACCATAAAAACACTTACATGTAAATATTTTGTACGTGTTCAAGTTCAAATTTCTTAAAAATTTTGCTCTTGGGGCATTTTTTGGAATTATTTCTTTAACCATGTCATCACTCATTTCAAGTAAACAATTTTCATCTATTTCATGTTCTGTACCAGTGAAAATTGGAATTAGTTGTGAAAATGCCGACGAGGTTAGGAGCTCATTAACATCCATGTCAAAAAACACTACTGAAAGAACAAAAATGGTATTATTATCATATAAAATTCAATAAATACTTTTATAAATTATTTGAATTTATATTTACCGATCAATTCTGAATACAACTATACACTTTTTAACAAAATTAGATTATTTTACGAACATATTGCGTTGGTGGTTGTATAGCGTGTATTGTGCATAGATGATGCAGTTCAAATCTGTATTGTTTGTACTGTTAATTCAAATTGAGACTATCTTCATTTAAAACATTAAGTTTTGTATTGAATATGAAAAATTTTGTAAAAAGAAGTTTAGGTTTTCACCGAAAACGTTTAGTTTTATTTTGAGTAAGACTAATTTTATAACAAGAAATTTATATTTTCATTGAAAATGTTTGGTTTTACCTCAAATAAGAACAATGTTGTAAGCAGAAGTATTTGTTTTTATAGAAAACATTTAGTTTTGAGTTGAGTAAGAAAAATTTTATAAGGATAACTTTATATTTTGTACTAAGCATGTTCACAAGTTCAACGAATGTATATAAGTTTTAAATTAAAACTATTTTATTTTTGTAAAAAAATATACAGTTTTAATTCAATATTTATTTTTTTTTCAAATGAGCAAATTCAAATGAAAAAGGCATTTGATTCAAAGTGTTGAATATATTGAAACAAAACATAAATTTAAAACTAAAAATATTTTTTAACAAAATTGCTCAAAATTTTATTTCAAAACTATAGTTTTTTAATCAAAATATATTATTTTGAATCTAAATAGAAAAATTGAAAATAGTGAATCTATTTCATTCAAAACTTTCATTTTTCTCAGTGTAGCAATTTATTGAGTGGCATTGACAAAAATATCACGAGTTATCAAACGAGTGATTTTTGATCAATGTCACGAGATAAATTGACAACAGGCTCGTGTAAAGCAATCGGAAAATTTTTCCAGAATAAAATTTAACCACGAATGGTATTCGAATGACTATTTCTAAAATAAAAATCAGGTAATCATTTATATATTTTTTCTTGACAAACATCTAATTTTAATTTTGTTTTGATGTTTTATATTTAAGTTTGCTTTTTCAATGTTTTAAATAGATTACTGTCCGAATCGAGTCGTTTTTAATAAAAACTGATAACACTGAAAATTTACACACTTTAACAGATATGTAAACAATATGTTTCTTAAACGTCAATAAATTTTCGCTTATCAAAATTCACTTAAAAAATACAACGTCTTATTGGCTTAAAGGGTGCGAATTTTTTTTTGTGACGTTTTGTCGAAATGAAACTTGGTAACTAGATAGAAACCCGAATTTGGATTGGCTTATAAATTTATGAGTGAAATAGTCATTTTAAAATTATTTCTAAACTATCAGTAATCGAGAAAAATGTTTCAAATAAAAAAGTTTTTATTATCTATCCAGTAGCATACGAATAGAATATTGTGTTATTAGGAGTAAAAGTGATACTTTGTGTGGCGAGCATGGAAGTTTGCACGACGAGCGAAGCGAATCGGACAATTGTATGCGAGGCACACAGGCACTTTTATTCCGAATGACACATTAATTTTTTTTTCAAACGCACTACTTTTCTTTTTATTTGCTAATTCTATGTAGTTTCTATGGATATTTATTTATTTTACTTTTACGCCGCCGGCGTAGAAATTAGCTATTTCTACTCTGGCGGCGTTGAAATTAGCTATTTCTACTCCGCCGGCGTAGAAATTTCTAGCGGCATAGAAATGAAACTTCTACCTTGTGATTCAAGTCACAAAAATGCCATTTCTACGACGTTTGAAAAAAAAGTAATATTTCTGTAAGTAAATTTTACACACAACTTATTTTTTTTTTTAAATGGAAGCTATATTTGTTATTTACTCTGATAAAATACTTATTTTTTCTCTTTTGATTGACATAAGGGTTGTGTGCTAGATACAGGTGATTGAAAAAATACGGATAAATGATTATTTCCTTTTTTGTTAATTTTAGAGCTTTAGATTAAATTACATACAAAATTGGGGTTATATATGAGAAAAAAGTATTTATTGCACTAGAAAACTATTTTTCTTCATTTATAAGAGCACTATTGTAGTAAAAAAGTTTCGTAATTTTTGCTTGCAAAATTTCGTGTTTAATTCGTACCTAATATTCTACGTTACAGATTTTTTTGTTTTGGTAAAATATTTTGTACAATTTATTTATAAGAAAGTTACAAAAAAAATCTGAATTGTGACGTAAACAGTATCACGTCCACTATAGGTGTAATTGGGTTACGATGAACGTTGGAGCAGTATGATGGATGCTTCCATTGCTTCATACGTGTGACATTTAGATTGATAACGTCATATGCTTCCTATATCATTTTAAAAAAGTATATCGGTGCTTTTAATTTAAAGCTTTCCCGTAAAATGAATAAGTATTTTATTTTTTTTATACTCGTACTAAAATTCAATTTACGCCAAAATGTAATTAATTATTGAAGCAGGCTCATAGAACGGTTTCATCTTCTTGACATTTAGGTCTCTTTGAACTTTATAAGTGCTTTAATATTTAAAAATATATTATTTATTAAAAATTGGTATTCTATCTTTAGCGATGATTTTTTTTAACTGTTGTGAAGAGAACATTATAAAATGAACTTAAGATTGAAGTCGGGTGAGATTAATCACTTATATAATGCATCTGGTTACGCACCCCTTTCAAACCGTTAAAATTCATTAATTAATTTCAAAACCATGTGTATATTACGTACCTAAACACTGCATGTAATGAGGTATGGGGCTTGAAGTTGTGGTGTTCACTATAGACAACTTAGCTTTTAGCTTATATTTCCTGTGAATATTTCCTGAAATTCCCAGGTGATGCAAAGTTTCATGTTTTCCCAAAGCAATTAGTTTTAATTTAAAATATGCGCGGGGATTATTGTGAAATAGGTAGGTACCTATTTATCGTATAAAGTTACAGATAAAAATAAATAAAATAAAAAATTGATCAGACATTTACCGTTTGTAAACCCTATCTCACACCATATATCCAACAACTTTTAAAAGCGATGATGTTTGTACATTTTAGCAGTCATCAGGAAAATCTGCGTCAATAAAAAAAAAAAATTCAAATTTAATGGAAAATAATAAAATCTTTATTGACCGTACGTCAAAGGCGAGGTTCAGCCAAGGGCTGTTCTTGCACCTAACCCGTACAATGATTATAACAGATATATATATATATATATATATATATATATATATATATATATATATATAACAAAGTATTTTGTTTACAAAAAATTAAATTTAAACAAAGGTTAACAAAAAATAAAACGCATAGAAAGAGAAAAAGGAAAAAGGCACAAGTCGTATAGGTATTATGAAATCGGAAAGACATTACAAACTAAACATATGAATTATACAAATTTTTTACATGATATTTGAAAGAACCATAAGCAAGAGATTTTAAATTTTCAGGTAAAGCTTTATATAAAGATGGTGCTAGATATGAAAAAGCTGCCTTGAATTTAGATTTTCTGTAGGATGGTACTATGAACAAATCTTTTATTCGTAGCGTATAATTATATTGCTTAGGAACTAATTTATTCGTTAAATAATGTGGAGTACCAGTTAATTTTACTTTATGTAGATACGAGACAGATAGGAGGATTTCACGCGATCGTCTATGGCAGGGATGCACAAACTTTTTTTTAAATGGGCTAAATAAAAATGCATTGTGTTGCCGCGGGCCAGTAAGAATTCAAAACATAATTTAGGTTTGGATAGAATAAAAAATGAACTACTTTATATATTTTTTTATTGGCTGTGTATGTGTATAATACAATAACTGAATAAAAATAAATATCATTATATATTTTGATATAAATATAACAAACAGCAAATAAAATTTTAACTATTTCACAATTTCTTAGATATAATAAAAACAAATGATTGAAGAGATATTAACTAACTTTGGCTCGTTAAAGAATGCGAAGGATAACATTGAATACCAGTAACTATTTAGCTAATATCAGATGCTAAGGAGGTTGTAGCCAACTGCAAGATGTCATTTAAATTTTTGTCATTAATTCGATTTCTGGAATTCATGTGAGCACTACTATGCCAGTACGCCGCATTTTTTTTAAATATATATATATATATATATATATATATATATATATATTAAAATCATAATCAATTGATTTCTACGCGGGCCGGATAGAAGTAGTAAACGGGCCGGATTGGCCCGCGGGCCGGAGTTTGTGCATCACTGGTCTATGGTATTCATATTAGCACGTATTCGGTACTGAGATATATGATCGTACTTACATACACCGTAAACAAAGCGTAGCATTTCAAAGAAAGGAAAAAAATAAAAGTAAAATATTTCATTCTCTTAACCTCTTTATTTAACAGAACAAATATTTTTGGCTTCACACTTTACCTTCCTACTCAATGGAGCCCTCCGCCCTAGTAAGAAATTAGAACATGTGTCCTTAAAACTGTTTGTTAAGGACTATCAACGTTTAAAAAAAAATATTAGTTTTTAAAATAATCGAGGTTTAAATACAATTTCCTCATCTTTGTATCTACGTCATACATTTACTCTTTTCCAAATTCTAACTACTTTCAAATCTCCCGTTACCCTTGGTAAGGGAGGTGTAGGGATCGTGCTAAAAATCGCTTATCGAGATTTTGGCAAATGAGCACGTTTTAAGGTCCCTAGAATCCAATTTTAACATTGTCACGATGATGTCTGTGTGTATGTATGTGTTGATCCTCCGCTCTAACTCAAATAGTATCATTCAGAAAATTTTGAAACCTTGTATTTCGAACTTATTCTAATATGCCTTAATAAGCCATTAAATTTTTGGTGTAGATCATATGACCGAAAAAGGCACTTTACTTGAAACTCAAAATAGTTTTTCTTCAAAAAATACCTTTAAATATTATTTTATCGAGATTTATGTTATTATAAAAATTAAAGATTATTAAATTTTCAACAGATTTGCATTAATAGTTTTTCTACATATTTTATGGATAAATTTATAAAATTTTCTATAATTTAAAACCCGGAGCCTGCGCTACTCCTTGGTTACGCAGTTACTCAATTGTATGTAACTGACAGATAAATGTCACTGTCAAAGAACTACTCATTTCAAAATAATAATAGTAACGTTTTAAAAAGAAAAAAGTAAATAGAACAATAGGAAAGGAATTCAATACAGTTTCCAGCATAAGTAAATATGTAGATATGTATTTAGATTCAATTATTAAAATTAACGATTTACAAAAAAGTTTAAGCTAATCCTCATTTTTGGATTAGTGAATTCAATTCTATCCCGGTATTTAAAATTTAATCTTCATTTTATTATCAAAAAATCTGATGTGGCCAGCACATTACCTTCCGTCAGTTCTATGTATTTTGTACAAATTTCATACAGAAAGTTCCTTGCTAAAGATTATATTTCTTGTACTTTACCTTCCGGCAGTTGCATGTATGTATTTTATGCAAATTCCATACAGAAAAGATCCTATATTTCCAGTAAACACATTATGTCAATTTCACTTGACACTGACATCTGTCAATCAAAATTTTCTTAATAAGTATAGTAGCTGTTTCCATAGCTGTGGCTACTTTATGAAATTTAATTTATTTATATATTAACTCTATATCCATTTAATATTAAGTATAAAATGCAGTCAAATCGTATAGAGAATAAAATATTCTTTAATATTTATAATAACATTAAATGTGAAAAAATGATATTTAACATAGTTTTTTCAAGAAAAAATGTTAAAATCTTCAAATGAGGGTACTTCCGGTTGTCCAATTCTAACCAAAATCTAATCAGCTCTTCACATGGATGTAACGAAGAGAAATACGAAAGAATTATAATTTTTAGAATTATAGTAGGGAAGTTATCGTAGACGAAAATTTTGTTACATACACACACACACACACACACACACACACACACACACACACACACACACACACACACACACACACACACACACACAGACTCACATACATACACACACACACACACACACACACACAAACACACACACACACACACACACACACACACACACACACACACACACACACATACAGACATCATCGTAACAATAGTAAAATCGTATTCTAGGGACCCTAAAACGTGCTTATTCATCAAAAACTCACCACCGAATTTTTTGACCAAAGACAATACCTTCCTTACCTAAAGGTGACGGAAGGTAAAAAGGTAGTTACTTGGATTAGATTATATTAAACTGCCAAAATTAGAGTAAAATTCGCTAATCTAAAAATAAGGATTACCTTAATCTTTTTTGTGACTAAGAGCCGGTATTTCCATCTCCGGATAAAGTTCAGGATAACTATCCGTCAGATAAATGATAAAATGTCGCATCGAAATAAAAGTTAAATGAAGTAAATTATATTGAATGTCATTTTTTGATGCGATATTGTTCATTTATCCTACAGATAAGTTATCCAACACTTTATCCGAAGATGGATTTACCGGCCCTAAGGCTGTAAATGGCGAGAGGTATTGTGTTGGCCACACCAGATTTTTTAAATACAGAATCCATTTTCAAATATTTGATTGCAGAAAAGAACAACAGAAAACAACGGAAGTAAACTAAATAACACTTGTTTAAATTTATGATGCCACGCCAGATACCATGCGTTGGTATGAAAGTGAAACAAATGTTGAATGATATATAAATATGAAAATCAAATGTCTGTTCAGTGCGTTGCCATGATATATAGGTATTGCCCTTCTCCATACACATACCCCGTATGGAAACAATCTAGTATTTTGGTTAAAATTTGAGAATAAACTTAATTGTAACACCCAAAATCTGATATGAATCTGATATGAAAATAATTAAAACAGCGAAACATTAAATGTTCAATTTTGAATGATTAATTGCATCCTATCATTATAGCACCAAGAAAAAAAATGCAAACTGAATGCTGTTTACTGCAACATAAAATGAAAATAAATTTTCTCGTAATAAATCATAATTAAACGTATGTATTAATATAGCGGATACAGAATTCCATAAATCACTTAAATAATTCGGAACGGTATTGTTTTGGGAAGGGTTAACATTGTTTCAATTTTGCTACAAACAAAAGCGCTTTACGTTGCTGTTGTTGAAACATTTTCATTTATTTTCACGGGTTAAAATACTGGAAAATAGGCTAATGATTCAATAGTTAGCGAACTCGCCTAGTGACTGAAATATCGGTGATGCAAATTTTGTATAATTCATATTAATTAAAAGATGATTATTTGAAGTGGTATATGGAATTCATTTTAAGACGCTTTCCATTTGTCATTTACTTCAGCAGTTAAGATTAGAATTGAATGCCCCTTCTAATTTTATTTTTCCATTTCATTTTAATTAAATGATATGCTTTACTCCTTTCAAGCACTAACAAAAATTTTAGGGTTGAAGGGTACTTCATTAATTACACATTTCACTTTTGACATTAATTCTTATAATAAATATATTATATGAAAACATAAAAACAAAAATCTGATGTGGCCAGCACATTACCTTCCGTCAGTTCTATGTATTTTGTATATATGTCATACAGAAAGTTCCTTGCAAAAGATTATATTTCTTGTACATTGCAGTTGTATGTATTTTATGCAAAGTCCGTGCAGAAAGATTCTAATAAAAGATCCTATATTTCCAGTAAAATTATAACACAAACATACTGTCTACTGCACTTGACACTGACGCCTTTCAATCAGAATTTTCTTAATATAGCAGCTGTTTTCAGAGTTATAGCATAGCTGGCTAATATATGATATTTAATTACTTTATAATTTTTCAACTCTATATCCATTTAATATGAAGTATAAAATGCATTCAAATCTTATAGAGAATAAAACATTCTTTAGTATATATATATATATATAATAACATTGAATGTGACAAAATGATATTTAACGTCGTTTTTTTAAGAAAAACTGACAAAATCCTCAAATGAGGGTACTTCCGGTTGACCAATTATAACCAAAATCTAATCAGCTCTTCACGTGGATGTAAAGAAGAGGAATACGAAAGAATTATAAATTTTGTAATTGTAGTATTGCATTAGAAAATTTTGTTACACACACACACACACACACATATATATATATATATATATATATATATATATATATATATATATATATATATATATAATCATCGTAAAAATAGTAAAATCGTATTCTAGGGTCCCTAAAACGTGCTTATTCAAGAAAAACTCACCACCGATTTTTTTCACCAAAGACAATACCTTCCTTATCTAAAGGTGACGGAATGTAAAAAGGCTATTTTTTTATTAATTTTACACCTACATAGTTTAAATTAAATTTAAAGTTGGTATAAAAAGGTTCTGAGTTCTACTTCCGGTTTCACCGAGAGCGATATTATTGTTCATCTTTTATATGGAATGATATATTAGGAATTACAGTGATGTTAATTCTCCTAAAATTAACCTAGGTACAGTTATTAATTTTTCAAAATGATAAAACTTTAATGCATTACCATTTTTCCATCATATTTATTTATTTTTTGTTTGAGGAAATATTTTGACGTTTATTTGATGTATTTTTTTTGTTTATGATTGTTCTTTATATTTTTAGGTGCAGCCGAAATAGACCTTTTCAATAGACACTTACACAATTGCAACTTGCACGAGTGCCTTTAGCGGCAATTCATAGAACTAATGGTTGCTATGGTTACGACTTCCAAACAAAGAACTGTCACCTCTATACTCCAGCCATCGTTGCTCCAGGCATATCTTCTGGCTTTAAACACATTTTCAATAAATCAATCAGAGTAGAGAATTAGGTTATAACACTAAATGGCAGATGCAAACAGAATTGGGCCTATTCTGTAACTCAATGGTTAATTTTTAACAACTGGTTAAAAATTATAACCAATCAAGTATGTTGACATATAACAAAAAATTGGATTTTTAGTTGTCAAATCGATATCTATTGGGTAAGATTTTTAACTAGTTAAAAATTAACCACTGAATTACAGAATAGGACCGAATAACATGTATAGTATCTAGGGAGAGGGACGTAAGACGACGAGGGGGGGGGGTGTTTGGAAGCAAGATCTTTTATCTCTCTCTTGCGTGTGTCGTCAATTCTGTGTTTATTAAAAGAGAAAGAAAAGATAGATAATATTTCCGTAGTAACTGAGAAAAAATGATAATTTTTCGCACTGAAATATTGTTCCTTATTGTGTTTAGAAAAAAATACTATATCTTGATTCATGAATATTGAAATTTCCAAAGGGTAGTAGGAAATATAAATGTTAAATGTCATGTTAATCAAAAAAGTCCTTAAAGTAGCTGTTGAAAAGAAAATTGTATGCCATTCGAGAGTAAAGGTATTTTTTTTCAGGAAAAATAAGCTATTCTCCCTGTTATTTATTATTATTATTATTATTATGGTATAATAAATATTATCAATATATCAAAGGCCCCTTGCATACTCTAGACACAATAACAACCAGTATTATTAAAGTGCAAGTAAAATTGTAAATTCTTCAGCGTATGAAACATTTTGTTCCAACCAAATATCTTTTTCTGATTTTTAGCTAAAATAAAACTAAGGGATAACACTTTATTTATGTTGTAGCTGCCAGACCATAAACCGTTCTCTCCAGTTTACTTTGCTTGCAAAATAGCGTAACGAAACGGAGAGTCTCTGTGCTTTGGGATAATAGTCTGAGTACCAAACAAGCATGCATAATTACAAACTACATAACTTTCCACCTAGGCGGCTACCGTCTACAAAAATAGACAAAAAAGCTGATGATATATTTTATTTTATAATTTACGAAGTAATTTATGAGAAAGATGCTCCTGAGAATGGTATTTTTAAAAGGAATGAAAATCGTGCATGCCTTGAGAAAACGCATTAACAGCTTGTAGACTAAATATCCTCTTAAAGTTTCTCCCCTAAAATAATTTTGTAAATCTGCGACTTATCGCTGGAGATATCATTGCGTGCCTAAATGAAATTTAGCCGGTAATCTTGGCGAATTACTTCAAAATTTATTACTTTGATATATAAACACTTTAGGAAATGGGACCATAATTTGTAATTAAATAATTTTACTGATCTAAATTCCTCGTGTGAATGGGAGTTTGAAATCTGCTGGTCATAAGTTACATAATGCATTTCTATTTTGAATGTAAGTAAATGATAATAAATTAAATTTTGTAATTAAAAATCTTAATGTAAAACATTGACGTCACTACAGCCTACAGTTCTTATAGAGACGCGTCTAACGTTTCCCATAATAATGACAAGTGACATCTAGACCATAGCTTATGTAACACGAGGGGGGGAGGGGTGCGGTGCTGAAGAAGATGATGGGACGATGATAAAGATACTGCTTACTCCCTACGATGATACACTGACTCTTAATGACTGGTGATAAGGACTTCTTGAGAAGGAAGAGCACACATACACTTACACTTTATGAACACTACGGACATGGACACAACTTGGTGATTTAATATAACTAAACTTTTATTTACACGGTTACATTATTATTAATTAATACTAAGCCTAACATACACAACTAATAAGTGTTACATTCCGTAATCCGGCGGGCGAGCGTCGCCCCAAAACTCAAACTCTTACATGTTAACTCTCACGAGTCTCTAAACCGACTATCTAAAACAACACTATCTTTAGGACAGGATTATCTTAGGGGTTAGGGGTGCATAGGCGAGGTCATTCTAAAGTCACGCACGTATATATAATAATTTCCAGACTTAATTCTCAACAAATAAATGTCGTGGCTATCATAATACAATATAAATTTCTAAACTGAATTTTGACATTTATAACTGAGTGTCAGGTCGCGAATCTGGGGAACCGGGTTCGATCCCGACCGACGCCAATTATTTCCAATTTTAAATTGCACAAAATTTACCCCTGTGGTGCACTCTCCACGCCAGCAATGAGGGCCCGTGAGGTGACGCCTGGTAAGCGCCCGCACGGTGCAAATATTTCATCATTACCGAATTCTGTGTACAAATCAGATTGGCACACCCAGCAATGGGTAATAAGCCGTGATGATATATTTATTTTATAACTTAAACAGATAAACAGAGTTATGTATGAATATTGAAACTATAATTTAGAAGAGTTTATAAAAAGTTATTTATCTGTTATTGCGCTTACCCTCGTCTTATTTATTACACTTATGTCCAATAAAAACTGTTTACTGCTCCAAGTAAACTACTTCTTCCAGTTATCCAATGGGGAATGTGACCATAATAGAATTTTAATATACTTATGTGTTAAAAATTAACCAATATAGATTTTCATTGCAATAATAAAAGTCTGATGTGACCAACACAATACCTCCCGCCATTTATAGCCCGAGTCACAAAAATGATTAAGTTAATCCTTATTTTTGGATTAGCGAATTTTATTATAATTTTGACAGTTTATTTCTTGAAATATAGTCTAATGTCTAATCTAATCCAAGTAACTACCTTTTTTGTAAACTTCTCAATAGGATTAAAACCCAATTACAAAGTGGGTTCACATTCACACATCCATGCCTTAGTGGGATTCGAACCCAGAGCCCCGAGGGCACTCATGAGGAGTTGCTCTATCCATTAAGCCACCGGAGCTATAATAAAATGAAGATTAAATTTTAAATACCGGGATAAAATAGAATTCACTAATCCAAAATGAGGATTAGCTTAAACATTTTTGTGAATCGTTAATTTTTATTAATCTAAATACATACCTACATATTTACTTATGCTGGAAACTGTATTGAATTCCGTTTCTATTGTTCTATTTACCTTTTTCTTTTTAAAGCGTTACTATTATTAATTTGAAATGATTAGTTCTTTGACAGTGACATTTATCTGTCAGTTACATACATTTGAATTTCGGGTATTTTTTTGTCGAATTGGTATCGTATATGTGCCGGAACTAGATTGTAAAACCCGTCTTTTAATCTCTGACATACTTAGCGATGTTTAACAATCTGGCTAGACGTCTAGGTATTTTATAAAACGAACAGCTTATTTAGATTGTATATTCATAGGTAATATAACAAGTGATATGATTATCATTGATGATATTCTCGAGTGAAACTGAGTTGCAGATTTCACGAGTCCGAATGACGAATGATATGAACTGCTTCGGTTTCACGAGCAATATCTTCGATTATTAATCATCACGAGCTTATATTTAATGAGAGAATATATTTATTTATTTATTTATTTATTAAATTAGCTGTATTACATTTAACAATGTTTCAGCACGTCAAGTATAACAAAAAAACATTAAAAAATAAATACATAATAAAGTATACAAATTTCAGTAAAAATTTCCTAACTGTGTTTCATGGTTTTAAAATCAGACTCAAGATATTCATTAATAGAATAAAAAGCATTATTAATCAAATAAGTTTTGATTGCCATTTTGAATTTTTTTATACTTAAATTTTTGACATTGTTCGGTAAAACATTATATAAATCAAGGTTTAATGAATTTTTTATAGATTTTGTAAGTCTTAGTTTAGGTTTACGCAATAAACTGGCTGATCTTGTACTATACCTGTGAAAATCGCTATTTCGATTTAACAAATCTTTCGAATTATGAATCTCAATAAGAGTTTGACAAATAAAAATTGAAGGTAGTGTCATAATTTTAGCTTCCATGAAATGTAATTTGCAATGATGTCTGAAATTCAAATTATATATTATTCTAATTGCTTTTTTCTGCTGCACAAAAACTTTATGTACAAGAGGTGAGTTGCCCCAAAGAATAGTTCCATACGTGATTACAGAATGGAATAGTGCAGAATAAACTAGCTTAAGAGTATCTATAGTAACAACCGATTTTAGTTTTCTTAACAAGAAAGTAATGCTAGCTAGACGGCTACATATTAATATAACATGAGCATTACCATTTAGTTTATCGTTAATATGCAAGCCAAGAATATTAACTGACTTGTCTTCATTTAGTTCAGGTTTTGAAGATATTAATAAATTTTGTGTTTTACCCTTATTGAGCAGTAGATTATTTGCAGAAAACCAGGACTCGGCTTTTTGTAAACTGTTTGAGCATTCATTAGTAAGAAGCTGGAAATCGGTATGACCTGTAATAATGGTCGTATCGTCTGCGAAGAGTACACTCTCTATAGGTTCCATAAATTTTGGAAAGTCATTTACATAAATAATGAAGAAAAGAGGGCCTAAAATGGAACCTTGGGGTACACCATGAGTAATATTCTGAAAATTAGAGTTATTACCATTAATAAACACACTTTGGACACGATTTTCTAAATAAGATTTAAAAATATCAAGAGCAATTCCATTTATGCCATAAAACTGAAGTTTTTTAATTAGTAAATCATGTGACACGCAATCAAAGGCCTTAGAGAGATCGCATAAAGTAATTGACATATGTTTTTTTTGCTCAAGACCTTCGACAATAAGATTTATAACATTAAGAACAGCTTGAGTAGTTGATTTATTATTTCTAAAACCGAACTGGTGTTCATTAAGAATTTTATTTTGTTCAATGTGTTTAATTAGTCTGTTTTTCAATATAATTTCAAAGATTTTTGAAATTACGGGGACAATTGAAATTGGTCTATAATTTTCCAGGTTCTCAAGGTCACCCTTTTTAAAAAGGGGAATAACTTTAGTCATCTTGAAGGCATCCGGAAAAACACCTTGATCTAAACATTTATTAAATAACGAGACGAGTGGTTCAACCAAAAAGTCAATAATGTCCTTGACAAGATCATTACTAATATTGAAGACATCCGTGCATTTAGATCTGTTTAAAGATTTAATTGCATTGTAAACTTCAATAACATCGGTATGTTCAAATGTAGATTTGACTGAAAAATTGTAAGGCATATCAGCAATAATATCTTCAGCTTTAATATTAATCTTGGGAATATTTTTGATAATATTGGAAGCTATTTTAACAAAATAATCATTGTATTCCTGTGGTGTAAAATTTTGAGAAACAGTATTTACATTAACGTTATTTCGTTCAATATTTATTATTTTCCAGCTAGTTTTACTTACATTAGTAGAACTGTTAATAAATTTGCTATATGAACGAGCTTTAGCATCTTTTATTTCCTTTCTATATTTAATACGTTTTTCATTAAACACTGCTTTAGTTATTATGTCACTAGAGCAATTGAGATGTTCCTTTAAAACAATCAATTCAGATCTCATTTTATTGAGATCGGAATTAAACCATTTAACTACTGGTTTGTTACTATTAGTAACAATTTTCTTGTATGGAAAACATATGTCTATAAGATATGAAAGATTATTCAGGATACTAGAAGCATGATCATTTACCTCCATCCAACTATTGTCAAAATAAACATGAAAATTAAGATCACATAAAGCGTACTTAAAATTTTGGACATTATCACGATTAAAGCATCTTGATTGAATCACTCTTTGCCCATTAGTTGATCTAGAGTCCTTCAAGATGATATACTGACCTCTGTGATCTGATAGACCAGGATCGTAAACACCAGCAACAAAATCAGTGAATTCAATATTAGTGAGGATATTATCTAAACAGTTTCTAGAATTTTCCGTAACTCTAGTGTATTCATTAATGGTAACATTAATGCCAAAAGAAGTAATCAGATTTAAAAAGTCCAAATCATCCTGTTTCGGGTTTTCTGAAATAAATTTAACATTAAAATCACCAGCTAGTATAATTTTTTTATTGCAAAGCTTTAGTTTATTTAAAAGAAGTTCAAAAGCAGCTATAAATTCTTTAAAATTACCTCCACTAGATCGATACACAGTAATTAATAGTATATTGTACTCGGGCAGTTCTATGCCGCAAAATTCAGCATGAACAACAATGCAGTACTCAAGTAAATCAACATGTTTATAATTTATTTCATCCTTAATAAAAATAGCAACTCCCCCGTGCTCATTAGTTTCCCTACAAAAAGAAGAGCAAAGATTATAACCAGGTATATTAACAAATTTTATAGAACTATTATTGAGCCAGTGTTCAGAAACACAGACAATGTCAAAAGAATTTTTAATTAAAAAATGATATAATTCATCAATTTTGTTTCCCATTGACTGTATGTTTAGATGAAACACAGTTAAGTCATTTTTAGAGATATTAACATTGATTTCAAATGTACGATTATTATTGACAACTAGATTATCTAAGGTGCTGGCACTTTGGTTCGTCGTAGATGAAAAAAAGGTTTAATACAAGCACCTAAAGGCCAAATAGAAGGAGACATAACTTTATTACGATTACTATCGTAAACGTCAATTTTAAAAGATGCATAAAACTGTTCGTGTTTCGATTTAAGTTTCTCAATACGAGCTTCAGGTGACATATCGTTCAAAAAAATTTTAACGTCATCAGTAGTAGTATCTGGAGCTAGTTTAAATAAGTGCAATGATATCACATTTGAAACAGCTTTCAGTCCACTACTTGAACACTGGCCGACGACAATATTAGAATTATTACGTCTAGGTTTAGGTCTTGATCTAGGCTGGTTCCTGGGCGAAGATGGCTGATTCACAGTATTTGATCTTGATCCCTGTTTAGAGATATCATTACTCTGTTCAACAGAAGTTATTTTTTCATTGTTTACAACAACAACGCCATTTTGAGATGTACCACCTGACACTACAACCTTGGACTGCGTCGGTAATTGCGAAGTTTTTGCAGGTGTCTTTTTAAAAGTATTTTTACAATTATTTTGCTGATTTAATATAGATGGCGGATTGTGTACAAAATTAGCACTATGTTTTAATAGAGCAACATGCTCATTTAATAGGTTAATGTTTAACTGTTGACTCTTTATTATTAAGTCTTTATTTTTAATAATTTGTTTAAGATACACAATTTTGCACCTTAGCACTTGCATTAGGGCAGAAGGATCCAAACTGTCATCATCAGCTAGACTGGTGAATGAAAGTTCTTCATCCTCGTCATCACCACAACAAATTATTTGATTTTCACCCATCGATGGAAATTTTAAAATAGAGGCACAACTTGAATGGGTAATTACATCGCACTTAACACACTTTACCCCCGATTGGGCAACTTTACGGCACCTTTTACAGGTTTTGTCATCATCTTTATCAGGAGTTTCGTTAGATACATTATTAACGCCGGCCATCTTATCACAAATTATTGTCACACATTTTACAATTGTCTTATTATTTTAATCGTTGTTGATATCAAAAACGATTACCGCATATTTTTATATCCAAAATTAACTGTCAATGTTGTAAATAAATAAAACAAATCCCCTAGTAACGAATATAAATAAGGTGATAATTTCGTTGTTTTTTATCATCGCTATGATCGACATGTAACTAGGGAAATTCTGAATGTCGATTGGCGGAAAACATGTCACGTGACTAATAAATTGTATTCTCCGCTAAATATAACAACAATGACCTAAACCTAACCTAATGCATAGAGTTGCGCTTGGAAAACTTTTGTGTGTCTGGTTATTGTTGTTATATATCGGTAAAAGTGTTTTATAAAACGACTAGGAGTTTTACCTCGGGTTTTACAATTGTTACCAAAAACGAATCAACTTTTTCCATTAATGTTAAATTGAGAAATATGTAGTTTCAAAGATCCTTAGTCTTATAATATTTGATAAATTGTGCCAAGTCCTTAAGACATCCACATACACACATATATACATCTGTAAATATACATACACAGATTGTCTAATAAAAATGTTAAAATCGGATTCTCTAGGGTTCTTAAAATGTGTACTAAAATTGGATTTTTAGCAATATTCCTATATCTCTCTTACCTACGGTAGAGAGAGAATCTTTTATTATATAAATCTTTTTAACGATATATTTAGTAATTACTATTTTATCCTTTAATCTTGGATTAGGACGAAATCCTTATTGTCACATCTACATCCTGTCTTTGATCCGTACGACTATTTTTATTATACTACCTCGTTAAAATTAAGACCTTAATCTGGTTATTACCCAGTAGATTTATGTAGACGTACCTCTTTGGGAAGTGAAGTTATATTTAGTAAAGCTAGTTTTGTTATGCAGATATCCGGTCTATTTAGAGGTAGTTTCCAATTTACTCCAAGTATTCAGAATTGATTAAATGATTACGGTTCCACGCATTGATATCCCGGTTAGTTATTCTTAGTATAAATGACATCATAAACATAATATTTCTATACATTTTTGGAATTCATTTTTTAAACTATTTTATAAATATAGAATAATTATTTGAGATCCAACCGAAATGTTTAAATCGTAGAAATGGGCTTTAGGATCCAAGACAAATTTATTTAAACGAAGAAAGAATTGTGAAAAATTCATGGACCTCGCTGGGATTCGAACCCAGAGCCTCCCAATCTTTATAAATATTTAATAGTGAAAATTGCAGATAAATATTGTTTAGAGAAATCATCATCAAATTTCAATATTATTTTTCAATTGTTCATTGTTGCTGACGTTGTATTATAAATTTTACGGGTTGTTCTATTCTGTTATTTATAAAAATTGCCTGAGTCTTGTTGTTCGTGTTCAACTACACAATACGTTACTGAGAGTAGAATAATGGTTATTTGTCTGTATCAAATTGCTGCATTCTTATAATACTTGGATAGAAAAGAATTTCCAAGAATCAATTTACTGGAATTTCTATTTTAAGATCATACATGCTTTGAAATAACAAATGAAAATAAAATATAATTAGATATACAGGGTGTTAATTAAAAAGCGGGCCATAGGCGTTTAACATGGAAAATCATTTTTCCTTGCGCAAAAGTTCCCCATTAATTTTAGATAAAAATGTTTCAAATAAAAGTTGAAGATAATTAAATTATACACCAGTTTCACTAAACAAATTTTATTTTGCATGTTTAGTAACCTGTAAAATCCAAATTGAAATTCTGGAAATATTTCTTATTTGTAGTGATAGCCATGGAATTTAAACAAAATTACAAAGAAATGCATATCGTTTGAACTGTTAGAAATTCGATTTTCAAATAATAATTACTGATAATTATATTCTATCCTGTCATTAAAAATATTTTGTTTTTATAATCTACATCTAAATTATTGCTTAGATTTTATTTATTTTTATTTTGTAACCTGCAAAATCGAAACTCTGACAATTTAAACGATATGCGTTTCTTTGTAATTTTGTTTAAATTTCATGGCTATCACTACAAATGAGCAATATTTATAAAATTTCAAATTGGATTGTACAGGTTACTAAACAATGCAAAATAAAATCTGTTTAGTGATGCTGGTGTAGAATTTAATTCTCTACAACATTTATTTGAAACATTTTAGTTTAAAATTAAATGGGAAGTTTTGCGCAAGGAAAAACTGATTTCCCATGTTAAAGGCCTATGGCCCACTTTTTAATTAACACCCTGTATATTGTTTTGATGTGTGTATCCAGAATGATTGAAGGTTCTGATTATTTGTTTGACGCATCATTGTGCTAGTGAAATACGATTGACATTGACGTACATATTACCACTCATATTACCTCGCAGAACGAAAATATGCTTCCAAAATAAACTTGTCATTTTCATCCGTAAACACCATCTAACGTAACGATTTGAATAAATATCAGTTTAATTTTAAAAGATAAAAACAAACTGAATGTCAAAAATTTCAAAATACTTAATGTTATTGACTTTTCCAAATGTCGGTAATATAGGTAACACAATTTGACACTACCGGTAAATTGATACTATTTTTTTTCCGTGGAAGATAATTTTTATCATAATCAGAACTTTTTCATGTCACGTGACCTTCAATCATTCTGGATCACTCTGTATTTTTATTTTAATGGAGAAATACAAAATTAAACAAAGATATAATTATTTAAGAAAAAGTAATTTCAGTCTTACTGAATTATCTCTAATCTTAGAACATATAGTTCCGTATTCTCACCTCTTTCAATAAATAATATAATAAATATATCATCACGGCATATTACCCATTGCTGGGTGTGCCAATCTGCTTTGTACGCAGAATTCGGTAATGATGATGACATATTTGTACCGTGCGGGCGTTTACCAGGCGTCACCTCACGGGCACTCATTGCTGGCGTGGAGAGTGCACGACAGGGGTCAATTTTGTGCCATTTAAAATTCGAAATACTTGGCGTCGGAATCGAACCCGGTTCCTCAGTAGCGCTATATCCGAAAATCAGCTGCCCAACGTAAACTTTAATGTAAAAAATAGAGAAATAAATTAAATTGTAAATATACCACTTATTTTAAATATTATAGGTTAAACTTCACAAAAATATGAAACCTATTCTTGTCTATAAATAAACTTAAAAAAATCGAAATAGCGATACTCCAAGAGTTGAGAAATTCTATTTGAATCTCACTCAGGCATGCATGGATGTTAGTGTTTGTCTTTATTATCTTCATTATTTCATAATTAAAACAATAATACATATAATAACAAAAATATGATAGAAATTCTTCTTAGACATTTTTTATAAGCACAATGCAAAGTCTGTAACAAAGCATTGTTAGTACTTGTTAATTATAATCAGGTAATACTTATTCTTCTAAATTAATTTGTATTTTGTCTTATCTTTTAGGCAACACTGGCGCCGAGGTGAGCGTGGTCCAACGCCAACATCGAGGTGTAAGAGATGCTGCAACATCCCTTGCCGCTGCTCTGCAACAATGTGCCAATACGCCCTCTCAACCTCCAGATCCCGACCCTACCACGGCGGAGACCATCGCCGGATGGCTGCGGCTCTACCATCAGCATCAGGTCAGAATAATATTAAAATTTACTATTGCAGACTAGCTTACAAATTACGATTAACAAGTAAGGGAGATCGGTGTCAATTGTTACAAAATTGAAATTTTTATTTTTCACGAGTTAACGTTACATTTAGAAATTACCTATATTAGAACCTATCCACCTTAGTGAATAACATTTTGAATTTTAAACTTGAAAATGTGACAAATATAAAAGTATAAGGATTTTTAGTCAGGCATTACAAATGTTACAATTGATATGTAACTGGTGTCAATAGTAACAGGGCCAGTGTCAATTGTAACAAATTTTAACAGTGATGTAATAAGATAAAATAACAGATAAAAGAAGAAATTATTGAAAAAATAAACATTTATTTATTACCTCAGAAAATACAAAATTCAAAAGACTCAACTAAAAGCAAACAAAATATATATTCTGTTGGTGATAAGGACCATTTTGACCAATGCCTTTAGTCGCTAACGGAATTACAGTTTAGGTAAACATAAAATAGGTCTTTCTTCGTACAATTTAACTTGCCCGGTGTCCAGATTTTACATTTTCGCCACTGCAACCAATCTCCTGTGATCAAAAAATATGGGCCAAAACATATCAGAGAGTTTCCTCATCGGAGCCATCTGAAGAGTAATCTGCGACTGTTACTTTCGGAAGTGTTTTTCGTTTTTTTTTGCTCTTCTTCTTTTATGTTTTCGATAGCAGTGGTTTTTTCTTATAATTTTTATCATGATCAATACTGTACTTGATTATTAAACATGTTACAATCGACACGTGGCATGTGTTACAACTGACACCGCTTCACTTATAAAGATATTATTTGCTTTTTGTATTTATTAGGTAATAATTCGAAATGTTTTTTAATGAAAAATAAAAGCAGTTATAACTCACAAACTGATCCTTAACTTGAAATATTTCCGAGCAGAGCACTTATAGTGTTTTACACTAAAATCCAAAGAGCTATGACTCTTTCTGCTTCACTCTGCAAGCGCGTTTTAATCTACTTCGAAAAGATGGCCGTTACCTACCCTTGTTACATTTGACACCTGTTACAATTGACACCGGTCTCCCCTACACATTTAGATGTATAGTGCGTTTTTTAATAAAAAAGATCAGATTCAAAAGTAAAATTTATATTATCTACTTTCAATCTCAATAATATGATACAATACAATAATTATTATACGTACAGTTCGTCCAAAATTATAGGTATTAATAATAAATATAAATAATTCATGCTATTACTATTATTGGGTAATCAAGTACAGTGCTAGTTCTTACACTGTTCGTAGTTCATGTATTAGTTAGGTAGTTACAGCTGCTGATTGGGAGAATTGAAGGCGGATAATAGATGGATAGGTTACTGGTAATAAGGGTAATTAGTCACTATACAGTTAAATATCGATTAACGTATCATGGATAATTAATGGTAAGACACTGCGGGATTGTTATTAGCAAGACTGTGATCCGGAACTAAATCCGTAAACCTGGCGTTGATAATTACACGTTTTGTAAAGTTACATACCAGTGATGTGATTAACAAATATGTACGCTTACATTGTTTCGCGCACATTTCATAAGAAACTCTTAAACCGTTTATTTCATTCTTATTTGTACAAGCATATAGGTAATAATTTATTTACTTTACATTATAATATAAATATAAATGTTATTACTAAAACAATTTAGGGCCTTGAGAAGGGCTAAAAGGTGGCACTCACCTTATGCGACCTTTCCAAAGCATTCAACTGTGTTTCACATGAAAAACTACTGTCTAAATTATATCAGTATGAAATTACTGGAAATTCTTTAAAATTATTTAATTCTTACCTATACAATCGTTTTCAACTGCTTTCAGATTATTACACATGGCGTGCCTCAGGGGTCAGTATTTTTATTATATACACAAATGATTTTAGTAACTTTATACAACCATGTGAAAGTGTTTTGTACGCAGACGATACAACCCTGGTAAATAAACATAATAATTTAACCACGTTGGGAAAGATTTGTAAAGCTAACCTTGAAAAAGCAGAATTTTGGTTTTCATCAAACAATTTGCTTCTTAATAAAAGCAAAACTCAAGAATTGATAATCTCTGCAAATAACAAATTAGCAAAACGAAACTCTGTATCTTTGTTCGGATTAGCATTAGATGACTCAGTAAATGGAAGCATACATATTACAAACATTAGTTAGAAATTATCTTCCATTCTTTTTCTACTAAGGAGGTTAAAACACATAGTAGACATTTCCACTTTGCGTTTAACATATTTTGCCGTGTTCCATTCTATAATATCTTATGGTGTAGTTTGGTGGGGAAATGGGTTTAATGTAAATCAAAGAGTTTCATGTAAACAATTTTTTATTAATCTAGAAATCATGCCCACAATTTATATAAGAATAATTCTTAGAGATTCAGAAAATGAAATCCTCCTTTTCTATGAACAAGGACTACCACTTACCATACTCGATCAGCTACTCTGTTACGTAAGCCTAAATTTAAATTATCTAAATCTGAAAAAAATTCTTTGGATTTTGATTTATATAACGTTTTGCCAGAGTACAATAAACAATTCGAATAAAAAAAGTGAACAAAATTATAAAACAGTAGGTACTTGCTAAGACACTGCTTTTACACAATAGAATTTTTTTAAATTTGAATAATTGTATATGACATCAGGTTTCTTCTTTTTTGTCATATATAATATCATAAG
Organism: Harpalus rubripes; assembly: GCA_963082715.1. Lineage (NCBI taxonomy): Eukaryota > Metazoa > Arthropoda > Insecta > Coleoptera > Carabidae > Harpalus > Harpalus rubripes. Next base: position 10,507,496 of record OY720454.1, read on the forward strand.
TTGTAAATTTTTGCCGGAAAAAAATTCAGATTGTTACGAGAGCTGGTTGCCAACAATTTATTGAGTGGCATTGACAAAAAAATCACGAGTTGTCAAACGAATAATTTTTGATCAATATCACGAGATACATTAGCAACAGGCTCGAGTAAAGCAATCGGAAAATTTTTCCGGGATAAAATTTAATCACACATGGTATTCGGATGACTATTTCCAAAATAAAAATCAGGTAATCATTTATATATTTTTTTATTGACAAAAATCTACTAATTTTTATTGTGTTGTGAGGTGTTATATTTAAGTTTGGTTTTTCAATGTTTTAAATAGATTCTTGTCCGAGTCGACACGTTTTTAATATATACTGATAATACTGACAATATACACACTCTGACAGGTATCTAAACAATATGTTTCTAAAATGTCAATAAAATTTCGCTTATCAAAATTCACTTACTTATAAAAATACGACATCTCATGGGCTTAAAGGATGCGAAATTTTTTTTGTGACGGTGTTTTATCGAAATGGAACTTGGGAACTAGGTAGAATCCTGAATTTGGATTGGCTTATAAATTTATGAGTGAAATAGTCACTATTAATAGTTATTCCGTAATTTAACCACGACCGTGGTTATGGTTCAAGTGGTCAGGTTATGGTCACTGAAAAGTGATTGTGATTCGGAACATCTTAAATAATTTATGTCGGTAAAGCTGGGAACCACCGCGTCATAGAAATAAGTGATAACATAACTTTTATCTATCCTTATACTAACGTAAATATTATAAATATCAGTATATAGTATATAGTAATTACATGTTTATAAAATATTATTAATTGTATTATAAGAAATAAAAATATGACCACAATAACTTCAAAAAATTTGTGGTCGTCGTGGTCACGAAAAAGTAACCAAAACTTTCAGGAACCATATTCCGAAATTGAATCGTGATGCTGAAATTATGTTTTGGTTACGTTACGGAACGCATAACCAGAACCTTGGTCACCGTGGTTAAGTTACGGAATATACCTATTATAAATATATGTTATATTAATGTAATGACCTACTATAAACATATTATGTAAGATAGTTTATAAATAACCTAAACTATAGAGAAAGCACCACAAAAATATATTTAGTGCAATTTGAAAATTGGCAATAGTTTTCAAATTTGACGTTGAACTCGGGCCGTAAAAACAATAAATGGTCATATAACGAACTAAGTCAAATATGAATATAATGTTTCCCGTAAGAAAGCAAAATCTCGTATTTCACAGCTGGAATGAATACAATGCGCAATATCAATAGACATTTGCTCTGCAAGACCTACTAAATCAAACCATAATGTAACATCTATGTTCATATGGCAAGATCCCGAATCACATCCATCTCCCTTAATCAACAATACGTGTCTCCCGATCTCCTCGTAATTTATGTGACGTATTCAACTTATTCAATTAAATCAGTTAAGTGCCCACCTTGATAAGACCTTAGAAATACTAGCGAATAAGATTCATTTTTCTTGTACCTACCCGTAATCGTACGTAAGAAACATAAAATTTAACTAATTTGACAATGACATTGCATCGAGTTTCAATTTAATTTCTTGATCTATATTGAGCCAATAGCTTAGTTGGTAGAGCACTATCCAGGCAAGGGAAGTGTCTCGGGTTCGAATCCCCGATGGCTGACAGTTTTTCACAATTTATTTAAAATATAAAAACTGTTAACTCATTGTTAATATTAGGAATTGGTCTGCTAGGGCCTTGGGTAAATTATGACTCCTTCACTAGATGTTTAAACGTAGTGGTGCTTGGCAACCCCACATGTAATCATGTGACGATTTATAATATCCTCAGCCGTACGACATGACATTGCATCGCGTTTCAATTCCATTTCTTGATCTGTATTGAGCCAACAGCTTAGTTGGTACAGCACTATCCAGCCAAGGGAGGTGTCTCGGGTTCAAATCCCTGTTGGCTGACAGTTTTTCACAATTTATTTCAAATATAAAAACTGTTAACTCATTGTTAATATTAGAATTTGTTCTGGTAGGGACTTGAGTAAATTATGACTCGTTCACTAGATGTTTAAACACAGTGGTAGCTTGGCAACTCCACATCTAATCATCTGACGATTTATAATATCCTCAGCAGTTATACGATTTTAATGTGAAAGATTGTTAAGCCATCGAGAGAAGAGCAGCCAATAACTTAATTGGTGGATCACTATCACTATCCCGACAAGGTAGTTGTCTCGGGTTCCAATCTCGATGGCTGACGATTTTTGACAAATTGTTTCAGTTTAATTTTTTAAGATGTCTGATACAGGTCATCTGCATCATGAACGAATTAACAAATTGGCAAAAATTAAACCGTATCTGTTGTTTTAAAAAAATCTAAAGTAACTATACCGTGATCCATTTAAGCCATTCAGTATTGTGGAGAATAGGGCATAGTCCTGAACTCTCCGATTGGTTGAAATTGGAGACAAGAGACACGTTTATCCAGTGTAATTTCTGATATTTGAAAATGGCTTAAATGGAACACAGTATATTATGTACAATTTGGTATCTTCTCTAAATGGGGCCTCGTGACCGCGTGCCTGAGAGTTAGGTCGCGATCTGGGGAACTGGATTTGTTCGGAAAATTGACCCCTGTGGAGCACTCTCCACGCCAGCAATGACTGCCCTCGAGGTGACGTCTGTTAAGCGCCCGCATGATGCAAATATTTCATCATTACCGATATCTGTGTATAACGCAGATTGGCACACCCAGCAATGGATAATATGTCGTGATGATATATTTATTTTATTTATTTTCTGAATGTAGCATTCGTTCTTATTAATGCAATCAAAGATTCAGATGCAAAAAATAATTAAATTTTGACAAATAGTACCTAACTGAATTTTATTGACATCTTCCACCCCTGTTATTGATATTTGTGAAATAAGCTTGAATATAATCGTAATTTCCATGCAAATAAATATATACATCTTGTTCGAGGCGTAGATATCAAAATAATTTAATACTTGAGACGAATAATTGGATTAAGTTTGCTTTAATTCTGAACTCCAAGATAAAATTATCCTATCTAAACTCGGAAGTTCAAATTCAAATCTCTCACGCGTCGCATATTATAAAATATTCCTCTACTGGTACCACTACAATAAAATATCCGTTTTGGGGAGATAAACCAATTGTTTAACGTATAACCAGGAAGTGGTTGTAAAACATTGCACGTGAATGGCGTATATCACGGCCGAATGTGTGTAATATCGCATTACATGGACGAATCCACGAGTGTTGAAACGCGATCCATATAATTTTTATTCATAGCTATCCATTCGGAAAACAGTCGCAGTGCAAATAAAACAACTGCCAACGAGGAACGCCCTGTTGTTTGCTGGCATGGCTAAGGGCGTTACAACTCCAATGGCGTACAACGAGACATTTTTTAAATATTCCCACGACTCTTTACAAAAAATTTGTAAAGTTACTAGAATCCTTATGCAATTTGATTTTATTCTGAAGTTATTCTTGATTGTTCATTACCTTAATACTAGTTATAGCCGCAACAAATATAGGAGTGACGTCATATCAGAATTTAATTTACTCATATATATATATATTATAAGGGTATAACAGCTAAACGAGCTACCTCAAAGAATTTCTTTGTTATTAGATACAAAAAAATCTGATGTGGACACCACACGACTTCCTTGTACGCAAGACGAATATGAAGATGAAGTATAGACTCAATTATAAAATTGCACGTATTTGACGTAATTTGACATTAACATCTATTTTTTATTTTTTTTGTTATTTTTTGTCCTAATCCATAGCAAGCTTCTTTACAAAAACCAAAAAGTATATAAGTTTTAAATTTACATATCTCGCTTATACAAAGGGCTAATTTAATAAAACTTGATGTGCTAGACGCAGAATTTAATTCTCTAAAACTCTTATTTGAAGCATTTATTTTTAAAATCAAAAGGAAACCATTTTATTCAAGAAAAACTGTTAACAACTTCAGGTAATATATCACTTCCGGTTAGCCTGTTTTAACCAAATTCTGCTATGTTATTCCAATTGATATAAAAGTCTTATATACTAAATTTGAAAAGTTTAGGATTATATTTTAATATAGTTTTTCATTAAAATCTATTACAGGCTTCAAATAAAGTACCTTTTCTGGAAATTATGTAATGACCAAAAAGGGAGGTGCACAACTAGATGTTATAGAAGTCCTAAATACAAAATTTCAACTTTCTACGGCTTACCGTTTTTGAGTTATGCGAGATACGTACGTACGTACAGACGTCACGACGAAATTAGTCAGAATGAATTCAGGGATGGCCAAAATGGATATTTCCGTTGAAATCTGGAAACCGTCGGATATGTAATAAAACAATTTTCAAACGTTTTCATCAGACTGTTTTTCCCCAAGTTTTCCCAGTATTACTTTGATCCAGTCGAGGAATACATATATAAAATTTAATACCGCTCTGAAATCCATTTGATCCACAAAGAAATGTGTTAAAAATTTACATTTTTCTATGTGTTATACATTAACACAGGGCAGTATTCAAATAACAACACAGTAATAAACTATGTAAAAAAAGATAATATAACACAGAAAAATGCTGAAAAATAGCACAATTTTATGTTATTTTTTAAACGTATCAGTGCTAATTCTGTGTTATTTTAAATATATAAACTTTTGTTGATTTTAACACTCAGTACCGTAAAATTTAAATATTGCCGGTGTTGTTTTTAACATATATTTCTGTAAAGCCGTTAAAGGTATTTATTTTATATAAAATTAATTTTATTATATAACAGTGCAAAAATATACATAAATAATACGTTACACGTATACCACAGATATGTACAGGATGTATCATTTTCGATGTTTTTTAAGGTACCTTGGGTAATAATAATGAGCGAAACCGTTTGCACATTCCAGGGTCAACTTTTCGAGAAAAGTTTAATAGCCACCACAGGAATTTTCGATCTTCTTTTGTTTCTGAGCTACAGGCAAAAACTCGTTTTTTGCTCATTTTGAAAATATATCATACCTTATTTACCTATTATGATAGAGAAAAAATGTTTTTATAAAAATTTTACCGTTTTTCAAATAGAATAAAATGGCGTAATTAGTTAAAATCTTGTTTTCCACGCTCTATATGATTTTTTTGTTCAATAATTCTGGCGTGATCCCTGTATTATTCCAGCAGCTTCATCTTACAGTTTTGTATTATTTGATAAGTGTGACAATCTTTTATTTTTCTTGAATGAAATTCCTTTTACTTAAAAAAAATATCTTTCTGCGCCTCTGGGCAAAACACTTCCGTAGCAGAGATTCACCCTTTGTTCCCTTCCTGTGTTTTTATTTTCCTGTGGTAATCCTGCGATTCGCTCTAATGTGGATATTAATAGCTGCCGTAAAATTATGCAGTAAACTGTGCTTGAGATTTGAGAACAACTTACTGGAGGTATTTTACTGCACTTTTATGTAAAACTCTGGAATCCTATTTGTGTAAAGATATTTTCTTCCTTGTGGCCGGGGTTCTATTATCAGGTGCTAAAGGATTTGCGCCATATCTCAAAGTTGCAGATAGTTGTTATCCTGTGGTTAGAACGTTATTCGCACTTGCCAAGTTCTGCGTTTAAATCTTCAGGGACCAATCAATAATGGAGAGAATAGAGAAACACAATCTGCGTCTAAGGGTCGGATGTCGGAAGTTACGCAAGCAAACTACAAAATCTTGTAGACTCGGTAAATAATAAATGAATAATAGCAAATTCAACATTGTGCAATATACCTACTAGTATTGTAACGTTTTTATTTATTTTTTGTGGTATTGACATTTTTTAATGTTTACCATTAGAGTTTCCAAGGGTTTTATTTACAAATTACTGATCGGTAAGTGATTGTGATCACTTACCGATCAGGAGGCGAGGCGATAACTAAATAAAATATCTGGTGTGGTCAACACAATACCTCCCGCCATGTACAGCCACAGTCACAACGAAGATTAAGCTAATCCTTATTTTTGAATTAGCGAATTTTACTCTAATTTTGGCAGTTTATTTCTTAAAATATAGTCTAATCTAATCCAAATAACTAAATTAGGATTAGCTTAAACTTTTTTGCGAATCGTTAATTTTTATTAATCTAAATACATACTTACATATTATTTACTTATGTTGGAAACTGTATTGATTTCCTTTCCTATTGTTCTATTTACTTTTTTTGTTTGAAAACGTTACTATCATTAATTTGAAATGATTAGTTCCTCGACATTGGCATTTATCTGTCAGTTACATTTGACTAACTGCGTAACCAAGAAGTTATGTTTGTTTAAAGCGTAGGCTCTGGGATTTAAATTATAGATAATTTTATAAATTTATCCATAAAATATGTACAAAAAGTATTAATGCAAATCTGTAGAAAATTTAATAATCTTTAATTTTTATAATAACATTAATCTCGAAAAAATAACTTCTTCGAACTATTTTGAGCTTCAAGTAAAGTGCCTTTTCCGGTTATCTGATTTACACCAAAATCTAATGGGCTCTTTCCATAATAGAAAAAGGTCGACATTTTCTGAGTGATAGTATTTGAGTTAGAGTGGAGGATCCACACATACATACACACACACACACACATACACACAGACATCATCGTGAAAAAGTGAAAATGTTAAAATTGGATTCTAGGGACCTTAAAACGTGCTCATTTACCGAAATCTCGATATGCGATTTTTATCACGATCCCGATACCTCCCTTACCAAGGGTACCGGGAGGTAAAAAGACGATCAAAGCTTACTTTAAAAATGACAACAAATTTTTAATGTCAAAATCATTTTCACATCCTTTTTTTAAATTTTGTTTGTCGATCGTGTAAAAAAAACGTAATAAGCATTATGGTCAGTAAGCGCTCTTCTACCGGTATCGGATGTATTGGAGATCGTGATTGACTCGATCTTCAAAATCATCCTCAAGGTAGCACTACTGCCTTTAATACTTAAATAACTCTTCCGTTGACCATTTATTTTTTTATATAGGTTACGTTAATGTATAAGAAATCATTCATTAATGACCCCTATTAATGCATGTTTTTTTTTATTTTATTAATAAACGATTTATTGGATGCGTTCACCACATGGAACATGGCATGTATTGCTAACGCTAATTTGTAGCAAAATGCTAGACAGAATTAAAAGACATGATTTTGACTCTTTCTAGCAAGGTATATTCACATAACATACCTTTAAAAAGAATTTGAAACAATAATATTGTTCAAATAACATAAAAAAACACTTGTGTTATATAGCGTTACGTAAACTGAACGCACTCACTGAAAACAATTTATTTCAAAACTTATTAATTTTCTGACCTAAAATTTTACTAACCTAAAATCAAAATAATTTGTTATTTGTCAGCAATGATTGTGGACATCAATAATATTACATTGACCTCACCAGAACTTGTAGGCAGTGCAAATATTGCATCTCTAAGTTTGCTTCCAGAAAAAAGTAGAAGTCTTTACGAAAAAACTTATGCCGGAGCACGTAACGTGCTATTCGAAATCAGTTGTATTGGCATATGTCCCCGAAATTGCAAGACAAATCTTAATAGCAAGTTTATGGCCAAAATATTCTATGCTTAAAGCGACCTGAAATCTAAAAGACAACATCGACATTATTATGTTTAACAAAAGACAAAAAGAAGGTTAAGTACTAAAACATCCAGAATTCAAAACGTTCTGGACAACACAGAAAATAAATACACCTTCTTTAAATAACTGAATTGTGTTATCAATTGTATTGTACGTGTATGCTTGGCTTAGACACACGGAGCTGCTGTTGCAATTTTTGGCGCGAATTGGAAGCACATGGCCCGCGCAATTTGATATGTTCGTGTAAATATTGTATGAACAACTCATTTTCAGATATCGCGGGTACATACCTGTCTCAAACTGAGATCAATTTTTAGTATATAGTGGACAAAATAGAACTACATATTTATTTGATTGTCTGTTAACTTAACTGTCAGTTATATGAATGATATCGCATCCAAAAATTGACACGCATATAATTTATACAGCTTATACTTATAATATAAAATAAAATGACCAGAGTTGGAAATACCAGCCCTAAATATTGTTTCATTAGTATCTAGGTTTTAACGTTATATTTTTATTAAAATAAATTAATTATCTATTACAAGTGAATATGTGCAAAATTATAGTGAAATATATCTGGGCTTTTGTTATATTATAATGCGGTTAATGTTGACACATGTCTGTATATTCTACAAACATAAATGATATAAAATTAACTAATGGAATTATTGACAATCACGTAGCCAATATTGATAAAATTTGTTACATCTATCTGGCATTTCTATCATAAATTTACATCAGTTGGAGTGATCAAATCAAAACCATTATAATTGCAATAACTCTTCCGAAGTACACAATGACCAGTCGTTTTATTTCAGTGTATTTCCAATTTGTGAATTTAAATCTTTTTGATGTTTGGAATTGTCCCTTTTCATACATTCTCATAATGTAGCAAAATTTAATCCTATTTACGATTTTATAGAAACAATAATTTCAGTAATTTATATGGTAATTAATAAAGGTTCCAATAAATTTTCTTTTGGAATGCTTTCAATATAATGTCTTGGAAACTGTTTGTTTAAAAAAAATCATCTTGTGAAACAGATGATAAATGTAATTAACATTCGATACGTTTTGTATTCTATTTATAGCGATGACGCAATCGCGCTAGCAGCAGGACTACGTAAACAAACAAATCGTGACGTGTTTAATTACTTGTGGTCGTCTTTTGTGTTCATTATTATTATGCCGAACATTCTAGAGCTCTCTGGAAGTTAATGGCAGCTGTATAAAAAGGGCGCAGCTATGCTCGAGAGTTAGTTACATGGAGAGACATATAGAGACATTCACATAGAGTGTTAGTGAAGCAAAGCAGTATCGTGGTGAGCGTATGTAGTATAGTGTCGAGTAGAGAACTCGGTAAGTTACCGGGATAGCTGTGGATGTGAATACTCGGTAGTGTTGACGAGTACTGGGAAGCTATCGTGTACAAGGACTGTAACGGTGAGTTGGGAAGTTACTGATATACCGGGATAACTGTGGAAGTGAATACTCTGTAGTATTAAAGAGTATTAGGAAGCTAGGTGTACGGGGACAGTAACGGCAAGTAGAAGTGGATACTTGGCAGTGGTGTTGAAGAATTGTGGCATACTGGCAGTCAGTGATACTGAGTCTGTAGAAGACAGAGTTACATAAATAGACAGATAGTGAGGTGAAAAGTATGACTTCTGTCCGAGCAGTTGAATATACAGACACTGTTGAGTCAGTTGAGTATATAGACGGTGTGGAGGTCGGTAGGCGGACAGTTAAACGTGATATAAAAAAGTGTTATAAATAGTTTTATGGTGCAAGCTAGATTCCGCCTTCTGGAGGTAGGTGTTGATAATAATTTCTTGTTAAGAAATATGTATTTTTTTTTATATATTGGACGTTTCGTGAACTGGCCAGTTCCTATCTTCAGCATTTATTTTCAATACATTGATCAACTTCTGTAATACAGTAATAAAAATACAAGTTTTTTGAATGAAACAAAATAGATGGAACCAACCTACTTACATGTTAAAATGAAATTTTTTATAGGTCGTCCTTTGTATGCAAAACCCTTAACAACCAAGGGGTGATCTTCACCTCCATCCTATTTTCAAGAAAACGTGATGTAAATACAATAGTGAAACAATATTTAATAATACCCGAAGGTTAGGGGAAATTACCTTGTGAATTGAGGGATTAAAACAACAATGTAGTTTATAGGAAAACGTTAAACTTTATATGAATTTTGAAAATATTTCAAGAACCAAAACCAAAATTTTTTTAAACGACATGGCTTTGACTGACTGACTAAGAAAGCGGGAAGATGATGTCTAAAGCAGGGGAAATAATCTAGCTTGCAACATAAAATATATCCCGAGGTACCTGAGCACCATAACTTATGATATAAATAGTAGAAATAAATAATTAGTAATATCGTGGAAATAAATAGTAGTGTTTAATTGGTTAAATAAATAAATAGTGTCAGTGTTTCTAGTTAATTTTAGTTGTAGTTTTAATTAGTTTTTAATAATTGTTTAATATTAGTAATAGTCATTTCATTATAGTTTAATAAACACTTATTTTTTAATAATAATATAATAATAATTGTCTAATATTTACACTTTACTCAAATAAATAAAAAAAAAAAAAACGTTAAGGCCCATTCAGAATAAAAAAAAATTAGTGTAATAATTAGTGGCATCGGTAGCGTAAGAAATTTATAGTAAAAATTATTTCCGTTCACAATGAAAAATTATTGGAATTATAGTTTCTAAGAATTTTTTATTATAAATTACTAGGATGCAAGGTTGAGAGTTATAGCTGTCATTTTATTTTTGCACAAAAAGCAACTGACATAGATGATGACTTATTAATTACACTTATCCAGAAGCATTCTATTGTGTGAGATAAGCGAAGAGATTAAGGGAGTTTAAAATTATTTCAAAAAAAGAAAATGCGTGGGTACAAATTACCTTTGAAATAAGCGAAAATGGTAAGTTGTGTTCACTTTTAATTGTGCAAAATTTATTAATAAGTTTGTTTGTTTATATAGCGCAACATTTGAGGCACACCACAAAATGATCCTTTTTCTATTGCTCATTTTATCTGATGAAATCAGATGTCAATAAACGTCAAAACCGTCAAAAAAATTAAGCGGTAGCGTAGTGGCAGCGTAGAAGTTTGGAGTTTGCAAACTCCTACCGCTGCCGTTGCTACTGCGCTACTATTCATTTTCTTAATTTTTGGATGTGAACGAATACGTTTGCTTTAACGCATTCAATCTTTTACCCAGGCCACTACCACTGCCACTAATTCTACCGCTACCTTAATTACCTTCCGTCACCTTTAGGTAAGGAAGGTATTGTCTTTGGTCAAAAAATTCGGTGGTGAGTTTTTGATGAATAAGCACGTTTTAGGGTCCCTAGAATACGATTTTACTATTTTTACGATGATGTCTGTATGTGTGTGTGTGTGCGGGTATGTATGTATGTATGTATGTATGTATGTATGTATGTGTGTCCGTGTGTGTGTGTGTGTGTGTGTGTAACAAAATTTTCGTCTACGATAACTTCCATACTACAATTCTAAAAATTATAATTCTTTCGTATTTCTCTTCGTTACATCCATGCGAAGAGCTGATTAGATTTTGGTTAGAATTGGACAACCGGAAGTACCCTCATTTGAAGATTTTAACAGTTTTTCTTGAAAAAACTATGTTAAATATCATTTTTTCACATTTAATGTTATTATAAATATTAAAGAATATTTTATTTTCTATACGATTTGATTGCATTTTATACCTAATATTAAATGGATATAGAGTTAAAAAATTATAAAGAAATTAAATTTCATAAAGTAGCCATAGCTGTGGAAACAGCTACTATATTAAGAAAATTTTGATCGAAAGTTGTCAGTGTCAAGTGAAATTGACATAGTGTGTTTGTCTTATAATTTTACTGGAAATAGGTATAGGATCTTTTGCTTTCTGTATGGAATTTGTATAAAATACATACAACTGCTTTAAGGTAATGTACAAGAAATAATAATAATAATAATAATAATAATAATAATAATAATAATAATAATAATAATAATAATAAATCTTTTATTTCTGCAGGTAGACTGTATATAGAAAACGTCATAAAATAATAATTTTCTGTATGAAATTTGCATAAAATACATGCAACTGCCGGAAGGTAATGTACAAGAAATAGAATATTTAATTTAGGAAGGAACTTTCCGTATGAAATTTGAACAAAATACATAGAAATGACGGAAGGTAATGTGCTGGCCACATCAGATTTTTTTTGTTGTTGTAAATGTTACTTCACACAAGTTCCATGGATTACTACGACACTATACCCTAACACTATTTAAATATAAAAATCCTAAGAATATTCAAGAAAAAGAAAGTCTTAAAGTGAGCCAGATTATGAAAACGGCTCTAAGTTAACTAAAGTGGCGTACCCAGGGGGAGAGCGTTTTGGGCGATCACCCCCCTTAGACCAACACATATTTTTTTATATCAGCGATATTTAAAGTTAGTTGTACCTGGTTTTATTATTCTCAATTATTCTAGCTGACCTTCGTAAATAAAATGGCCTCTTATATGTGGAAATTGTGAAATTCTCTCATGCATTTCTTGTATTTTTGCCCTTGCATACTTTGTGCCAATAAAAATATTCAAGTAAATATAGATGTCTGAAAATACGGAACAATTTTTCAGAAAACTTTATTCCAATATTATCTCGCTTTACATCCAAAGAGAAAACTGGAATCAAATAAACAAAGTAACTGCAATTCTAACTCGAACTCTAAAAGCAATATTCTTCATAATCCTCCCTGGTGTCGACTCGACAGAATATCACTTATGCCGCTATATTATTAAATTCAAAATTATATGCCAACAAAGATAGCCAACCATTCATACCGAATGCGTGAGACAAAGACGCCCTCTTCTCGCTCGATATCAGTCTGGAGTGCAGAACGGATATGGAGGAGTATACGGATGCGGAAACAAACGGCAGTGACGTCATTGAATAAACAGTGAGTAGGTAACTAAAGCGGCAAGCGGCTCACCTTATTAGGTTATGCGCTCATGAAAGCGAAGTTTGGTGGTGTGATCAAGTTAACTACGACTTGAATTAATTAGCCTACCTTGTAGCAAAATTACAGGATTAAATTTTCGTGACGTTTGAGTTGTTAGTTGGGACTTAATGCAGTTTTATGGACGGGTTTGTTATGTACGAGTACAAATTTTGCATGTTTAATTTGGGACATTGTATAATGTTTTGTTACTTATTAGATTTTATGTTTTATGGAGCGCTTTGTATAACCGATTGTGGTTTTGACGACCCGAGTTCGAATCCAATCGACGACACACTTGAAAATTATTTCCAATTTTTAAATAACACAAAAAAGATCTCTGATGACTTCTCCACGGCATATTTGAGAGTCCGTAAGCCCTTAACGGAAGAATTATTTGAATTTTTATATGTTTAAAACATATAGAGAACTCATAAGGTATTTATAAATTTTTCTTATATGTTCCTATAGAATTTCATGGAGAACAAATTCTTAATGCTTCTATATCGAATATCAACAACTCATGTGAAATAGAACTTCCCGAAACTTACAAATTAGGAGATAAAGATCCTGTTGAACATTCATCAAATGAATTTGATCATTTGCAATTCTTCGGAAGAATTCTATATGAGAAAAGAAAGGAACCAACGCAAAAAGAAATAAAATCCACAGTAGTATGTGAACGCTGACAATATCGTTCATAAAGTTACGACTAAATGAGTTATGTGAAGAACTATGAAGATGTTGGATGTTGATATTCCTTAGCTCCAAATTTTCGTTTCTTTTTTTCACCTACGTACGCCCCTTTTCAATACATCTTTGAATAAAATTTAAAAATTCTTTCAAAAAATAATACTAATACAACGATGTATCCGATTGTGTTGCTTACAAGTTTTAGTTTACATGACATACATAGATGTAAAAAATATGGCTCAGATATTACAGTACATAAATTAGAAATTGAATCTCGCGAAGAGGTGAGGAAATTACAAAAAAATATACAAACTTATATGTACACATACATTTATATTTTTCACTATTCCCCAAAATAATTATCTGCATAAATCCTATTAATACTATTAGTGTTATTGATATTATTAATATACCTATTGATTGTTGTTTTGCAATTGAAAATTTGTACCCTATATATTAAAATACATATTAATATGAGTTTTTCTTTTTCTTTCAAATATTGAAATAAAATAATTTGAAAAACACACACGGTCAATATTTTAAAGATCTAAATAAATAAATAAATAAAGTAAATATATCATCACGGCATATTACCCATTGCTGGGAGTGCCAATCTTCTTTGTACGCAGATTTCTGTAATGATGATGACATATTTGTACCGTGCGGGCGTTTACCAGGCGTCACCTCACGAACACTCATTGCTGGCGTGGAGAGTGCACCACAGGGGTCAATTTTGTGCCATTTAAAATTCAAAATATTTAAAGATCTAGTTACCGTGATTTAGTTAGTTGCATATGTTGATAGATGGCGAACTTTATGATGATACAAAAGCATTGAGTTTCCAATCTCTCTTTAGATAGTTGTTTCTGAATTTTTCATCTAACAAATCAATTCTTTTCCTTTCCAGGATTAATATCAAAAAATATTCTATTTCTTGTTGTGTCCACGGATTTCTCATTGCTCTTCTAATAATTAAACTAACTTATCGTTGAGACATATTAACTGTCAAACCGTGAAAGATGAATAAATTACTCTGCGTTTTTTCATTATTTCAGTACCTACTATTGAATTTTCTGTTAAATCCCCGTTTATCTGGCGAAAGTAAATCGGAATATGTATAAATCTCGTTGGTAAAGTCGATTCTAAATCCAATCCAGATCGTTTACATCGTTTTCGTAAATACGATTTCTAATCCTAAATCCACTAAATCTAATTAAGGACGTCGATATAAACTTACTCATAGAAATAAGTGAAATGGCGGATTATAAAAAATGTAATATTGCGGTATCTAGATTGCATCGACTATATTTTATATTTCCCTTGTGGAGTATACGTAATAATATTGCAGAACGCCCTCAAGCAACATCCCACAACTTATATGTAGTATAACGCAAAAAAGATATTGCATGTAATGTGCTGAAAATGATATACGAGTACTGGGATTTTTGTTTCTCGAATCTTGTTCACGTTTACTGATTTTTGGGAAAGACAATTGTTTAGGGTAGAAAATTGTATAGATGTCAGATACGTTGAACTGAGTTAGTTTTATGTTATTAAATTTAATTATAAGACTGCACTCAATTATCTGGATAGTGCATTACTCCCTTCCATAGGCGAATGTTTTTGAGATATTGGTTAGTTATTGCATTAGGTCTAGAATATATCTTCTATTTGTTTAGAACAAAACTGCCATTACCAAAAAGAGGGTACAAACTATAATGATCTCTACACTGCTAGACAAAAAAATGGACAATTAAAAATATCCATATATTTTCAGATTCGAGATATAAAACCAAGAATAATAATCTCAATCATTATGACGGATTACAACTTAGTCGAGCATAGCTTCCTATATTAAATATGTTGTAATTTTGTTACCTTGGGTACTTGTTACTAATGTCTTGTTATTATTTATCTATGTATTTTCCCTGAAAAAGGCAGCAGTATATGTTGCCGAAATGTCGGGTATTAAATTAAAAAAATCTGATGTGGCCAGCACATTACCTTCCGTCAGTTCTATGTATTTTATACAAATTTCATACATACAATTTCTTACGAAAGATTCTATATTTCCAGTGCATTACCTTCCTCAGTTCTATGTATTTTGTACAAATTACATGCAGAAAGTATCTTGGAATTGATCCTTCCTATATTTGCAGTAAAATTATAACACAAACATACTATGTCAATCGCACGTGACATTGACATCTGTCTATCAGAATTTTTTAAATTATGTTAGGTTAGGTTAGCATAGCTGGCTGCTTTATGAAATTTAATTTCTTTATAATTTTTTAACTCAATATTCATTGAATATGAAGTATAAAATGTAATCAAATCGTATAAAGAATAAAATATTGTTTAATATTTATAATAACGTTAAATGTGAAAAAATGATATTTAACAGCGTTTTCTCAAGAAAAACTGTTAAAATCTTCAAATGAGGGAACGTCCGGTCGACCAATTATAACCATAATCTAATCAGCTGTTCATATGGATGTAACGAAGAGGAATACGAAAGAATTATAATTTTTAGAATTGTAGTGTTGGAGTTATCGACAGAGAAAAAATCGTCACACACACACACACACACACACACACACACACACACACACACACACACATATATATATATATATATATATATATATATATATATATATATATATATATATATATATATATATATATATATACATACACACAGACATCGCAGAAATAGTATAATCGTATTCTAGGAACTCTAAAATGTTCTTATTCATTAAAAAATCACCATCGAATTTTTTGACCAAAAACAATACCTTCCTTACCTAAAGGTATGATGGAAGGTAAAAACAGAACATAAACTAAAAAGGTTGTATTATTCTTATCAAATTATGTGTTACTTCAGTCATGATTTTGGTATCATAGAAACTGTTTTTTTGTTTCCCTATATTCTTTAGTCGAGCAGTTTTTAGAATATCAGTCAAAGTATTATGTATGTTCCAACAGCATGCTAGAATGTCCTTACTAAAAAGTATAATTATTAAACAAGGGCAATTACATAGTCGTAGTTAGTAGTACATTTATAGTATATTCCGTAACTTAACCACGACCGTGGTTATGGTTTTCTTGTGGTTCACGTGGTCAGGTTATAGTTATTGAAAAGTGGTTGCGTTCGGAACATCTTGGTTAATTTGTGTCGGTAAAGCATCACTTTATTTGTCTATTTTATACTACCATAAATATTATACATATCGGTATATATTAATAATAATTATGTTTATACCATTTTATTTATTATATTATAAGAAATAAGAAAATGACCACAACAACCACAAAAAAATTGTGGTCGTTGTGGTTACGAAAAAGTAACCAAAACTTTCAGGAACCACATTCCGCAATGGAACCTCGACCCTGAAATTATGTTTTGGTTACATTCCGGAATGCTTAACCAGAACCTTGGTCACCGCGGTTAAGTTACGGAATATACTATTAGTTCACAAATATTTGATTTAGTTGTTAAAAATTTATATTTATATTTTTTACAGTGTACTTTTACGAGGTTTTTTTTTGATATTTTGTTGTAAACTTGTTAAGTTCTTACAGGTTGTATAAAAAAATCGTTACAATATGGCTACATAACTTAATTTATATTTATGTTTATTAAATAATATAGTAACTCTTGTTGTTTACATGTCATTAATTTTAAATAATGTAAGTAAATTAATAACGCATCATTGTGAGGATAATATAGGTATCTCATCCAGCAAAAAGTATATTATCCTTGCAAAAAGCTCTTGCTTCGTCGAACCTAAAATAATGCTTTCATCAAAAACTGCCAACTAATTTAGATTGTTTTCTTACCGTCCCTTCTTCAATGGATTTATGCAAAGTTAGATTAGAAAGTTCATGACTTGCAACATAATTAGGCAGAAAACATTGTCACAATAACAAATTCATAGCAAAATAACTCTTCGCTTCGAGGAAGAAAGTTTCCTTTGGTGTTGATGTTTTTGTTGTAGGCCAACTGGCTGAGAGATGGATGGTGTACGAATTTTCGATTTGTCCTTAGCACTTGGATTGGAATACAGAGTAGGCGAATCTGTTGAATTCCAAATAAGGCTAAGACAACTCAGTCGGAGAGGAATTGGACTGAATTCAATTGGATCTAAACAAACATTTCATGAAACAATTCTGCGAAGTGAAGCTGTGATTTTATTGCACGAGGGCAATATCAAAAGAAAATACAGATGCAATTGAAACTAGCGGTGCTGTTTACAAATATGTGTGACATTTAAAATGTTATATTTTTATTGGATTTGTTGGTAGGATACCAAAAAAATGAGGCAATTTAAATTCATAGTCAAATTTAGTTGCAATACGAAGGTGGATTGAAAAGTTGGCGGCCTAATTCAGAGGGGAAACACTAGGCTGACTAGACGTTCAATTATTTTTTGGGAGGTTATGTGAAATGTCATTTAATGTGTCTATGAAGTTTTACTGTAACTCGCTAATTTGAGATTTAATTGTAATTATTTTTAATAAACATTCATTAACTTCTAAAAATGGAAAAAAATGAATATCATGAAGACATGGTAAGTACTTTGAGAACAGCTGAATTTAAACGTGGGATGAACAGCAACAGCATATAATCCTCGCAGTGGAAGGTCCGTTACTGATACCACTAAATAAAACTTTAATTTGCTCCATGATATGGTCATGGCAGTTCGGCGAAACAAGGTTCGAGAAATGGCAGCGACTATATAGGCTTCTTCTGTTAACTGGTTCTAAAATGAGATAAATATTTCTGCGAGGTGGGTTCCCGGCTACTGATGCTTGATCGAAAACGTGTTAATTTCCAGAGTTTGTCCAACTTGCTCCTCCATTTTAAAACTGATCCTAATATATTTATGAAAGATTTTTTATTACAGATGAGTGAGATATCGGTTCACCACATCACCATTATCAACCTAAAACAAAGTAACAGTTTAAACGGTGGAAGGATAGGGGTTCATCACCTCCCAAAAAAGCAATGTTGGTGTCGTCTGCTGACAAAGTCATGGCATCTATTTTTTGAGGCGCAAAGTTCCTAATGGTCAAACTACATATTACAGAAAAATACTTCTCAAATTTGTTATGTCAATCATTTGGATGAAAAGCTCCATTTCAGAGTGCATATTAAATGTTTATTAGGTTAAAAAATATTATAGCACGCTGCGTTTTATAATTATTTATTTATAAAAACCTTTTCGATGATCGATTTAGTTTTACAAAAAAAACCACATGTTTGCAAAAATATTCTTTAAAACAATTAGGTCACATCATCCTCTCTTTACTTTGACTTTTTATTATAATTACTTTTTCAAAATTTATAATTAATATTGACACATCAAAATTCATATATATTTTTGCAAATACTATTTTACATAACATATTTCTAAATAATATTATATAATTCATGTTTTCTTATATGTAGTATTTTTATATACATTGTTTATATTCTTTATAATTTACATAACATCAAAATTCTAAAAATTCTAAAATTCAGAAATAAATAACTGTAATATATATCTTATTTTAGCTTCGATCCGAAGATGGCCATCCATAGCCGAAATCGATTATCGTAAAGGTTTTTATAAATAAATAATTATAAAACGCAGCGTGCTATAATATTTTTTAACCTAATAAACATTGTTATGTCAACTTCGTGAAGAAATGAAAAGGAAGCGATGTGGAGTGCTAACGAAAGGTGAAAGGTGTGCTGCTCCGTCAGGATAACGCCCCAGCGCACACATCAACAGTTGGCATGACTGAAATTTATCGGTGCAGTTTTGAATTGGTATCTCTCTCCCTTATTCACCGGATTTAGCTTCATAAGATTTCCGTCTATTTCTAAATCTAAAAAAAGAAAAAACAAACAAATAATAAACTCTTTGAACGTTAATATGAACAACTGTCAAACGTTTATACATTATTTTAGAGAAAAATATTTCAAATAACAGTTAGAAAAATTAATTGCACATACGTATATTTTATTTATTCTACAAAAAGTAGCAATTCCTGTATTAATTTATAGGTCAGAGACATGGCTCACGACAGACAGACTTAGAAAAAGTATAGAAGTTACAGAGATGAGATTTTTAAGAAAAATAGAAGGTAAAACAATAATGGGCAGAATAGAAAAAAACGAATCATTTAAGGAAAATTTGAAAATCTGGGCTTTAGGAGACAAGTTTGAAGAAAAACAATTAACATGGTTTGGGCATGTAAAAAGGATGACTGACAGTAAAATAACAAGAAAAGTGTATGAAGCAAGAACGAAAACAAGAAATACAAGAGGCGCGGCACGACAAACTTGGCAAGAGAAGTAAGAAAATCAGCAGAGAAAAGGTGAGAAAAATAGGAAAATTCAGCGAAGGACACACAGGACAGGACAGGAAAAATGGAAAGAAATATGGACCAACAATAGAGGAATAAAAATTCTGATGTGGCCAACACCAAACCTCCCCTTATTAATTTAAATATAGATACTTATATATTTAGTTATTACGGAAACTGTATTAAGATCCATTCCATATAACTAGGGTTATATTTACTATTTTCTTTTTAAAACGTTACCGTTATTCATTTGAAATGATTAGTTCTTGATAGTGACATTTATCTGTCAGTTACATACATTTAAGATATGAACTGTGTAACCAAGGAGTTTTACTTGTTTAAAGCGTTGGATCCGGGATTAAATTTATAGATAATTTTATAAATTTATCCATAAAATATATAGAAAACGTATTAATGCAAATCTGTAGAAAATTTAATAATCTTTAATTTTTATAATAACATTAATCTCGAAAAAATAACATATAAAGGTATTTTTCGAAGAAAAACTATTTTGAGCTTCTAGTAAAATGCCATTTCTCTGTTATCCGATTTACACCAAAATCTAATGGGCTCTTTCCATTTGGGAAAAAGTTAGAAATACAAGGTTTTATAATTTTCTGGTTGATAGTTTTGGAGTTAGAGTGGAGGATCCACACACACACATACACACAGACATCATCGTGAAAATGTTAAAATTGGATTCTAGGGACCTTAAAACGTGGTCATTTACCAAAGTCTCGATATGCGATTTTTAGCACGATCCCTATACCTCCCTTACCAAGGGTAGCGGGAGTTAAAAATCATGACCACCTCACATCTTAAAAAGTAAAGGTACAAGGATTAAAATAAGAATTACTACTTGACATTTTGGTTAATAATATATAATTATCAAAAATTATGACTGAACATTATATTTTGGTAAGTCGATGTTTATTATATTTCTAAATTTTATATTGTATTACATATTATTTGTATTATTAAAACAGCTGAAGATGGACAAATTAAAATGTCCGAAACATCCAAATTTGTAAACGTGAGTTGATTGAACTCAAGAATATATACATGGAACCTATGACCTACTATTTTATTAACCAAAAAGTACAAGGATTAAGTATCTTTTATTTTTCTCCAAAATTATTCATAAATGCTTGACAGAGAGAAACAATGCTAGTTAACTGCTCGCAAATCACCCTTAATCAGTTGTTCATACTAACTGTCTGCATGAGTCAGGCTCGAAGTTTTCATTCCTCCCTTATATACATATCCAGTTAACCCCATTTTTTCATGCGCATGAAAATAATAAAATATTTGATTTATATACAAAATTTGTAAATGGTCAAACTTCTTTATCACACCCTTTTAGCTTTTACCCACTCATTATATTTTAACAGTTCCTTAACTAACCGTCCACCACTTTTTCCTATCCTTTTCTGCCCTGAAGCTGAAAGGGTTTAGCATCCGTGAAAGCCTCTCCATCCGCGGCCGACTGGTCACTCGCTGAAAGCCCAACCTTCAAACTGCAAGCTCCAGCAAGTTCTCCCGTCCCTTCACGGGTTATCGACTGTTTTAAGTGCAGCCCTTCACGCCCAACGAACCGTGCCCTGCGGGGATATTGAAAAATAATTGTTGTAATTTGTGGATATGTGTGCAACTATTGCTGAAAGCTCAAACGTGTAACGGGAGCATGAGAATTTATTGATTTGCCAACAAAAAATGATATGTAATGTGAATAGAATAATCAAAATGGAGTAAAATCTGGATGTAAAAGATAACAATATTTGTTGCACATGCAATGGGGATTTGATTTAAAATATATGTGCGTGCGAAATATCTGCCACAAAACGGTCGTTATAGGCTATTGGTAATTTTATTTTATTGTACTCGTATATTCATTTAGTTAAACACAATTTAAATATCGCAACGTGATATTGGGATAATCAAGAGTTGGGTTTATTCTGTACTTGTTAATTTTAATGAATGACACCAACAGATTTTGATTTCACAAAAAAAAATCAACTCTTCTATCATTATTTTATTTTAATTGGTAACTTTTTGAAACTACGAGTATCATATTGAAATTGGGTCAAATACTCTTTATATAGGTATAGTTCGTCTAGGGATCATTTTCCGAAGACTCATCGTTTTATTATGGGTGCCCAATAGCTAAAACCGCAATGCCAAAATATTTCGGTTCGTACAGTCGACCAGTTCAGTATTTGCAATGCTGGTATATATTTTACGCCCATTATTCGACTGTAGACCAAGACTGCACTTTCCAGATTTTAATGCGTTAATCTTTTGAATTTAGAATTTCCCTAATTTTCTTATAGCTTATTATAAGGTCTGTGAACTCGTCTCCAAAGGATTATAAAACCGTTATTTGTGGCTATGTAGGTTATAAATAGGTGGTGAGTTTAATTATTTTCACTTGTCATTTGTACCTCCTAACTAGTGTACGAAGGCTGAAAGTGTATTTTGTTTTGTTAAATTAAATTCAACAGTCAACAACGTTAACAATGTTTCGCCCGTGGGAAGAAAACGAAGAATTAGAAAGTGCTAGTAAAAGTGTATTACCATCGCCTAATATATTTAAACCTTTTTTGCACGAACGTGGACAACAAATCGTGTTGAATGTTTACAATGGACTTTTGGAAGAATATGAAGAATCAGTTGCTCTTAAGAAAACTTGCCAACTAACAAAGGTATGTGATAAAACTATTAAAAAAATTATCAGAATAGGTGGTCCGGTACCTAAAAGAGTTCGAAAAGATTCAGGTACTGACAAAATAGATGATTTTACGAAACAATATATAGTACGAACAATACATAATTCTTATGCTAATAATATTGTTCACACATTATCATCTTTACATGCAATAAATCATAATAAATAAATAACGGTTTTATAATCCTTTGGAGACAAGTTCACAGACCTTATAATAAGCTATAGAATATTAGGGAAATTCTAAGTTCAAAAGATTAACGCATTAAAATCTGGAAAGTGCAGTCTTGGTCTACAGTCGAATACTGGGCGTAAAATATATACCAGCATTGCAAATACTGAACTGCACCCATAATAAAACCATAACGAGTCTTCGGAAAATGATCCCTAGACGAACTATACATAATAATATAAGTACCTAACAGCAAAAACTATTTTATTCCCGGAAAAACAAGTCAAAATTTGAAAAAATCACTGGACATCCTTTGAACACCTTCCTTACAGTCCTGACATCCCCATGTGATTTCCATATGTTTGGACCATCGAAGGAGGCGTTAGGAGGACATCATTTTGATGACGCGCCAGTTGAAGAGTACGTGCACAATTTTGAATATAAATAAATGAAAACGAAATAAAAATTGCTATATATTTTCTATTTTTATACCTATAATAATGTAATTAAAGTTTTTAGCGTAAAATGGTCGCCATGTTGTGACGTCAGCGTCATTACAGTAGTCCAGTTTCCCTGTGAAAATGGCACTATAAAGTGGATCATGCATATTTTGCTCATAAATTCGCGATGGGCTTTACACATATTCTAACAAATACATATTATTTAATACATCCGAGTAATTTTTTATTAAGATGAAATGAAAATTTACTTATTAAATAAATCTATATTATAATTTGTTTTAATTATAGTAATCTCATTACTTGTCATTGTTGTAATCATTTAGGAAATAGTAATGTAAATGTTAGATTATTTTTTATTATGACCTATGCTTTGATTATGGTAATCAATACTGTCTTTGTTGTATTTAATTATAAATAGAAAATAGTTTAAATACTATTTTAATTATAATAATGGTACTTGGTGAGTATGAAAACTTCAATATTATATTAAAGAAAATCTTAAAGTCTCATTAATTACAGCGAATAATTAATTTGATTAAGAAAACGAGCAAATTTTTTTAATTTTACTCACGTCATTTCTATTAATGTATAATATGTACTATCGAAGTTTTACATATATTAACATTTAACACTACCCCTATACATATTCATGTAAGTAAATCAAACAAATATATATTTTGAAATGATATAATAACTATCTGGCTTACTTTATTACCATTAGCTCTAAAGATTTTTGATCACAGTTTGTAATGGATACGTATTTTTATTCATGCAACATTTATTGTATATTGCCATATTAATGGTAACGTAGGTATGTTTGTTCTCTCTATTAATGACGGAGTGACGCTAACGTCAGATCTTTCGCGCCAAAACTTTAATAATTATTTTAGGCGTTATTAGGCGTAATTTCAAGAAAACAAATATAAGGAATTTCTATTTTTAAATTCTTCGTAACATATAAAAAATTCAAAAAAAAAATGGACGGGCTTATTGGCTTTCGAGGCCTCCGCAATCTTTGTATGACCAGCATCAGGGGATAAGGGCGTTGCCAATCCGATGGGTAAAATGCATTTCTCTTGGGGATGCCTAAGCAGAAAAATAAAAAATGTTTCTTGAAATTTTTCCTGTCCCAATAAAGCAATAAAAAATCGGTTTATATTTAAATGACTCTCATATTTTCAACATTACTGGAAATAATAAAAATACAAAGAATATGAATAACTAGATTTAGTTATACAGGCTCTCTCACAACTCGCGCCCCAGAGCGAATGAGGAAACACGAGACTGCACTCGTTTGTGTAATTTCGAAGAAAAAAAATCTTGCTTAAAAGATATTCGAGAAAAGACGTCTTAAAATTGACCAATGAGAAACCTACACCTTTAACGTGTGTTTGCCGTAATTTTACGTTACTAGGGTTTTATACAAATCAAATCTTCTTTAAAATGTGTGGGCGACTGTAGTTTTCGAAAAATGTCAGTGTCAAATTCAATTTGACAAGGTGAATAAAAAAGGCAAATTCTTACCATGTATTCAGCCGCTGATTACTTAGAAATGATTATAATTTTCGGAGAATGTGGACGTAACGCCAGAGAGGCAGCACGAGTCTATTCAGAACGTTTTCCCGATAGAAATCTTGTGGATCATAAAGTGAGCGATTATGTTTACAAATGAACGGCGGACATTTTGAGCATCTGCTCTGATTGAATCGTACCATGGGTATT
This sequence comes from Harpalus rubripes, assembly GCA_963082715.1. Lineage (NCBI taxonomy): Eukaryota > Metazoa > Arthropoda > Insecta > Coleoptera > Carabidae > Harpalus > Harpalus rubripes. The sequence goes on from OY720454.1 coordinate 10,532,364, forward strand.
ATTACTATTGTATAAATTGCATTACAATAAAAAATGTTCTTTGTAGAACCACCATTTGTTGTTTTAATCGTAAAGAATTCAAATTTTACACAGCTGCTACAACACGTTGCACTGTACGATATAAATGATGATCTCGGATGACACCTTCGCTAACCTAAATTTGTTGACAGTGAAAAGTCAACACTAAAGTGTCAAAATTACAGTGTCAAACAAATTTTGTAACTCACTAGTATTTTTAAAATCTAGCAACCAGTTTTATATTGTAATAATATCGTCACACCTCAAGATATCCTTCCGGGATTGGTGGATTAAAAAATCTTGTAACTCCGTTGTGCAAGCAGCCGCAAATTATTTTCTTCTATTTGTTGGCAACCTACTATTGTCGGCAAGTGTCAGTTTCGTCTGGGGCGCGAGTTGTGAGACATCATGCATAGATAATAATAATAATAATACTTTATTAAATAGCTTTAGCTAATACATACAAAAAATTACAAAAAAAAAAACACATTCCATGGGTTAAACATCTATAAATGCGATTTTAATTTCGACTTGAATTCATTTACAGTTTTTGCTGACTTCAAGGAAGTGGGTAAATTATTATACATTAATAATCCATTGTGAAAGATAGATTTACAAGTTTTCATATTATTAGTTCTGTGTATATATATAGTTGGGTAACTTGTCGAGTAGCATAATTATGGGTATCAGAAACATATTTTACATTTTTGTTCAAATAATTCGGCAGTTTACCAGACAACATTTTAAATATAAATAGTAGTACATTAAAAATTACAATTTGTTCAATAGTAAACCATTCTAAAGTTTTTAACATAACATTGATACTAGTGTATTTATTACACTTTAATATTACTCTCATGGCACGGTTTTGTAATTTTTGTAATTTATCTATATCATTTTTATTACACATGAACAGAATAGTAGAGCAATACTTAAAATGTGGCAATATAATAGTATTATAAATAACAATAGTGCTCCAAGTTGACAGATCTCTAGATATTCTTGAAAGGTAACTAATTTTTTTTTGATATCTTTTTACTTATGTATTCTACATGTTGAATAAACTTCAACTTATTATCAATCATTACACCTAAATATTTAAATTCACTGACAACATCGAGCACAAATGAATTCAATTTTATTACATTATTTTCATTCTCATTTATTTTTGATGACAAGGATAAAATCATTACTTTAGTTTTTAATTCATTCAATTTTAACTTATTTTTGTCCATCCATATACTTACATTATTTAGATCTTTGTTAATATTACTTATTAATGTACTTTTATCCCTGTGTTCTAAATAAATAAGAGTATCATCTGCAAAGAGGTGTATTTTACAAATTGTTAGAACGTTTGGTAAGTCATTGATGTAAATAATAAACAAAAGTGGCCCTAATACACTTCCTTGTGGCACTCCAATATTCGTATTAATATCATCAGATATTACACTATTTAATTTTACACATTGTGTTCTGTTATATAAATATGAACGAAACCAATTTAGTGCCGTGAGTTTTATACCATAGGCTTCTAACTTTCTTATTAGATAAAAGAAAAATATGAATTTAATTCTAGAAATTATATCTTTTATGCAAATAGTTTTTCCCGCACTAAACACTTTAATATTCTTCCTCAAATGTATGCATAACTTTTACATATCTGCAATGTAGACTGAAATTGAAATAGGGATTAGCACTGGAGTCTGAAGTTAATATAGTACAATTAAGATTCATCGATTTAATTACCATCCATTATTCACTTCACTTCCCTGTGTTTGTAAAGGACATTGGTTGCATTTAACAATCGAAAGTGAATCAGATCAGGGGCAACGTTCGAAAGTAGAGTATTTTTAGTTTTCCTGGACGGGAAATTTACGATCAAACGGTATCTTTTTTTAAATGTGTTATTTTACTAAATTTCTAACTGTGACCGATGTTGACACATTTATAATTCGGATGATTTTGAAACCACATGAAATTGCTACTAAAAAAACAAATTTTTCTTCTGGCTAATAAATTTTCATAGTTGAAATGTTTCTTTTTCAATTATTAAACCTGACAGCGATGAAATACTATAATTATACAAGAGATAAAAATATAAACTCGTCATCTGAAGCTTGAACATGTGTTTAACACATAATATACTATTACTACGCTAACTCGAGCAGAAATGTAGTTGGAATAACTTTTCTCGTTTTCTCCAATCTGTTCCTGATTCATTCATGCAGATATTTCACTCTGAGTAATTTATTGAATTCTGCGGATATCTCCAAATAAATTTCTAGCATTTGTAACTAATTATATGTGCATAAAATCTACCATAAATCAAGTTGCTGCATACTCGCGTACATATGTATATTTAGAATAGTTTCGCTTTATTTCAATTGGAATAATTTTGTGGAATTTGCCGCAGTGTTATGTAAAATATTCTAATTTTCATCTATTTGTAAAATGTGGAAAATGAAACGCATATATTAAAAATTCTGGTGTGGCCAACACAATACCTCCCGCCATTTACAGCCCGAGTCACAAAAAAGATTAAGTTAATCCATATTTTTGGATTAACGAATTTTACTTTAATTTTGATAGTTTATTTCTTAAAATATAGTCGAATCTACTCCAAGTAACTACCTATTTTTTAAACCCCTCAACAGGATTAAATCTCAATTACAGATTGGGTTCACATTCACACACATCCATGCCTTAGTCGGATTCGAACCCAGAGCCCCGAGGGCACTCATGACATGAGGCGTTGCTCTAACCATTGAGCCACCGGAGCTATAATAAAATGAAGGTTAAATTTTAGATACAGGGATAGAATAGAATTCACTAATCCAAAAATGAGGATTAGCTTAAACATTTTTGTGAATCGTTAATTTTTATGAATCTAAATACATACCTACATATTTACTTATGCTGGAAACTGTATTGAATTCCTTTTCTATTGTTCTATTCACTTTTTTCTTTTTTAAACGTTACTAATATTATTTTGAAATGATTAGTTCTTTGATAGTGACATTTATCTGTCAGTTACATACATTTGAATAACTGCATTTTGTTTGTTTAAAACGTAGGCTCTGGGATTTAAATTAAAGATAATTTTATAAATTTATTCATAAAATATATAGAAAAAGTATTAATGCAAACCTATAGAAAATTTAATAATCTTTAATTTTTATAATAACATTAATCTCGAAAAAATAACATTTAAAGGTATATTTCGAAGAAAAACTATTTTGAGCTTCTTGTAAAGTGCTATTTCCCGTAAAAAAAAAAAAGTTCGAAATACAAGGTTCCAAAATTTTCTGAATGATATTATTTGAGTTAGAGTGGAGGATCCACACATACACACAGACATCATCATGAAAATGTTGAAATTGGATTCTAGGGATCTTAAAACGTGGCCATTTACCAAAATCTCGATATGCGATTTTTAGCACGATCCCTATACCTCCCTTACCAAGGGCAGCGGGAGGTAAAAAGGATCAAACTGTAGCTATCTTTCCATCACTATTTTCTCACGTGAAATGAAGTATAGGTTACAAAAGCGTGCTGCAAAGAGTCGCGTTCAGCATGAAAAACAAATCAGAAAATTGTATTTTCGGAGCAGGAGTAGAAAAGATAATTGCCTTAATTTATATGAAACAATGGATTTTTTCAAACGACGTGTTAATCGGCGATGAATAATCTCTACAAATAACTGCACTGCTTATAGTTTGCTAAAGTCTTAAATACCTACAGGTTAACAAAAGAAGTGCATATTAAAATTTTGACAATAATATGAGCGATGCAACTCGCCAAAAATAGTTAAACAACTAATTCCTTCGATAGACATACGGGGTCTGTAAGAAAAGTATCCGACCTTTGGCCAGGGAAAAAACAGGCATACTTGAGCGTTGGAAACCTAACCACCTTCAAAGTAGACTCCTTGGGACTCCACACACTTCTCCCAGCGGTTGTCGCCATTGTTGGAAGTATTCCGAGAAAGCCTATTTCGGAATGGAGTTTAGCTCGTCTGTCGTTGCAGCCATAATATCCTCTCGTCTGAAATCGCGTTTCTTTCAATAGCATTTTGAGTTTGGGGAACAACCAGAAGTCGCAGGGGGGGCATATCAGGAGAGTAAGGAGTCTTTTTTCTTGCCAAAAAAAGTCTGAATCAAGTGCGAGGAATGTGCTGGAGCATTATCGTGATGGAGGCGGTCTCTTGCGCCGCACAGCACCACGTAGGCGACGGAGAACATCCCTGTAGTACTCTTTGGCGATTGTTTGACCCTGTGGTGCGTACTCGTAGTGTACCACACCGCGGGAGTCAAAGAAAGCAGTCAGCATCACTTTGACGTTGTTGCGCACTTGGTCTTGGTGACATGGAATGCTTCCACTGTGACGACTGAGATTTGGTTTCCGGGTCGTAGCCGTTCAGCCGTACACCCAGGACTCGTCACCAGTGATTATGGTGTTCATGAATTCGGGGTCATTGTTTGTCAATTTCCTTGCAATGAAAAACCGACGAGAGTACTACACACTACCTCGCTCAAATGCTGCTTGCCAGCGACAGACGCTGTCGACAGGCGGGGAAAAATTCACGCATGGGCACGAAGGTTCAAGGTCGGTTCATGCAAGCACGCTTCATTCAAATCCATCAGGTTTTCGCAAAAAAATAAGGTCGGATACTTTTCTAACAGACCTCGTATATTCTCAAACAGTGTTCGTGTTCGCAGAAAAAAGTGTAGTATGACATTCGTGCAGAAACTCTTATTTCTCACTCGTAGTGGAATGGGACCCTTTCTGCAGGTACTACTTGTTGAACAGTATTCTATTACTTTGAAAGTTTAGAAAATAAGTATATAATTATAATTACAGACAGCATTGCTGAAGATAAGTTTTACCTCGTTTTTATTTACACCTCTTTTTATCTGTGGAATCCCATTTCTGATTTCATAAAGGGTAGAAGGCTGCCATCTTTAAACGTAATACAAAGCGTGATGATACTATGTGTGTGAAGTGTGGTGCGAGCATCGTCATTTGTTCGCTGAGCGTGAACGTGAATGTTTGACGAACGGGAAATGAAGTTGGGTGTCGTGTCCGTATCACGCGGGAGTTTTAATTATACCGCGTGATTCGCGCGTTAATTAACATAGTTAAATCACCACATGCTACCAATGTAATCACTTCACAAAAAGAATTATATTTTTAGCATTGATACCAAGCTTTTGATTTGTTTTTAAACATGATTAATTACTGGATTTTTCAATGTGTTTTTGAAATTTTAGAACGCACATTTTGCTCTACATTCCTCTGCTATGTGATATGGTAATGAATACCTTTGATGTTATTTTTGTTTCGCACAAAGAGGATTAGGTTTACAAACGTTGAAAAATAACATTTTCGATAGTCTGGTTGAACGGGATCACAGTTTTAAGTTTTAATTAATATTCGACACACTAGATTATCATTTATTATAAATTGACATACAATTTTGTTTTAAAACATATTGGCTGGTAGCTGTTGCATGAAGAACTGATTAAAGGTAATAGTAGAGAGTTTTATCTCTGCCAATCGTTTATGGATTATTTTGGAGAAAAATACTTGTGTTTTTTGAAGTATTTTAAAAAATATTTAAAATGTTATGGCAAATTTATTTTACATTGACAACTTTGACAACCTATGCTGCATTTTATTTGGAACGATACAGTATGTGTGTAACACGAGGAGGGTCTCCTTATTACTTATTTACTGTTGTTTACTTCTAACTGTTTCTTACTCCAGCGATGACACACTGTATTCTTACTGACTGGTGATAAGGAAGAACACACATACCCTTACACTTTCCACTTGATGAACATAGAATTTACGAACACGGACAAATGCTTGGGATTTACTTAATATTTACTAATTTTAACTAAAGTTTTATTTACATGATTATTATAACTTATTATTAACTACTGATTAAACTAAACATTATTAACAATTAAACTTAAGATTAAACAAATTACATTGTTACACAGTGGGCTGGCAATGAGCCAACACCCAAAACCAAAAACACTACATGTTCCGACAACTAACGTCTTCACGACGCGAGGAACTAATCTAGACTCTCTAAAACAAAGCATTATCTTCAGGACAGGATTATCTTAGGGGTACAGGGTGCATAGGCTAGGGCATTGAAAGTCATGCATGTATACATATAATTTCTAGACTTAATGATCAATAAATAATTGTCGTGACTATCATAATACTATAAGAATTTCTAAACTGAATTTTGACATTTATAACTTAAATAGATAAACAGAGTTAAAATATGATTATTGAAACTAAAATTTAGAAAAGTTTATAAAAAGTTATTTATCTGTTATTACTCTTACCCTCGCCTTGTGCTTTTTGAAGTATTTTTAAAAAAATCTTTAATATTTTATGGCAAATTCATTTTACATTGACAACCTATACTGCATTTTATTTGGAACGATGCAGTATTTGTAACTAGTAACCATAGTAATACAATAATGTTGCATCTTAGCTAAAATTCACGGTGGAAACTGGTTTATCAATAGGTTTTGTTAAAAATTAAATGCGCTTAAACTGAAAACAATTATGACTTTTTACCTCTCGCTAAGAGAGGTATTGAATTCATGCTAAAAATCGCATATCCAGATTTTAGTGAATAAGCACGTTTTAAGGTCCCTAGTATCCGATTATAACATTTTTACGATGATGTCCGTGTGTGTGTGTGTGTGTGTGTGTGTGTGGATGTGTGGATGTTGGATCCACGATTTCTCAAATACTATAAGACTAAAGACATTTTTAACTACGGATTCCTCAATCTAACAATAATGGGAAGAGTTGATTAAGTTTTGGTAACAATTGGACAACCGGAAGTAGTAGTTACAAGAATCTATTATTTATCGAAAATTTATGTAAATACTTATATTAAAGAACATTAAATTCTTTATTCGATAAATATAGATTCATTATTATATCTTCTATAGATTTAGAGATAAAGAAATGCATATGAAATTATTTGATGTAAAAAATCTCAGATCAAACTACTACAAGGCAAGAAATTCAAATGTTTGTAAATGACACATAAATGCGTCACAGTCAAAAATATTTGTATGCCACTGTCAAAAATATTTGTACATTATTATGAAGATTATGAAAATAAAAAAAAAAGTCAACAACGCAAAAGAATATACATAAAAAAGAATATAAAAGGAATTTGCGAAAAAATGACGAATATAAAGAAAAAGAAAAGGAAAGTAGAAAAAGAAAATTTCAGGATATTGAATATAAAGAAAATGTATGTATTGTACTGAATTTATAATCAGATATCCCATAGATTTTGCAAATATATGTAAGAATTATTTTGTAGTGAGACATGAATATATGTATTTGTATTTAAAAATATTTTTCATTTTATGCGTACAACCAGGTAAAATATCTGAAGAGAGGTTATATTCTGGCCACTTCAGATTTTTTTTCTCCGGCCAAAGGTCGGATACTTTTCTAACAGACCTCGTATGCTTTACAATTATTTTTATTTGCGCTTAATTATAAAATGATGCGTTTAAATTTATCTATTTAGATCATTTTCTCTGATTCATATGATTCATATGTACATTTATTATATTCTAGATATTATGTGGATAGTAATTACTTTATTCTATTGTGATTATTTTGATTACCGCTAAATATTAAATTAAATGCAATTTTATGTGCGCCGCAATTATGTTATTGTGGTAATGAGAGGAGGGTGTAAATTAACAAGGTAAACCAACCATTCAAACATCAGCGATTAGTTGTGTGATGTTACAAAACAAATGTATGTACACAGTTATGTACACAAGATAGTGTTAATAAAGATACTTATTTTAATGTTTTATTAGAGTTATAATGAATCTAACGATGTCGTAAGGACGCAGAATCTGAATGCATTAGCATAACTTCGTTCCAGAACAAGTATTTTGGTATTTGTGGAGACCTGTGATTGGATACAATAAATGAATAGGTGGGGGGAGCGATGATGACGAATTGGGAAAGGAACGAACGAGTCAGTGATGAGCGAACGGCCGAATATTAAATATGTTTTTGTATAATATACCTGTTCTGTATTGCGAAGAATAAATATTTTGGTGTGTGAGCATTTGAGTGTTTCATTATATTACCCCAGGGTAGCACATACTGGCGACGAGGATTATTTTGAACCCAAAGGTAAGAAATAATAATAATAATATTAAAAAAAAAAAAAAAAATACCCATACCAATGTTAGGTATCGAGGAAGGGCTGTGAGCACCAAATAAGAGAAGGGCTGTGAGCACCAAATAAGAGAAGGGCTGTGAGCACCAAATAAGAGAAGGGCTGTGAGCACCAAACAAGAGAAGGGCTGTGAGCACCATATAAGAAAAAGCATCTAAATAATGTAAGTTCAACGCGAACAGAAATGCTATTTAAAACAGTTCACGTGAATCTATTCTAAATTCTAATGTAATATTTCTTTTTTTTTCTCAAAGTTTTGCCAGGCTAATAAGGCTAGCGTAAGAAAAAAATAGCTATTTGTTTACATAATAATTCGTAAATTGTTTGGTCTTGTATTTGTCTTATTACGTAAATGATTAAAATATTGTTATGCGTGTTGTTAAAACACCCAATTGATTAAACTTAATTTAATTAATAATTTAAATGTTCTTTGTCAATGCAAATTATACAGTTTCATTTTGATTACAGATTACAATGGCAGATATTGGAATAAAGCCATTTTTGTGTGAAAATATGGATAAAGCTCTAGTAAGAGGCGAATGGGAGAAATGGCTAAGGTCGTTAGAATTATATCTGGCATCTGAAGATATCACAGACGTGCTAAAAAAGAGAAATAAACTGTTACACCTGGGAGGCACCCAACTTCAAGAAGTAGCTTATAATATACCTGACGCTGTAGAAACATTTAACCCCGAAACGAAAAACGATGTTTTCACAACACTTGTCCAAAAGCTATCAGAATATTTCTCTCCCAAGCAAAATTCTACTTTTGAACGTCATACGTTCCGAAACATCAAGCGCGAAGAAGGTGAAAATTTCAACAAGTTTTTAATTAAGATTAGGCAGCAGGCAAAACGTTGTTCATTTGGCAAAACTGAAGAAGAAGCAACTGAGATAAGCATTAAAGACAAGATCATCGACAGTTGGGCTTCGCTGGAGCTAAAGAAGAAACTTCTAGAGAGAGAACGAACATTAAATGAAATTATCGAATTGTGTCAAGTTCATGAACAAATAGGAACCCAGTCAACAGTAATGAATGAAGGTAAACCAAGCACGTCGTCTTCAGGCATTAACAAAGTAGGAATACAACGAAGTACGCAACATGATCAATGTTTAAGATGCGGAAGGCATAATTATGCAGGGCACAATAAAGTATGCCCAGCAAAGGAAGCAAAATGCCGTAAATGCAATTTACAGGGACATTTTGCCGCATATTGCAGAACCCGTCAACCTGGGAAAAGACCATCTAACTTTACCACACCTACGTCAAACTACAAACGATTTAGATCGTCCGTAAACTTTCTAGACACAGACGACGCCGAAATTGATACGCAGGACAATATTAGGAAATTCGATTGTTTTAAGATCAAAAATACTGATCAATTAAGGAGTGAACAACTCCCTGATGACCTAATTGAATGTTTCATAGGTGGGGTAAAAATAACGGTACTCATCGATTCAGGATCAAAGGTCAATGTAATTAAAGGTGAAGATTGGGAACTACTCGCTAAATGTAAAGCAGTTATTTGGGATATAACAAGTTCCACAGATATTCTAAAACCATATGCCTCCGGAAGTCCTTTAAAAATAGAACATCGGTTTGTGACAACAATCAACATTCCAAGTGAAAACGAAATTATTGCTTCCTTCTATGTGGTTCCAAACGGAGATATTTCTTTAATAGGAAAAGATACGGCAAAACAGTTGGGTATCTTAAAATTAGGACGAAATGTAAATAGACTTGAAACGGTAATACCATTTCCCAAAATTAAAGATATTATTGTCAAATTATCAATAGACCCTTATATAAAACCCGTACAGCAACCCTTGAGGAAAGTCCCTGTATCTGTTGAAAAACAAGTAGAAGACAAATTAAACGAAGCATTACAAAGCGATATCATCGAAAGGGTCACACAACCTAGTGCTTGGATATCACCTATTGTTGTTATTTTTAAATCTGACGGCGACATTCGCATTTGCGTAGACATGCGCCGGGCAAACGAAGCTATCTTAAGAGAAAACTATCCTCTACCGACGTTCGACTCATTTATGACTAAATTGAGGAACGCTAAATTCTTTTCACGTTTAGATCTAATGAGCGCATATCATCAATTGGAGTTAGATAGAGATAGTCGCCCCATCACCACGTTTATTACCCACAAAGGAATGTTCCGCTACAAGCGCCTTATGTTTGGTGTGAACTCGGCCCCTGAAATATTCCAAAGAATTTTCGAAGCTTTATTGGCGTCGTGTAATAATTGTGTAAATTACTTGGATGACATAATCATATATGGTTCATCCGAAAGTGAACACGACGAATGCCTCAGAGAAGTCATGACGGTGTTAAACGAAAATAACGTAGCACTAAACAAAACAAAATGTATTATAAAAGTCAATGAACTAGATTTTCTGGGTCATAAATTATCCGATAAGGGCATAAATGCAGATGAAAGGAAAATAAGGACAATTTTGGATTTTCGACCCCCAGAAAATAAAGAGGAAGTTCGTAGCTTACTGGGTCTTGTAACATACCTAGGAAAATTCCTTCCGGATCTAGGAACAACGACAGAACCATTACGTCAACTAACAAAGACTGATGCAAAATTTATTTGGACCGAAGAGCATCAACGACACTTCAATAGTCTTAAACAATCTTTAGCCAGGTTACCTACGTTAGCTTATTTCGATCCACAACGACGTACTCGCCTAATTGCCGATGCCAGCCCCGTAGCACTCGGAGCAGTGTTACTACAATTCGATATCGAAAACAACCCCAAAGTTATTTCATTTGCCTGTAAAAGTTTGTCTGATGTGGAAAGACGTTACTCGCAAACCGAGAAGGAAAGTTTAGCCTTAGTATGGGCAGTGGAAAGATTTTATTTCTACTTGGCAGGGCTGGAATTTGAACTTGTAACCGATCATAAGCCGTTGGAAACAATATTTAAACCTACATCAAAACCACCCGCGCGCATCGAAAGATGGCTTCTTAGACTACAAGCTTTTAAGTTTAAAGTCGTCTTTCAACCAGGTAAACTGAACATCGCCGATTCAGTGTCCAGGCTATGCAAACTACAAGAAGAAAATTCCTTTGATGTAGAAGGCGAACGACACATATTTACCATTGTAGAAAATAACGCACCAAAAACAATGAAGGTATCACAGATTATTTCAGAAAGTAAAAGTGACAAAAACATAGTAGAAGCGATAACAAAACTTGGTAATGATTCATGGAACCCGACAGACAAGAACGTATATTCCCCTTTCAAGACAGAGCTGACAACAATGGGTTCAGTACTACTTAGAGGTAATCGAATTGTAATACCCCAGTCACTTACGAAACAAGTTTTAGAATTAGCTCACGAGGGTCACCGTGATGAAAAGGCGCCTACGATCCAAAGTATGGTGGCCGATGATAGATAGGCAAGCAGAACAATTTGTGAAGAATTGTCGAGACTGTTTGTTGGTATCACAACCTAACAAACCTCCACCAATGGAAAGACATAAATTCCCAGAAGCACCTTGGCAATGTCTCGCCATAGACTTGATGGGTCCACTGCCAAATAAAGACATGGTCCTTGTTGTAATTGATTACTATTCCCGATACCAAGAAATTAAATTTTTGGAAACAACAACGTCATCCGTAATAATAACCCACTTAATGGAAATGTTTTCCCGACTTGGATTTCCCACAAGTATAAGAGCCGATAATGGAAGGCAATTTGTTAGCAACGAATTTCAACAATTTTGTAAAAACCACGATATTCAGCTCATTCGAACGCCACCTTACTGGCCCCAGGCTAATGGGGAAGTTGAGAATATAAATAAGTCAATTTTAAAACGCTTGAAAATAGCCCATAGCAACGGACGTGACTATCAGAGTGAGATACTAAAATTCATTTTAATGTACAATGTTACTCCGCACGGAACAACAGGAAAATCACCATCTCAACTGTTATTTGGTAGGAACATTCGGGATAAAATACCGTCCATTACTGATTTAACACATGACGAAGGAGATGACGAAGCCAGAGACAACGACATTATAAATAAACAAAAGGGAAAGGAGAGAGAGGATAAGGCAAGAGGATCTAAGAAGAGTACTATACGACCCGGAGACAAGGTCTTAATGCAAAATATAATAACCACCAACAAACTGGAAAACAAATTTCAAAGCGAAGAATATGAAGTAATTGAAAGGAAAGGAAACGAGCTGACATTAAGAAAAGACGGAAAAATATTTAAAAGACACATCTCTCATACAAAAAAAGTTCCAGAAGAACCAGTTCAAAACTTAGAACAATCATCAATTATTCCAGGTCCTAGTACTTCAACTACTGACCCTACTACAGTCGATCCTGCACCACAACCCGATTTTGAAGACAGCGGAGAAGGAAATTCCCTAGAACCGAAAGTCTTGCCAATCAAGTTGAAAAAAAGGGAAGGATTGTGGAGACCTGTGATTGGATACAATAAATGAATAGGTGGGGGGAGCGATGATGACGAATTGGGAAAGGAACGAACGAGTCAGTGATGAGCGAACGGCCGAATATTAAATATGTTTTTGTATAATATACCTGTTCTGTATTGCGAAGAATAAATATTTTGGTGTGTGAGCATTTGAGTGTTTCATTATATTACCCCAGGGTAGCACAGTATTCAAGAAAACCTCATTAAAACAGTGGGGTCTTGTGCCCTAAAATTTTGATGAGACAGCATTTCGTAAATTGAGAATTACAACTGTATTTACTTAGTCCGTTGGTACGCTACCAAATTTTTGCTGGAATTGCAAAATATATTTTCAGAAACTTCTGCATTTGAAATTTTCATTACTTTTGTACATCAAACTTTCCAAATCGTGATCCTTGTGGTGCTCTCTCCACGACAGCTTTGAAAGCCCGTTATAATGTACTCGTATATATGTATATGTATTTCCGGATTTGAACCCCAGAAACTTCACACGTGCACGATATTTATCACTTTCGATAATCGTTATGAAATATATTATTGCCACACTCATTCTGAAAAAGTATTACAAAGCTATTTTTTTCATGACGGTGGAAAGCGTTGTTTTTATAAGAATAAAGAATTTCGAAATTATTTCTTGTCATATTTATAGTAACCTCTGAATCCTTGCAAAAGACATCAGAAATTTTTTGACAGGTGAATCGTTTGACAGCATAAATTTGTTGACGGTTTTTTGAAAATTGCTTTCAATAATAGAGCTTTTTAATTTAAAGAGATAGAAGATTTATGCGCAATGGAGATCTGCGGATAGTAAGAACAATTGGCGGGAGTCATGAATACGCGCTTGTCAAGACATCCATGGCGTTTGTTTCTAAAATAATTAGACGTAAAATGTGGGAAAAGAGAAAAGTCTCGGAAAAAATTTAAAAACTTATTGAAAGATGTTACAAACGCTTTTTATGGAAGCTAAAATGTCTAACAATGCAAATTTTCACCGAGAATACAGGGAATTTAAAAACTACAATAATTTTGACGTTTCGTTTGACAGCCCAACTGGCAGTTGTTGGGCCATATTACTTACTATATGCAGCGATAGAAAGAGATAGCCGTTAAATTGAAAAGGTCTATTGTGATCTCTTTGTTTCAGTCTATTTTAGAAAAAAATATCAGACTAAAATCCAATTTAATTCATTTTTATTCGAAACGAAAAGCATTATGTTACGTTTTATACAGAGAAAAAATATATAATACAGTTATTACGTTTTTTTATTGTCAACAGAAAACTGCAATGTATTGCAGTTCTGCTTTATATGACGTCATATCTGCTGTTAGCTGTTAGCGACAATAAGGTTATGATATCTGTCAAACGCCAATTCAGACATTATTAAAAGTTATTCAAAATGTTTACTATTGCTAGAAATGCTACTAAAGTAGTTATTGAAGATTAATATCTTTGGTTATGTTGATTTTCGTTTCGTGATAACTTTCAAATACAGTCTGCGTATGCGTACATCAAATGCAACCTTTTCAAAGCCGGATGCATGACTGCGCACAGTCAACCAACAGAACTGCTTTGCAGTTAAATAAAAAAACACTGTCCAGCTGCATAGCATCTATGTAATAAAAAAACGACTATCTGCAAGTTAATATTGCAGGGATACATATCTGCGGAATAAAAAAACGCGCCCTATCTTTGATAACTATTACACAATAGCCATTTCCCATTTTCTTACAACACGTAAATTATTTGTCGGATCGTTCTTATGTATGAAATTAAAATTGTCTACTAAGCCTTTTTTGTTACATAGCTTTAAAGTTGCTTTTAAAATATCAAGGTTACCTTTGCTATTCATAATTGTTGCAATAAAAGCTAATTTTCCTGTTCTCTTTAACCCCAAAACACTATACTGCATTAAAAAAAAAACATTATAACTTCCCAACAGTATTGGCCCAGGGCCCCCAATCAGTATTGGCCCAGGGCCCCCAAACAGTATTGGCCCAGAGTCCCCAAAATTCACAGTCCGCCCCCCAGGCCATAAAATAACAACCATGCCGTTGAAAAAGCTTATGTAATATGATAAACCCTTAGTACTATAAAAATATATTTTCATTACCAAAAATAAATATCAACTAATTTCGTACACCTACCATTGGATTAAAAACTGTGATTATACAGTTTATTAATGTAAAATTTCCGACCAAACAAATTGAATTATTGCTGAAATTGAAAAATATTTACTTGAGCAGAAAATACCATCTAACGGGTGCTTCTTGTTAATTAAAAATTCCATATTTGCCTTTAGGGCAATGTTTTGATGGCGGGCGGTGTGAATTTTCACAGGTTTCAATATGAGAGTTTGTTCGGTGGTTGATTTATGTGAAGCAATTTGGAAAATTGGGAAATCGACGTGCTGCACAACTCGTAAATTTTGCAGCGGCGTTGTTGTTATTCCTGCACGGAAGGATCGCCTATCCTAGCCGTACCCAATGTGAAATTATGGACTTAATCTTACTAGACGGAAGTTATTAGCAGCACAGCATTAATCGTCCTGGTCTTGCTCTTATTAACAATCCAAATCTGCTCCAGATGGAAATCATTTACTATTTTCTTGAATTCATTATTAAATCAAGAGCGGTGAAAACTCAAGAATATTCAGCTCACAGAGAATCGCAATTTCTGAATAACATTTTTATTGTTTATCTTTGTACAGATATTTTATTCCTATTCTTTGCAGTGACAGCTTGTCAAGGGGGACAGTATCTCGTTTATGAATTCAAAACACTTTTTTGTACATTTTTTTAAATATTTTAATTTTTATCAAGCACTGAATTACAAATGGCATGTATTAATTTATAATTTAGAAAGATCAATGATTCAGTTTTCAGATCAATGCATTTTTGCCACTGCGACCTATAAAAGCTGTTTGTGTTTTAAGAGCGCAAAAATGTACATTGTGTTAAAAAAAATCCTAACTCGGAGTAGGCTATGAGCAGAGAAACGTATGTCTGATCATTACTGAATTCAAGTCATATTGTCAAAATTTATCTTGAAATGTATTTTTAAGGATATAAAAGATAATAAAGAAGGATATATTATATTGTCATTCAGAGTTTTCTAATTTATTTCCATTTCTAAAATAAGATTCAAGAAGGATAGCTTTGAAATCTTTAGATAACATTTTGGACATCTCGTGTCAAATTAACGTTTAATAGTATTTTATGTACCAAGGGCGTTACAATGATGATAATGCCAGGAGGGCGACGTGGATAGATGTCGACCGATGAACATTATCAACTAGTAACGCTCGTGGTGCATACAAGATTTTATGTCTCACTAGAGTATGTGAAATAAGTTTGCATTTATAATTTTGATTACAAAATTGCGTAAGCTTTGGCGTTGCTAAGGATGTTGTTTAATTGTTTTGTTTATTATCAACATTTATTTATTGTAAAAACATCAACGTTCTATATCGTTGGAGATGATGGAATGGGTGAATTTGATGTTTCAGGAGATATTTTATCGAAACGGTGTAAAAAAATTATTTTTAATGCTTCTGTATAGGTATTTTGAGGAAGAGAAACGCATAAATGTTCTCCTAATTATGCCATTCGCGTCTGTAGAAGATGTAATTATTAACTTTTGAGGTCCGTTTTCACTGTTTTCACATGACAGATCTCAGTTCTTTATTTCTTATGCACTTATTTTTGAATATTATTACATTTTAGAGAGTTTGTACTGCTTTGGATGTGTCACATGTGACGGTAAATAATA
The DNA here is from genome assembly GCA_963082715.1 of Harpalus rubripes. Lineage (NCBI taxonomy): Eukaryota > Metazoa > Arthropoda > Insecta > Coleoptera > Carabidae > Harpalus > Harpalus rubripes. The sequence continues at coordinate 10,548,872 of OY720454.1, forward strand.
TCAAAACTGAATTCAAACGTGGATACATATCGTCCCACAAAAAATTAGTGATCCTTCATCTGTCCAAAATCAATGCGAAACATTGCAGTCTGCAATTTGACGTACTTACTATTTACATGTGTGATTAAAGTAAATTGCATTTTAAGGCCCTTTTCATAATCAATTTTGATTACTATATCTAAATTAAAAATGATTTCTGTGTTGTGCTTTCAAAGCTGTTTTCTTATATTAATTGTTGTAATCAATCCTTATTATTGTAATGAATTATAATTAATAAGAAAATAATTTTCATTATATACCGTTCAAATTATTTCTAATTTAAAGCCCATAAACGGTGATCGGATTATAATGAGGGCATAATGAACTATCGGTATCCTAGCAATAAACAGTTCATAATACTTTAGTGAGACACACGGTGTAGTATCTATAGGTGAGTGCACGACGTATTCCAATGCATTATGAAAAATGGCAAACTAACTGGGCTAGTTCATACAGTTTGCCGCTAGATGTCAGGTTTTGTTGCGACCCGGTTTTTACACAAAATATTTAAAATATTAAATTATTCATATATAACGCATAATATTCTATATTTTCAATCATTACCTTTTATCTTTTGTCAGTTCTATGTATGGTTTTTGTACAAATTCCATACAAAAACGTTTCTATACTTCCAGTAAAATTATAAAACAACATATGTCAAATGCACTTGACATTGACACCTTTCAATCAGAAATTTATTTTAGTACCTGTTTCTGTGATTATAGTGTAGCTGGCTGCCGCTAAATTACACCTTTTGGCACCTTAAAAAGACTATATTTCTCTTTATTTGATCCATACCCTGTTGTGCATCTTGTAGCAAAACATTTTTTGTCAAATGGTAACGGGTCGCGTTAGCGCCATTTTGTGTCCCAGTTACTTAGCCATGTCAACGCATCTCGTGCTCTCACCTATAGATACTACACCGTGGTGAGACATAAATATTTTTAATTTGACATACGTTTCTTTGATCATAGCTTTGGATTTTTTAACACACTTTTAAAAAATCTTTAAAAATTTACTGTACGCTAAAAACTGGTAAATTAGAATAGGTTTCTAAACAATGTTAAATATATTGTGGCAACTGTAGAAAAAAAAATGTGTTTCGGGCTGCTCACTTTTGGATATATTCTAGTGCAACTTCATGGTAGAACTTTCTAGAATAACCTATTCCCAAAACGTTTATTAAAGAATTGAATTCTTAATTTGAAAAAAGCGATGATAATGACTAAAATCTCTGTCGTTTGTGATGATTCTGATAGTAGCAATGATATTGTATTAATTATTTATCTATTTTAAAAACTGTGCACTATTTTTAAACGACTAAATCGAAGACGTGGCTGTGATGTTTTCTGCTCAAATGAATCTATTTTGTGAGAGGAAATTGCGTTGCGCTATCTGCGTTCATTTGTTCTAGTTACGTCTTTGTTTTTAATGAATCTCGGCCCCCAGAGAAAGTGCAGCATTAGTTGTTTACCAAATGTTCGCTCCAACAAGGCAAATAATTATAATACAGATTATCCGTACAAATATCGCGAATGCCTTTTGTTTCTACTGCGAAATGAACACGATGCCTGCGCACAGCAGAAGGCAGAGGCAGGATGAACAGTAAGAAAGATCCTGCTAGCAGGCAGATCGCTTAAGGCGAATTTACACTTTATATATTAAATTTATTAGAAATTGTTTTTATAGTTATTCTTATAACATTTAGAACTGTGAACGTAAACGATTTAAGAAGAATGATTTTTTAAATTAAAAATTCAAGGATTACACCCAGACTTGAACCCACCAGGCCTTTCCTATGTCTAGTGCAGAAATGCTACAAACATTTAACTTTAGACTTAGACCTTAGACTTAAGGTGCATTCACAAATGAAAATTAGGTTTATGGTTTTTGTTTAGGTTTTAGTAAAGGTGTATTCACAAATGAAAATTAGGTTTATGGTTTTTGTTTAGGTTTAAGTAAGTCATTCATAAATGTAAGTTTAAATTACCTGAAAATTAGTTTTGATATGTACAGACACCTGTGCGACTTGAAACTGACATTCGCTTGGCATTATTGGTTATATTTCAGCAATTAAGTTATGACAGTCTCCATGTTCTTCTCGAATTTGTGTAAAAAGCCGAGTCCTCCCAAGTGGATAATAAATAAAGATTGGTGTATATATCTATATCATTTCAGACTCGTTCTCATTGGTGAAGTTTGTGACAGCAAACTAAATCATAAACCTAAAGTTTGGACCTTGCAATGTTTAGCTTTATGATTTGGAGTTAGAGACCCTAAATTCTGAAGTGGGAATGGAGTCATTACATAATATGCGGCCAAAGTCTTTAAATCTAAAGTATATACCATAAATCTAAACCTAATTTTCATTTTTAGACAATAGTCTGGTTGTTGTAAGTTAATTTTTTGTTTTTCTGATGTCAAACTGTAGTAATAATACATATTTTTTTTTATAATTTTGCAAAATTAGAAACTACGTTATATTTTAGTGAAATATAATGAAAATGCAAGTATAAAAATATATAAATTCAATTGATGAAGCTGTTGGCACTCGGTGAAACATGATTATAAAATTGTTGCACAATTTTAATAAAATTCCTTTATTACGTAATTTCGGCAGTTACGCTATCATCAGAAGGTATGAACTGAGTTACAAAACAGATCTTAAATGTATATATGCAATGTTCAATAATAACTATTAGTGCGGGGGGAGAAGTATTATAAATTCTGTCTACCCAACATCCAATGAGGATAATTCAAAATTTATTTATAGGAAATTAAACTATAAAGTTGAAATAAATTGGGAACTTCTAGTTTTAATGTAGGATAAAAATTAGAAGCCTTAAAATTCCTTAGGTTTTTATTTCAACAAATTTTGTTGTATAATACAAAGATTGGACGTTTCGTGCGACATCCGCACATCATTAGCAAGAGTAAAATTCGAAGTTTTACAAAAATGTTACATGTAAAAATACTGTGTTAAATTACATTATATTTATAACACTGAGCCCATTACTTATTGGGAACCGCTGCAAAGAACCTGTTTGAAGCTAGGCAGCTGGCGAAGTTCGCCAGATTTGCTTATTTTTATTTATTTTTCATATATGTGACGCCATCCACCATCTTTTTTTACGTTTTTTCAAACGATGTTACATCAAAAATCCAGATTATATAATACACAATGAAGTGGACGCAATCATTTGTTGCCTAGTATCCATGATTGTGATTATGTAGTCACAAGACGAAACCACGAAATAATCCACATTGGTCCGGCGAACCAATGAGACTCTTAGCGGAAAGCTTAGCGTAGATGGCAGCATATAGACATTCTCGTAAGTACGTATTACAATGTACAGACTTTTGTAAAAATACACAGATATTATTGTGTGTAATTGTGACTTTTCATGGTTGTGGCAAATTATATAAACACAAAATATAGAATAATATACAATAGGTGCAATAAAACAAACGTTTTTAATAAATACGTTGTCTAAATTTATTATTTTAATTAATAGTTATGTTTGACGCTCGTTTGACGTTTCAGTCTTTTGAAGGTTAAAGTAACTAGCCCAGTACCGAACCTATCGGGAGAAATATTCTGCTAAGGTTCTCATTATATTTGAATGAACCACGCGTCGTTTTGTCAGCCCCGATTAGTTAGAGCGCGAGCCATCGCAAACTTCCCTCCAGTACCCTGGTTCGACGAACCACGCGCCATGTAACTGCGACTTTACGTGGAGAGTACTAAATCCATTTAAAAAATGAACAATGATATTGTTTCCGGCGAATCTAGAAGTAGAATTCAGAATCTTTCCGCACCAAAAAATAGCAATTTTGCTTCTAAGTTTGTAATTTAAACTGCAGCCATTTGTCCCTATTCTGTCAATCACCCTGTATAACATTAAATATGACAAGACAATTGTACGAATTTCAAGGATGAAATGAACTTTATATAAGCAGAAATTTATTTGAAGAGGCTATAGGCTGAAAAAGTACCATTATTCACATGTAGAATTCCTGCAAAAAAATCAGTGAGCTCACAATCATCATTATCTTTATTAGCACTCTTAACGAGTCATCCATAGTGAACATCTTCATTGTGAAGTGTAAATTGAGCTTAAGAAAGCTGGCCTTTTCCGTGGCAGTTCGGTTAGCAGGAACGGTGAACAGTGTCGATTTGGATTCCTGCGGGACATTGTCTCGCCCTACTGCGCCCGCATTGTCTCGACTCCTGAATAATTAACTGCTATCTTCGGATGGGATAACATCCTATCGCAGTCACTCCACGATGACAGCGTTGGACTCATCTCGACTTATAAATTATAAAAATGTGTCAAAGATTGCCAGTTGTCACGTACATTCTATTTGAAAAATTTATTTTATCATGTTTACAATTTTTATGTCAATCATTAAATATAACTTCAAAGATAAAATAATTTGGATTTCCTTTGGGTGAGATTTTGGTGTAAATCGGATAACCGGAAATGGCACTTTACTAGAAGCTCAAAAATACCTTTAAATGTTATTTTTTCGACATTAATGTTATTATAAAAATTAAGGATTATTAAATTTTCTACAGATTTGCATTTCTATATGTTTTAGATTTAGATTTTGGTGTATGTCGGATAACCGGAAATGACACTTTACTAGAAGCTCAAAAATACCTATAAATGTTATTTTTTCGACATTAATGTTATTATAAAAATTATGGATTATTAAATTTTCTACAGATTTGCATTTCTATATATTTTATGGATAATTTTATAAATTTATCCAAAATTTAAATCCCGGAGCCTTCGCTTTAAACAAACAAAACTCCTTGGTTGCGCAGTTATTCAATGTATGTAACTAACAGATAAATGTCACTGTCAAAGAACATATTATCATTCCAAATTAATAATAGAAACGTTTTAAAAAGAAAAAAGTAAATAGAACAATAGGAAAGGAAATCAATACAGTTTCCAGCATATGTAAATATGTAGGTATGTATTTAGATTAATAAAAATTAACGATTCGCAAAAAAGTTGAAGCTAATTCTCATTTTGGATTAGTGAATTCTATTTCATCCCGGTATTTAAAATTTAATCTTCATTTTATTATCAAAAAGGGTAGTTACTTGGATTAGATTAGAGAATATTTTAAGAAATAAACTGCCAAAATTAGAGTAATATTCGCTAATCCAAAAATAAGGATTAGCTTAATCTTTTTTGCGAATCGGGCGGTACATGGCGGGAGGTATTGTGTGGGCCACACCAGATTTTTTATGTACGAATCCAACATTTGTAAAGTTTTTAATCTTTAGGTTTTCGTACGAAATATACATTAATCGGTTGAAAGTTCTTTTAACAACTGTGGGGAAATTATAAATACTTAAATGTTTTGTGATATTAGTAGTGACAATGAATCAGCGCTTAACAGTAATAAATACACACGCACATTTTCATATTATATTTTCATCAGTGTAATGTCAATAGTAATTTTTGATCTGGTGTAAGGTCTTGAATTAACTATACAAAGCATTGGATATTTCCATGAATTTCACTTACCTGTTGATTACATTCTACTTCAATTTTCGTTAATAAATGAATATTTCTTATTTTATTTCAGATGCACAGGTTCTTAAGAGTATATAATCAATTTATTTTTCATAATCGTAATACGTAATAGCTATACCTCGAAAAGTTGAGTTTCTGGATTTGATATTTATTTAGTAGGTACTAGACCTCTTACAAATACTTCTGAAATACACCTATTTATTCTTGTAGTAAGTGCAGAAATTTAGTGATTCTGAAACGCAAGTAATGTGACGTGAAAATATCTACAACATTTGGTGCGCAAGCCCCCGACCGGCGTGTGCGAGCCAACTCCTATGAATAGAAGCATTGTAGTAGGTAGGAGAAGCATAGGTAGGCGATCGATAACACATTGAAGCGCTCGATAGGCGGGCGACGTGAGGTGGGTAGTCAGGTAAACAAGGGGAGATAAGCGTAATTACCCGCGCATTTTTTGTAGTTGGAGACGTCACGAGAATGTGATGTAATAAGATGTTAACAGCCACTATATAAGTGACGTACCTGTGTGCGAAGACAGTCACATAGAGTGCTAGTGCGTCAGAAGGACAGTTACATAGATAATAAGAAGTAAGGAGTGAGTTGAGCAGCACAGCAGTATCGTGTGGTGAGCGTATGACGTTTAGTGTCGAGTGGAATACTCGTGAAGTTACTGGCATACTGGGATAGCTGTGGAAGTGAATACTCGGTAGTTTTGAGGAGTATTGGGAAGCTAGGTATACGGGGACACTAACGGCTAGTGGAAGTGGATACTCGGCGGTGGCGTTGAAGAGATGTGGAATACGGACTGTCGGTGATACTGAGGCTGTGAAGTTAGAGAGTTAGTCCGTCAAAAGGACAATTAGATAGTTAGTTACATAAACAGACAGATATTGAGGTGAAAGGTGTGAATTCTGTCCGGGCAGTTGAATATACAGACGCTGTTGAGTATTTATTTATAATTTTATTAAACATTAATTTAATTAATAATAATTCTTTGATATTTACAATTCACCCATATAAATAAAAACGTTAAAATAAGTTCTTCAAACCAAACACATGTGTTGCAAATATAATCCTTCTGCATCCTTTCACAAAGATAAAATTACAAAATGCATTCTAAATTTGAACATATCTTTTACTTGGGCAGCTATGCTTTGTGCTTGAAGCGGTCAAGGTAATTGTTTCCATGACAACAATTTACTTCCCGCACGATTGCAAAAAACTAACTCATAACATTTTACAAAAAAATTATCCCTCGTATACAACATTGTTCTAAAATTATGCTAAAGCTTTATCAGTTAAAGTCATTAGTACTTGTGAAAATAATCTGAAGAACATGTATAATTCAATTTGAAAGATGTACGAAAAGCACGAACTTCATTGTTAGGTTAAGGGTTTGCAGAAAAAAAATACAATTGTGTTAAGTGTATTGTACTACAAAATTTAACTCTTTCCGTGGGTAGATACCATAGTATTCTAACATCTAACAAATACTCCTGCAAAATAAATCCAAAGCTCGAATCCCATCACAAGCATCCATTATTCGCAAACAAAGCTCGGACCATTCACCGCTATTCTTCGTCCACTTTCATACATCAAACGAAATTAAAAACGTAGTGGGGGTAATTACATCTAGTTGGGTGATACTGGTTGGCGTGTTGCCAGCGCCATCTTGAACAAGAGACGCTCGCCAAGACCAACTTCGCCGATCAACTGGACGTCTAATTAGTCTCCCCGGATCGTATCGCATCGCCGCTCCCAGAGCAAGTGGGGAAGTTATTGGCTGTTAAAAGCTTCGCCGTAGCGACGGAGGTGTAACGACCAGGTGATGAAAATGCAAAATGTGGGGCAACATGGAAAGAGAAAGAGATGGTATTGGTATTTTGAAAGCGGATGATCAACTATATAAGTATAAATAGTGTTGATAGTTAATGAAAAATTCAGTATTAATTAAAAAAAATATAATTGCATTTTGTATTCATATTTAAGTTCGCTTCAAAGTATGTAATTATATAAATTTATAATCTTATATATAATAGTGAAAGTTTAATGTCTGTACAAATTTACACCGCAATCGATGCCAAATTTTGTAGAGTTGTTCTTTCAACGTGAGTCTGAATCGTCACCAATCATAGCTCGCGGGGTATCGGGTATCAGGTCTTATGTTAAATAATTTACCGGTTTCAGGATGTTAAACCCTTGTTTACATATACAAAAGTAGGCTGGTAACTAAGTAATAACTGTATCTGTATCAGTCTACAAAATGAAAATAAAATCAAATGAAATTATAATGCTCTTCATTAATACATACAGATAAAGTTAGTATACCGTTCTTAACAACACATTTTACTTTACTCTAAAATAATGAACACGAGGAGTAAATCACATAATTTGAATATTTGTCATATTGACATAAATGTCAAAATAATTATTCTGTTTATCATGGCATTCTGATTCTGAAAGTAGCATTAATGAAAGAATATCAAAAATAATCTTAATTAATAATGTCTTCATTTTCTAAAACCGATAAACTCTACGAGCGCAGATTTCAAATCGACATCTGCGGCAGTTATGATAGTCATAACAATCCTAGGTATGTTAATAGCTATTTCATAATACCGTACTGTTATATGTGCTTTAACAGTACTTTATGCTCAACCAATATATGCGTCAAAACAGATACGGCCGTTATTTTTATAACAGTACAATTATTAAAAATCAAGTATTTCTAAAAAAAATTGCAGCATCATGAAGAGCTGTCACCTGTCAATAAGTCATAGAAAATATAATCTTCAGAAGATATTTTATGTTATTATGAAAAATACTGAACGTCACACGGCCGATATACAAATAACAGACACGGTTGATTGTAAAATATTCAACCTCATCTGTTATTTGCTTCATATCAGCCTTATGGCGTTAATAACTATTACCGGTTTCAGGATATTATTCCATTGTTTACATGTACAAAAGTAGGCTGGTAACTAAGTATTAACTGTATCTGTACGGTAATATTATTACCATACTTGTCAACAACGGTCTACAAAATGATAATGAAATATGAAAATATAATGCTCTTCATTAATACATACAGAAAAGGTTAGCGTATCGTTGTAAATACGTTCTACTTTATTCTAAAGTAATAAACAAGAGGATTAAAGCACATAATTTGAATATTTGTCATATTGCCGTGTCAAAATAATTGTTCTGTTAACCATAGCATTCTAAAAGTAGCATTAATGAGCGAATTTCAAAAAATAATATTTTTCAATAACGTCTCCATTTTCTGAAATCGATAAACTATTGAACAAACCACGGATGTTATGAATCATTACAAGCCTTAGATGTCTTAAAATCCTCGCTCTACGAGCTCGGATTTCAAACCAACATCTACATATGATATGCATAACATTACTGGTAATAGCTATAATCAAAGTTTTCCCTATGTATATAAAAAAGCAGCGTTAAAAAACCAGTGTAAATGAGCACCAAATATTAAAACTTATAATTTAATACCATTACCCAATTTTATTATTGTAATGAGGTGGTCCTGGGTCCTTGTACTGCGGCGTTGTACTGCTGCCTAATGGCCTATTGTACCCTCTAAAACCATTACCCAATAATATTGTTTGTTGCAAATATTTGCCACGGGTACAGTTAGTTAATTTTATGTTTCAGTCACTCTGTAGGCATTTATATTTTAATTTTTTTTTCATTGTTACAGGTGAGTGTTCAACATTATTCTCCCTTCCTTAAATCTGAAGAAATACGAGCATTGGTATGTCTATCATCACAATACTTATTTGTATACCAAGGGTTAAAAGTAGTTCTTTTGCAAACCTAGTCTAAGATTGTCGTCCGAGGGTAACGATGGCTGCTAGTTGCAGATACTTTTAACCAGAGTTATACTTAACATTTTTCTACGACCAAAAAGATTAATCGATTTATAAATGTAATTAATAAAAAAAAATCTAATTTTCCACTTATACCATCACTTCTATAAAAGCGAAAAGGTTGAATGTGTAGGTAATACACAGTTACTACGTTTACATGCAGTTTTGAAAATGGTTTCAGTTTTCAGTCAAAATTATGCAAAAGTGTTTACATGCAGTTTTCAAAACAAGTTTAAAAATTGATTTGAAACCAGTTTCAGCGCATGCGCATTTAGCTGATGTAAGTGACAGATCCTCTTCACTCCAAATACTTCGTTTCGCTATTATTCCAATTATTTTTTATACTTCGTACCACTGCGCACTAAAACTACACAACTGTCCGTATATTTGAAGGTTAATAACACAAAGCGACAGAAACGTTCTCTGTACGCATGCGCAGTATCGAAACTGAATTTTAAGTGTTTACATGAGTAGTTTCGAAACTAGTTTTCAAGTCCAACCCATGAATTTTTGTTTTGGTTTGAGATAATTCAAAACCGTTTTGACACTGTATACATGGCGTTTTCAAAACTAAAAACGTTTTAAAACCGGTTTCAAAACTGCATGTAAACTCAGTAAGTGGTTTGCAAAGTACCTACCGATCATAGAAAAAACAATATTTTGAACGAATAGTACTTATTTATTTATGTATTTATTATCAATCAGACCTACAGGATGTAATATCCCAATTACCTGTAGATTATACAAAAAAAGCAATAAAAAATACATTAATTAGCACAAGTAACAATATAATAAGAAAATATACTTGGATACTATCGGTTTTCATAGCACACATATAACAAAATAATTATTTGAAGCATTATAACTCGTAGTAACAATATCCTGGTATTAAAATTTTCACATAACATTCTAACTCCAACTGGTGATTTTAATTTATAGTTAGTACACGCTGTACTGTAATGAAAGGTTCTCTTAATACGCGAATTATGTCTAGGAACAAATATTGGTATTTTCGCAAGTATAACTGGATCACCTTATACAAAAATAGAGAACTTTTTCTCCGCTTATTGAGTGACATTATGTTAATTTCTGCAAGTAAGATGTTGTAGTCAGTTTCAAAACTGGGATACCGTCTATGAAGTATGTAATAAAATTTTATATTAAAATCTTACAATGAGCCTGTTTCACATTTTTCAAAAAGTATTTTAAATGAAAGTTTATGCAATATTTTGCTTATTAATAAATATTTTTTTTAATAATTTGTTGTTGTTTTCGTAAATAATTAAATACAAATATTGGCGCCAAAACTAGTCATGAAAAACAACCCCCCACTTCTGTGTCGTAGAAGCACATACATTACGTCAGTCACAGCCAATAGAAAACAGTTTTTCCATCACCTACATTTATTTTTGTTATTTAGATAAATAAAGGTAGGCGATAGATTGTCACATGTTAATAACAAACTTCTAATTTTTCCATTATAAATGAGTAATAATGGCTAATACAGAATACACTCAAGCTCAGTCGGATAGAAAATCGAAAGCGGAATCATGGCTGACTTTATATCAGAAAACGACTGTTTTACTGTTGCCGAAATAAGGTGTGTTAAAGAGTTAAGGTAAAATAAAATGTAAAAACCCAACCATCAGCTCTTCGATCTACTTCTTCCAGTCAAAAATATTTTTTTTCGCATCTTTTGGCATATTTATAAATTCAATAGTATAGGTTTGTTTCTATCGCTTTTTGCAAGAAGGCACAATACGATACTGTAAATTACTAATTTTATATTGAATTTTGTATTAACTAACACGAATCAAACTCAAAAATTTGACACTTGTTTGAAAACTTTGACAATATATTTATCATAACACTTGTAACAAAACACAAATAAATTGACACTATAAGGGACCAATTGGAGCCGATGAAGATGTATGTGTTGTGACGTCACATTCTGTTTCACACGTGACTTTTTCAAAATATTGTCCGAATTTTAAAAATTAATTGTAAAATATCTAATGAATATTTGGTAATATTTTCAAATTTGAGGCTATTTAAATAATATCTTTTTAAATTTAGTACTTAGAAGGTAGGTATATAAAAATTCTTGCAACAGCCCTATTACAATGAATTTCAAGTATAACCTCCAAATACAAAAAGATACAAAAATGCTTAGAAAGCTTGTGTTTCTTCGTTTACTACTTGGTTGCCATAACGTTACTATGACGCGATAGTTCATGGGTCATTATATATTTTTTACTTACTTCTCCTAAGTCAGTTCTGCAGGTTCACCCATAAGTTTAAGATGGGTTTTTATCAATTTGTATTGCAGATCAAATATTTTTATATTTTTAACTAAATTTTTTTTTGACAAATTGTTATTGAGCAATAACTACTTTTTTACATTTTATTTTTTGTAATATGCTGATGATGAACCACTAGGGTTCGAAACGTCCGTTTTTTAAAATTATATTCTGGATCACCAAGGCCTTGCTCTTTTTTTTCAACGATTTCCCAGCTGATCCTTCTCGACTCAACTCAACGAATCTATACGGGAACTGGCAAGTTTATCCCTGTCCTGACACACTTTTCTTAAGTCAGTTCTGCAGGTACACTTATAAGTTTAAGATAGGTCTTTATCAATTTGTATTGCAGTTCAAATATTCTGGATCACCAAGGCCTTGCTCTTATTTTTCAACGATTTCCCAGCTGATCCTTCTCGACTCAACTCAACGCATATATTTTTTAAATTATATATTTTTGTTCAAAATGATTTGTAATCCGAAACTCATTCCTGCCTTGAAAAACGTACCGGAGCGGTTTTTCATGCTATTTCGGCTCCAATTTGTCGTGGGGTATATATCGTTATCATTCCATCTTCACAGGGATGATAACCTGGAGAGGTGACAGCTTGAGTTCTGGGTGCCAACCTAAATCAAAACCTTTTCTCCACGCTAGAGTTTCCCCTCTGCTGCACTTACTAACAGAGTGCTCCTGAAATGACACCAGGATTTTAGTTGACGGCTCCATTTGTTATCTACGAACTTCTACCGCAATAAACGACACAGTCATTAGATAAAGGGATCTAATAATCACCAGCATTTAGAAAGTTCGACCAAGAAGTTACTAAGAAAAGTACAATTTATTTGATCTGTCCACCATATTACATTCCAGTATTAGATATTTTAAATAAAATAAATAAATATATCATCACGGCATATTACCCTTTTTTATTTATTTATTTCAGTAAAATAAATGCTGCGTGGGGTCAAGTTATGGGTAACCGCTTGTGATTTGGTCAGCCCGGGTTCGATTCCAACCTTCCCTGAACTTGAAACTTGAATATTATTTATAATTAGGTCTAATATACATAAAAAAAAAATCTGGTGTGGCCAACACAATACCTCCCGCCATATACCGCCCGAGTTACAAACAAGATTAAGCTAATTCTTATTTTTGGATTAGCGAATTTTACTCTAATTTTGGCAGTATATTTCTTAAAATATAGTCTAATCTAATCCAAGTAACTATCTTTTTTGATAATAAACTGAAGATTACATTTTAAATACCGGGATAAAATAGAATTCACTAATCCAAAAATGAGAATTAGCTTAAACTTTTTTGCGAATCGTTAATTTTTATTAATCTAAATACACACCTACATATTTACATATGCTGGAAACTGTATTGATTTCCTTTCCTATTGTTCTATTTACTTTTTTCTTTTTAAAACGTTACTATTATTAATTTGAAATTAGTTCTTTGACAGTGACATTTATCTGTCAGTTACATATATTTGAATAACTGCGCAACGGAGTTTTGTTTGTTTAAAACATAGGCTCCGGAATTTAAATTATAGATAATTTTATAAATTTATCCATAAAATATATAAATAGTATTAATACAAATCTGTAGAAATGTAATAATCTTTAATATTTATAATAACATTAATGTCGAAAAAATAACATTTAAATGTATTTTTCGAAGAAAAACTATTTTGAGCTTCTAGTAAAGTGCCATTTCCGGTTATCCGATTTACGCCAAAATCTAATGGGCTCTTTCCATTGCAGAAAAAGTTTGAAATACAAGGCTTCAAAATTTTATGAATGATAGTATTTGAGGAGGATCCACACATACACCCAGACATCATCGTGAAAATGTTAAAATTGGATTCTAGGGACCTTAAAACGTGCTCATTTTCCAAAATCTCGATATGCGATTTTTAGCACGATTCCTATACCTCCCTTACCAATGGCAGCGGGAGGTAAAAAAAGCACAAACACATCTGTCGATTTTGGTACCGAACCGATATGTACGTGCTTTTTGCGAATTCTTGTACGATGATTGTATAACTGAATATTTAAACGAATGTAGGTGAATACCTTGTAAACGCCCTCAAAGATACAACGATACAGATATATAGGGACATGTCAAATATGTACACGTCGAACATCATCGTTTCGTTTAACATAAAAACATGTTCTCACGCTTATATTTTATAATTTCATTTGAAAATGTGTGGAAAATAAGCGAATTAAAGAAAATGGTTACAATATACATCAAACCGTGCCGTGTTACAAAGTGTGCGAGTGCAAAAAAAAATTAAAGACATATTCTATAATTTTCTCTTTGCATTTCACAAACTGAGATTAAAATAAAATTTTACAGGTATGTAGTCTTAATACAACTATTGATAGTATTGATAAAAAATTTGTAGATTCATTAATTTTACTAATTTATTTACAACATTGACCGTTAATTTTGGTTATAAAAATGTGTGGTAATCGTTTTTGATATCAACAACGATGAAAAAATAACACATTTGGAAAATTAACTAATAATTATTGCCCCGCAACTATGTTTTTCTACAGTCTATATTGTAGCCATTTGCGCTCTCTTTTGTCAACGCAAAATGTTACTTAGCCGCTCATGCGCGACAAAGTAAAAAAAACGCTCGCTGTCCAAATTTCTAACTATACAATGTTGAGAAATGTCACTTGTCTACATTCTTAATAAAAACGTTTTAGTCAGTAAATAATGGCACTGTAGTTACATATTTACCACCTTCACAAGTCAATCTAACATATAACTGCTCTGTCGGTATATTACATAACCAAACAAAATGCCGCACTTCTGTGAAAATAAAATAGTGTATTTATTTGCAAAAATGAAAGTATAAAATGCGTAGATTAGATTGAAGCAATAGCTCAAGAAGAATGGTAAATAACATTAAATTAAAATTAAATATAAAATTTATGAACAGTTGTGCTGCCACCTGCAAAAGTTTGGCGTGAACGCTTTCAATGGACATCCAATTTCCACTGCACTAGATTAATATACATGAAACAAACAAATTATATAAAAAGTTATAATATACATTACAAAATTAGCAATAATTTTCTTGTAAAATCGAAAACCAAAACAATATCTTGAAGTCATATTTGAATACGTTCCTATCTTCAGTGCAAAACTATTGAGTAGTACTGTAAGCACAAAGTGTACATTTTATTATTATTATTATTATTATTATTATTATTATTTTGTTGTAGTGGATGACTGTAGAAAAAATCTTGTGTGTGGTTCGAGCGCAAATGGATATTGTCGATTTCGAGAGAATGCCGCGCTTCTGCGTCGCGCGTCAACAACCTCTCAATCGACAATGTCCCATTTTGCGCTCTTAATTCACAAATAGCTATTCTTGACAAAGGATGCGACTGAACAAGCGTAAAAATCGTGTTGAGTTGAACTGTCAACTATATTATTTGTCAGAAAACCCTAATTCATAATGTAAACACATTTGACTTGTCCAACTGTCCGCCATGACAGGTGCGTTTACAGCGCCGCCAACGGATTCTGCGGGTTCCAATAATCACTACCGAAGTCTGCGAATAGAATCATATTGACACGCTTAGACGTGGATACATGGACACCGTGATTAATAGTTATTTAGGGAGGATATGTAAATCAGGATACGCGGTGTAAGCTAAAAGCTGAAATACATTAAGTTCTATAAAAGCTGGTTATACTCGACGTGCATACAAATTTTATTCGTACACTAGATATGTTGCAAATAAATCGGAATTATTATCATTCTGATACATTTTCACATTGCATTGTCACAATGACAGGTTGTTATCTGGATTAAAAATAAAAGCCAAGCGTAATCAAACAACAAGCCTTAGGCAAGGTGTAATGTACATGACAGCTCTACAGTTTTAAGCTGATATTTAATCAAATAAGTTGACCAATGAAACCATTTATAAAAAGGGATAATCCATATTTATACAAATTTGTGTTTCGTATAATACAATTTGACATTTAAACTTTTCTTGTTCCAGATGTGAATTGTATTTGTAGAATATCCGAAAAGCTTACACAATTTTCAACACCGCCGTCAGTTTGTTTGTATTTATGATGTTTATTTCCAATCTTTATGAATGTAATTTTTTCAATAAATGGTTATGGGTACCTGCTGTAGTGTATATTTTACTGTATATCGGTAGTGAAAAACACTTTTTTCTACCCTATAGAAATTAAAAGTAGGTGTCAGAAAAAATAAAATTACTTTTGCATCAATTCAAGTTCATGTGCTACTGCTCCGCCATCTAGCGGCGTTTGATCATAATATCAAAATTCTACAGTATCATTAAACCGACCGTTTAAAAACAATGCAAATTTAAATATTATCGTTCCACGGTTCCACAGTATTTGCCGCTTTACGTCATCAGTAGAGAGTTACTAAACTTTTTAGCTAATTTATATGAGTTTGGATCGTTTTATGTTATGATTGTTACCTATTGGGATTTTCAAATAAGAAAACGCTAACTAGCGGCGACTATTAGAACTACAAACAGTGGTACACAATTGACATTTACATGAAACTACAACTATATGACTTCAACAACTATATTATACATACTTGAATTATAAATAAAAAATACTAATAAATGAGAAAATAATACGAAAACTAAAGAAATACAATTGACAGAAATGCTACGCTGACACACGTCAACAAAAAGTGTACCAGTGTTTAATGCGATCAGCGCCATCTCTTGATAATTGAAAATCCCAATAGTGCAAGTCAAAGTATAATAATATGTTTGATTACAACAAAGAAAATTTGATTACAATAATGAAAATGGCTAATTATGCGAAAGAGATATTAAAATTATTGTAGAAATTAGCATTATTTTGCTCTTAATTTTTTTCATAATGTTAATAGGGGCCCAAGATTTCGTTATACCATTATGTATACAATGTAGCAGTAAAAAATAACCTTTATTATGTTTTTCTGCTTCAAAATACGCTGTGAAATTAGCCAATTCCAGACTTTGAAAACTGCCAAAAACTCTTTCGGCATGATTTCAGTACCCAACAGTCCTTTTCAATTTAACGGCTATCTGTTTCTATCGCTGCAAATAGTAAGAAAATGGCGCCAAGCCAGTTGGGTTGTCAAGCGAAACGTCAAAAATATTGCAGTCATTGAAATATCTGTATTTTTGGTGAAAATTTGCATCGTTAGACATTTTTGTTTCAATAAATGCTTTTGTAACTTCTTTCAGGAAGTTTTTTCAAGTTGTCTAAAACTTTTATCACATTTTATATCTATTTTTTTTTAAACACGCCATGGATCTCATGATAAGCGCTTATCTCGTATCCATGACTCCCGCCATTTGTTCTTACTATACGCAGATCCATATTGCACATATATCGTCTAATTGAAAAGGTCTATTATCCAAATTAATACGAAAATATTACAAAATTTTCTTTTTTCCTTAAAATTCAATGTAAACATATCAAATTGTCAATCGCGAGTCTTACCAATAGGAGCATAAAAAAGATAAATATATTTAAAAGATTTATATCGAATAAAGTTTTATTTAGTTTTATTTCATAACGTACATAGTAAACGTAAATTTAATTGTCAAAGTTTTAAAATAATTAATATTTTCCGAAAACATTTCAAACATTTGGGGATTTTTAGTTTTTCATATTTTTCGCAAGTTGATGACGTAAATCGGTTCATTTAGTGGATTGACCATAATTCAATTGAAAATTTACATATACACAAATTTTCAGTAATAATATAACAAGAGAGTGAGAATAAATTGAAAATAATTTGACTGATTTTTGTAAACTTGTTGCCATTAAGTGGCTATTGCCATTGCCAAATGGCAACAAGTTTGAGAAAAATCTGGAAAATTATTTTCTAATTTATCGAACTCTAGAATCATATTTAATTAGATTATTTTTTGATTCACAAGTTTCAAACAACGGAATTAGGCTGTCATGCTATTGTAACGTTATCTACTGTCGTAATTAACTAGCTTCATTCATTTACATGGCTCTGTTGGTAGGTCTATTTTGACAACTAGAATACACTTTGACAATGCAAAGAAAATAATCAAAAGATATAGTTATTAATTATGGTATTTTTAGAATTGATTCAATAATTTTTTGGTTTATTTCATGATTAGAAATGGCACAAAATTGGTCTTTTTCTCTCATTTTACTTGTTGATTACTATCTGACATATGTCAACAAAAACAAAGGCTACAGAGATTATTCCCGGGAATTGGGAATAATCTCTAGAGCTTTATTCTCAGTATAATAATGATAGAATTGGTTAAAACGCACACACTTGACACAAAATGGAACATGTCATTGGTTGTAAGAAATGTCAAAAAATAATCATTAAAATATTTTTTTTTCTTACTTTACTAGTACATCTACGTGCAACTAAATTAATATAGCCAAAATTGTTAAATTGATTAGGGTGAAATATTCTCTTTATTTGCTTTGTTTGATGTGCCAATCTGCTGTTCTTCATTATTTTCGTAATAAGGGCGCTAATCAGGCTATTAAAGTTGTAGAGGAGAATCATAAATTTAAATAATATTTTATTCATTCCCAGTCTCGTACTGGTAGTATACATATAGTGATATCCTTGTAATATATTTGTATTACGGAGTAGAGCATAATATTTACTTTGTTCACTTCAAAGTCTCAAATATGTCCACAGCACTTTGATTGCGAGTAAAATCAAAGCTGCATCATATTGCTTATATATGCGAATAGGATTTCGGATGAGTAGACTTGGTATATCGTCAGCAGAATTACAGCAATCAATTCATCGTGATGTGATGCGATGCAATCAGAATCTTAATCCGCACGATAGAGTACAATTTCAGTAGTGTCAAAGAAGAACTTTTACAATTCTTTTTCCTTTGTGACGACAGTTCGTGTTAGTAGGGCGTAGTAGCGTATGTACAATAGGATCCGATTTATTGTAGTGCAGCCAAGAGTTGTTAATTTGTAAGGTGTGTTTCAAATAGATTCTATTGGAACAAAGACGAAATCGTTGTTTATTGTAGCTTGAGTTTATACGACACGAGTATGTTGTCATACGTAATATAACAAGTGATGTGATTATCATCGATGATATTCTCGAGTGAAACCGAGTTGCAGATTTAACGAGTCCGAAGGACGAGTGAAATGTGCTGCTTCGGTTTCACGAGCAATATCTTCGATTATTAATCATATCACGAGCTTATATTTAATGAGAGAATATAAGGAATTTTTGTGACACATTGTATGTGCTGCTAACCTAACTTTTAATATATTATATTGCAACATGGTTAATTTTCCAATTGTCGTATTTTTTCATCGTTGTTGATATCAAAAACGATTACCGCACATTTTTATACCCAAAATTAACGGTCAATGTTGTAAATAAAGAAAACAAATCCCTTAGTAACGAATATAAATAAGATGATAATTTCTTTGTTTTTTATTATCGCTGTGACAGACAGTAACTACGGAGATTCTGAATGTTGATTGGCGGAAAATATGTCACGTGACTAATGAATTATATTCTCAGAATTATATTTATAACAAACAGGTGGCAAACGAATATTATTAAATATTAGTTATTTTCATTTATCTATTTTTACTTAAATATTTTTGCACTGCTACCGATAATAATTTCGTGTGGAAGAGCATGTTTTTACCTTTTCAGTAATGTATAACTTTTTATTTGTTTCAAATAGAAACAGGGAAAACTGTTATTTCAGTTTTGATTGGCATCATAGAAACGACTTTCTGTCTCAGTCATGGAACAAAATATTATTGATAATTAAGAAAATAAACAGATGATTTTTGATTATAGGTACTTAATTGATGATTAAATTTGTTTCATTATCACCACTTATTTCACCTTATAAATTGAATTATTTTTCCAAATATTGGGGAAAAAAAACTTCAGTGTATAACTTTTTACTTTGTCAACATACCTCGAAATCCAACAGTGACAAAAATGTTTGAGTATCGTCATTCTAAAGAGCATAAAAATGCGTATTAAAGAATGCATAGGTACCAAAATTCATTATTCTATCATACTTAGAGGATATTAACAATGATCATTAAAATGGTCTCGTGGCCGCGTACCTGAGTGTGGTCGCGAATCTCGACCGACGCCAAATATTTATAATTTTAAATGGAACCAAATTGACCCCTGTGGTGTACACTCCACGTCACCAATGAGTGCCCGTGAGGTGACGCCTGGTAAACGCCCGCACGGTACAAATATGTCATCATCATTACCGATATCTGCGTTCAAAGCAGATTGTCACACCCAGCAATGGGTAATATGCCGTGATGATATATTTATTTATTAAAATGGTCTCCTAGTTGCGCAACTTTGCCGTAATGGGGGATTTTCACCATTTTTTTGTATATATAATTTCATCTGAAGGTAAAATTAAGATTATTGGTGAAAATCCGATGAAAAATATTTCTATTAATAAGCGAGTTTGTCTCACAAAGTTAAAAAAATATATGTGTCAAGAATATAAGTTTCATAAAAAAACAGTTTTCATCTTGGAAATATGTAAACTTTCTTATAGTACATGCTATTTCTTAATTATTAAAAATAAGTCTGCGTTCAAAACATAATGGCAGAAAAATTGACCCAAAAATGAATAGGCCCATCGGGAATTCTCCCAAATTCCCGATGGTCAGTCTTACAGAAATGAGAAGTTCCTAATTAACTGGTGAAGACGTTCATCTAACGAAAGTGTATTTAATGAATCTTCTGTCATTTTCAAAATACTTTTTACTTTCTTGTACATAGTAAGGGAAGTATTGTAATCGCGAACCATATCGGTTTTCAGATTTCAAAGGAAATATCCATTTTGACCATCCCTGAACCCATTTTGACTAATTTCGTCGTGACGTTTGTACGTACGTATGTATACATATGTACGTACGTATGTCGCATAACTCAAAAACGGTAAGCCGTAGAAAGTTGAAATTTTGTATTTAGGAATGCTATAACATCTAGTTGTGCACCTCCCTTTTTGGTAATTACATAATTTCCAGAAATGGTACTTTACTTGAATCTTATAATAGATTTTAAAGAAAAACTATTTAAAAATATAATCCAAAACTTTTCAAATTTGGTATACTATATATAGACTTTTATGTCAATGGGAATAAAATAGATTTTCGTTAAAATAGGCTAACGGGAAGTGATATATTACGTGAAGTTGTTAACAGTTTTTCTTGAATAAAATGGTTTTATTTTGATTTTAGAAACAAATGCTTCAAATAAGAGTTCTAGAGAATTAAATTCTGCGTCTAACATATCAAGTATTATTAAATTAGCCCTTTGTAAAACCGAGATATGTAAATTTAAAAATTATATGCTTTTTGGTTTTTGTAATAAAGCTTGCTATAGATTAGAACAAAAAATAACAAAAAAATAATGTTAATGTCAAATTGGATCTATACTTCATGTTGGTCTTGCGTATAAGAAAGTCGTGTGGTGTCCACATCAGATTTTTTTGCCGGTATTACCGAGAGCTTGGATATGTTACAACATAACCAATATCCCTATGGAGAAGGTCGAAAAGTGAGTACTTTGTGTACCGTATTTTTAATATGCTTTGCTACGAAGTCTGTATTATTAATTATAAAAATTAGTTTTCTTCAGTTTTTTTTTTTAAATTTTAATAAGGATATTAAGCTTGTTTGTCTTTTGTTTTGTGTCTACTTTGCTGTTAAAACTCATGTCGTCAATTAACAGTCTGTGGAACTCGAATGCTTGGAGATTAAACTAATTAAACTGGACTGAATGTTACCATTATAGAAAACGCTGTTTTGCAATTTAGCTCGCAAATGGAGAAATATGCTCGGATTATTTATTTTCATCGTATTATTTCATTTTCCTATTACATTCCCTACAGAACAGAATACGGAGTTGAAATTTACAGTTTACCTGTTTAGTCTTTCACGAACTGTCAAACGCAATCAAATATTACGATTTCTCGTTAAATTATTTATGGTTTAATGCACAGCTGCAATGCGGAATGAGAGTAAAGACTGCTGAAATTATTAAAGCCGGCAGGAAGCCATGCAAGTCGTACACGAAAATTTATGAGAGTATAAAAAATATATTAACTAGAATTATTACCATTTTATTTAATATTAAAGCTGACGAAATATGAAACAGTATTTTAGATTCAAATACTTTGCACTTGCTATTTTATTTTCCAGAATTATTTGAAGATTCAGTACGTAAAATCCGAATCCTACATCTTAAAAATTAGTAAACAATTAAAAATATTATTATTTTCGAATTGGTATCATGTAAATTCAAAGCATACCAGAAAGTTAAAATTGATGTTCTATTTAAATGAGTTTTGTTTCTATCTTCATAATAATTAAAATTTTAATTGCGGTCTTGTTCAACTAGCACTATTAAAATGTAAATATAATTGTTAATACTTCAGATTTGTTTATTTATTTTTTTAAAACAAATTAATTAATTGCATTGTGAAAAAAATTGTAAATTGTTATGAAACAATGAAAAATCAATTACGGATTAGCATTTGTTTATTTCTAACATTATTTTTTTCGTTTTTTCAATTTATAAAAAATTTCGAAGGTTACATTGGGATCTTAAATGTGCTTTTGTTTTGCTAAAAATGGGGTAGGTATGTAACCAAATTTTGATATTACATTTATGGTACTAGACAAAAAAATCTGATGTTGCCAGCACATTACCTTCTTTCAGTTCATTGACATATTACATAAATATCTTAAATGTGCATAAAAATAGTTTTAAATAAATAATATTAGCTAATGCAAAAGTACTTTTCTATATTTGTTATTTATTACAAATAATTTAATATACGAATGAAATATTTTATGTTAAATCGAATATGAACTATATTTTACATTGTCATTTATTATGAATGAGATGAAAATTCCTAAGCACTCTGTGTTATTTTTCAAATTTTGACTTTGCCCCTAACTAGCGCTGTCCTTTTCTAAGGTGTGCGTCAATACTTATACAGTAAAGCGTCCATTTATATAATACGTCAATGCGTCAGTTCTATGTATTTTGCATAAATGTCATACAGAAAGTTCCTTGTAAAAGATTCTATTTCTTGTACATTACCTTAGGCAGTTATATGTATTTTATACAAATTCCATACAGAAAGTTTCTAGCAAAAGATCCTATATTTCCAGTAAAATTATAACACAAACTTATTGTCAGTTGCATTTGATACTGACACCTTTCAATCAGAATGTTCTTAATATCGCAGCTGTTTCCAGAGTTATAGCATAGCTGGCTAATATATGATATTTAATTTCTTTATAATTTTTTAACTCTATATTCATTTAATATGAAGTGTAAAATGGACTCAAATCTTATAGAGAATAAAATATTCTTTAATATTTATAATAACGTTAAATGTGAAAAATGATATTTAACATCGTTTTTTCAAGAAAACTGTTAAAATCTTTAAATGAGGGTACTTCCGGTAGACCAATTATAACCAAAATCTAATCAGCTCTTCATTTGGATGTAAAGAAGAAGAATACGAAAGAATTATAATTTTTGGTATTTTAGCATTAGAGTTCTCGCAGGCGAAAATTTTGTCACACACAGACACACACACATACATATACATACACACATACAGACCGCATCGTAAAAATAGTAAAATCGTATTCTAAATAAATAAAATAAATAAATATATTATCACGGCATATTACCCATTGCTGGGTGTGCCAATTTGCTTTGTATGCAGATATCGGTAATGATGATGAAAGTCGTATTCTAGGGACCCTAAATCGTGCTTATGCATCAAAAACTCACCACCGATTTTTTTGACCAAAGACAATACCTTCCATACCTAAAGATGACGGAAGGTAAAAATAAAACACCAGTAATTTTTAAATCGATTAATTATTCGTAGTTTACGAAAAAATAATTATTGAAAATTTGGGGAAGGGATATGTGACTTCACCATGGTACGACCGAGGAAGAATAAGAAAGTTACATATTTTTATTGCCTTTCTAGTCGCAATAAAATAATACTTTTAAATAAAATAACTCAAATGCATATAAATAATAAAGTTGAGCATTGTACAATATTTTGTAATATACTGAATCGTAAATAATTTGAAAAAAATTTGATGTGGCCAGCACATTTCCTTCCGTCAGTTCTATGTATTTTATACAAATTTCATACAGAAAGTTCCTTGCTAAAGATTATATTTCTTATACTTTACCTTCCGGCAGTTGCATGTATTTTATGCAAATTCCATACAGAAAAGATCCTATATTTCCAGTAAAATTATAAGACAAAAACATTCAATTTCACTTGACACTGACATCTTTCAATCAAAATTTTCTTAGTATAGTAGCTGTAGCTTCCATAGCTATGGCTAATTTATGAAATTTAATTTCTTTATAATTTTTACCTTCCGTCACCTTTAGGTAAGGAAGGTATTGTCTTTGGTCAAAAAAATTGATGATGAGTTTTTAATCAATAAGCACGTTTTAGGGTCCCTAGAATACGAATTTACTATTTTTACGATGATGTCTGTCTGTATGTATGTATGTATGTATGTGTGTGTGTGTGTGTGTGTGTGTGTGTGTGTGTGTGTGTGTGTGTGTGTGTGTGTGTGTGTGTGTGTGTGTGGATGTGTGTGTGTGTGGATGTGTGTGTGTGTGGATGTGTGTGTGTGTGGATGTGTGTGTGTGGATGTGTGTGTGTGGATGTGTGTGTGTGTGTGTGTGTGTGTGTGTGTGTGTGTGTGTGTGTGTGTGTGTGTGTGGATGTGTGTGTGTGTGTGTGTGTGTGTGGATGTGTGTGTGTGTGCGTGTGTGAAACAAAATTTTCGTCTGCGATAACTCTAATACTACAGTTACAAAAATTATAATTTTTTCGTATACTTCTTCGTTACATCCATATGAAGAGCTGATTAGATTTTGATTACAATTGGTCAACCGGAAGTACCATCATTTGAAGATTTTAACAGTTTTTCTTGAAAAAACTATGTTAAATATAATTTTTTCACATTTGATGTTATTATAAATATTAAAGAATATTTTATTCTCTATACGATTTGACTGCATTTTATACTTCATATTAAATGGATATAGAGTTAAAAAATTATAAAGAAATTAAATTTTATAAAGTAGCCATAGCTATGAAAACAGCTACTATATTAAGAAAATTCTGATTGAAAGATGTCAGTGTCAAGTGAAATTGACATAGTGTGTTTATCTTATAATTTTACTGGAAATATAGGATCTTTTGCTTTCTGTATGGAATTTGTATAAAATACATATAACTGCTATAAGGTAGTGTACAAGAAATAATAATAATTAATCTTTTATTTCTGCAGATACATTACACTGTATATAGAAAACGTCACAAAATAATAATTTTCTGTATGAAATTTGCATAAAATACACGCAACTGCCGGAAGGTAATGTACAAGAAATAGAATATTTAATTTAGCATGGAACTTTCCGTATGAAATTTGTATAAAATACATAGAACTGACGGAAGGTAATGTGCTGGCCACATCAGATTTTTTAACTCTATATCCATTTAATATTAAGTATAAAATGCAGTCAAATCCTATAGAGAGTAAAATATTGTTTAATATTTATAGTAACATTAAATGTGAAAAAATGATATTTAACATAGTTTTTTCAAGAAAAACTGTTAAAATCTTCAAATGAACGTACTTCCGGTTGTCCAATTCTAACCAAAATCTAATCAGCTCTTCACATGGATGTAACGAAGAGAAATACGAAAGAATTATAATTTTTAGAATTGTAGTATGGAAGTTATCGTAGACGAAAATTTTGTTACACACAAAGTAAAATAGAAAAACTATATCACAAATTTTTATTAACAGATTCTTAAACTTCTCTTTTGTCTATAGTCGGGGTTGCACAGATTTTTTTCTCTCCTTATTAGTGTTTAAGGGGGAGAGAGCAAATTTGTTTAACGACCACCATAATGTATAAGGAAGCAAATTCGATTATTGCCGAAAAAAAAATAAAGTCTAATTTTAGTAATTTTTGTATAAGTTAATCAATTTTTGTCCGATCTTTCAGATAGTAAATGTATGATTCTTTATTGAATATACAAATGATATAACTTAGCTGACTTTTTTTTTACAAACTATCCGCTAATCTCTGAAAAGATCTCCCGGTTGCCGTTTGGTGAAGGAACGCTGAAACCACAGAGCTGAAAACGTTATCAGTGCAATTTAATCATAAACTGTCATAAGCATGCTGTGCAACAATGTAAAAACCGGGTCATATCGCTTAGTTAGGGCGTTTTTATCCTGCAAAGTTCGTCCTGAGGCCCGCAAAATGTAAACGCTTTTTGCTGAAAGCCGCGTTTACACAAGGGAAGCGTTACACTAACAAATAACCAGAAATCTGCATAACTGCACCCCACACTCTCTTTTTACACAGATTCACATAATTTTATAGGGAAAACATTAATATTTATAGTTCTGAGATTAAACGTAGGTACCAAGAGAGTTTAAATTCATTTACGTATACAGTAAGACCCCGCTTAACGCGGGGTATATGTTCCATCACAGTAGAGCGTTATATAAAACAGCGTTAAACGAGGTCATCTCATCATGTAAATTGTAAATAATGAGGTTAAGGGAAAACGGCTAGAAAATTAAAATATTGTTCAGGTTTTTTGTCACTTAGTTCATTTAATATGTTTTTTATAACAAAACAACAACAAAAACATATTTCTTACAAATATAGAAACATAACAAATGGATATATAAAAATTAATAAAATTCTAAGTCAATATTTATGTTTGAGATCATTCAGATTTTTCTGCATTTCCAATTTTTTGCCTTTTTATCAAGAAGGTATGCAATGTCATTTGCGTTTTTCTTTTGCGCTCTGTAAAAAGTTATCGATAAGTGAAAAAGGCATCCATGACACCCCGTCTTGCCTTTGAACTCCTATCAAAATCTATTATTTTCAATAAATTGGTCCATAATTTGCGATATAGTGGCTAAACTGGTTTTTAGAAATCCCGTTGAAAGTTCTTTTTGCTCTTCTTCAGAATCGCTACTTTCAGCATTGTTGTGTTCTTCTTGGCCCGCTAATTCCTTGGACTCATCATTAGAAAGACTTTGTGCTGCTTCTTGCAAGAATTCTTCGAGACCTTACACTATTCCTATAAAACCGCGTTAAACCGAAACAGCGCTAAGCGGACCAGCGTTAAGCGGGGTCTTACTGTATTAATATTTATAGTTGTTTGACAATTTAAATTCGAGGAATGGAAATAATAGTTGAAATTTGAAACTAAAATGTATGTTCCATGGGCACCCATACCATGTTGTTCAGGGGGGGTGGGGGGGGGGTTGAGGCAAAGTCAAGAATACAAAAATATAATATACTAAAAATAAGTATATTCTTAAAAATATAAAACAACATAAATATTTATGAAAAAAATTACAACACAGTAATAGTACATTACTAACCGAGATGGAAAGTGTTTCATTACTGTCGAGGGCGAAGATAGCTGACCAAGGCGCGAAGATTAAGAATAACTAACTTCCCAACTTTTTAAAAGTCAGAAATCGTTATATTACCAACTGATTGTGAATAAACAACATTACCTACTTATTCTTTTTCCGAAAATGCAAATTTTAAATTCCTTGCATCTTTGGCAAATTCATTTAGAACTTCGTCTATATATTTTTGTTTAATTTCGCTTATGTAATCGCGATGGAGGCTCATCATACATAAACCGTCTAGCCGATCTTCGCTAATAGTAGATCTAATCCATGTTTTCACTCTTCTTAGAGTGCTAAAAGATCTTTCCACAGTGCATGTAGTTGGAGGAAGACAAATTAAAATTTGGAGATTGCTGGGTAAAATGTACAATGTTGTAAAAGTTCTGTTACAGGAGTTTCTTTAGTAATAATCATTTCTTTATTTGAAATCCAATATTCGTGCCATGCTAAAGCTTCTTCAAAAAAAATTGTTAATTTTATAATATGAATGAATCTCTTTAGTAAAAGTTTTTTAGTTTATTTGTTTTAAATTAATCGGATGCAAATTATAGAGCAAAAAGGCAACATTATTATCTTTCGAAAACCGAGTATTTAAAGAACTAATTAAGAAATCTAAGTAATTTATAAAAATTGCCTTTTTAAAATATTCTCGCACAGAAGTAGCTTCGTAGTTTGCACGGTGAATTTGTCTTCCACCACTAGCGACTCTCGGCATTTTTAATTCAAGATCAAAATTCTGTGCAACTTCTTCAGCGCTATTAAATAGTTCAGTAAAAATTATTTCTAAATCAGAGTTCCTATGTTTATTAAATATACCCAATAAGTGATTAATATGTTTCTGTACAGCTATCATATCAATAGAAATACCCTGCAAAATATTTGTTACGGGTTCCAGAAGTGCCGAATATTTAGAAATTATTTTAAGGGAAACAATAAAATAGCTCTCAAAAGTAGCACTTGATAGTTGTTGTGCTCCTAATCTAGTAGCACGATAAACTTCAGCTATGGTATTGGTAATATTTTTATTTATAATTTGTACTGTGGATGCATCTTTTAAATTGTGTGCGCGCGAAGCATATATACGCTAATTTCATGACGAAGATTTGAACGTTAGGAAACAGAACGAAAGAAGAAAACAACAGGGCGATGTAAGGACATTAGGATGCGACATAAGTAGCCGTGGTAAAACAATTAAAACTGTTAACTTTGCTTTTAAAATTCTTAAAATAGAGAAAAGCCAGGGGGGGGGCAAGTGCCCCCTCTTGCCCCCCCCCCCTATGGGCGCCCATGGTGTGTTCTGATATTTTCAAAACACTTTTAGATGGGAGGCATGTAAATAATGCTAGATTAGTGGACAGCTGGAAGTTTTGAAACGAAAATTAAGCTAAAATGACCTCATTAAATTGCATTTTGTGCAATACATTATTGGGATTTTCAAGTATCAAGAGATGGCGCTGATCGCATTAAACAATGGTACACTTTTTGTTGACATGTGTCAGCGTAGCATTTCTGTCAATTGTACATCTTTAGTCTTCGTATTATTTTCTCATTTATTAGTATTTTTGAGTTATAATTCAAGTATGTATAATAGAGTTTTTGTAGTCATATAGTTGTAGTTTCATGTAAAAGTCAAATGTGTACCACTGTTTGTAGTTCTAATAGTCGCCGCTAGTTAGCGTTTTCTTATTTGAAAATCCCAATAGGCGATGTGCACATTTTGAGCGTCAACGCCTCTAACGGCTACATTGGCATTTTTGATTACAGAATCAATTTTGACATTTCGAGAAAGTGATACAGTTTACAATTTTATTTTGAGTTGTTGCTATTGTGTATGAGTATTATACATCATAGTATATTGAAATGAATAAAGAAAATATTTAAAATGCTATATATGTGATGTGACAATTAAAAAAGTCAAAATACCAGCGAAGGTACTGTGGCAGAAAATATAATTTTTCTCATAATATGTGTGATTTCTGTAAACCATTTTATCATATTTAAATTTATATTATAATTTATAGTATTAGTTAAATGTTACAAGATGCACAATACATGGAAATTGAGATTAAAAAATTGGAAAACTTGATGATGTTAGCATCTTTCTTTTATATTCGCAATAAATGAAGAAGATTCTTCATTGAAAATATACCAGGCTCTAAATGAAATCAGTTGCACAAGCTCGGAAAAGAAAATACACGAAAAATACGAATCATGTGAATTTCTATCTTTAACATTAACATTACATGTACAAAATCTATAATAAATAGACGAATTATATCAAAAATAGACTTCTATTTCATACAACTGCAAGTATTATACAATTTTAATACAATTTTCTGCTTCTTGTATTATATCTTGTTTAAATATTAACTTAAGAAACACATTTTTATATAATTCATTATTGCAATCAGACGGCCATTGTTGGAATTTTATTCATACGATAAGTATCTTTTACAATGAAAAAATATGTATACCTAAAAGAATTTTTCATATTAGTAGAAGAAAAGTTATTTTCTTATACATCTGTTCCTCAAATAATCTTCTAGGAAATTTATAAAATTTGATACTTCAATCGGTAATTTTGTAAGAATTATTACATCCCCCACTGCACCACATAATATTTGACGTCCTATTATTCGCATTCAATGCAAATATTTTATAAAATAGAAATTGCAAAATTATTCTGACATAAAACATAACCTTGCTGTTTCAATGAGTAACCATTTTGTCATTTTTGTCCGCTGTCGGCGCTGACTACTTTTGTGCACACCGCCTATTGTTAATATTTTTGTTAGTTTTTACTTCCTTGTACGAAGTAAAGGAAGTATTGTAATCGCGAAAAATTTCGGTTTTGAAATTTCAACGGAAATATCCATTTTGACCATCCCTGAATCCATTCTGACTAATTTCGTCGTGACGTCTTTACGTACGTACGTACGTATCTCGCATAACTCAAAAACGGTAAGCCGTAGAAAGTTGAAATTTTGTATTTAGGACTTTTATAACATCTAGTTGTGCACTTCCCTTTTTGGTCAGTACATAATTTCTAGAAATGGTACTTTATTTGAAGCCTATAATAGATTTTAATGAAAAACTATATTAAAATATAATCCAAAACGTTTCAAATTTGGTATATAAGACTTTTATATCAATTGGAATAACATATCAGATGTTGGTTGAAACAGGCTAACCGGAAGTGATATATTACCTGAAGTTGTTATCAGTTTTTCTTGAATAAAATGGTTTCATTTTGATTTTAGAAATAAATGCTTCAAATAAGAGTTTTAGAGAGCACATAAAGTATTATTAAATTAGCCCTTTGTATAAGCGAGATATGTAAATTTAAAACATATACTTTTTGGTTTTTGTAATGAAGCTTGCTATGGATTAGTACAAAAAATAACAAAAAAATAAAAAATAGATGTTAATGTCAAATTACGTCAAACACGTGCAATTTTATAATTGGGCCTATATTTCATCTTCATATTGGTCTTGAGTACAAGGAAGTCGTGTGGTGTCCACATCAGATTTTTTTTGTAGTTTAAGAATTTGAAATCTAATTAAGTATGCTTTTAATTATTTTAAGAATGAAAATATTTTAAATTACTCAGTTATTACATGAGTAATAAAATTTGGAGCTTAAATTTTTTCTGCAAACTTTTATTACAAACGTTATTTTCCTTTATTTTTAATGGACCAGGTTGTAATTTTATTCCATAACATATCATCCTTATTATAATCAGCATATGTGATCTTATCTTGTCGACCACATTGTTCCATTCTGGTAATGTAATATGCAAAGGTTACAAGATTCTACCCAAGTCTCCTGCACGTACCTACCATTCCATTCATCGTTACGATTATGAGTTTTCCTAACCAAAATTCCTGCCGCAATCAGTCGTGTTTCTCCGGTTGTATTCTCTTGCTTGCGGATGCTGTTTCGCTACCGGTTCCAGATATTGTACTAGCAGATCCTGCTAATTTCCCTGCGTGTCCTGCATGCATTACTAGTGCAGCGCTTTAAGCACAAATACGGTTTAAGCACAAATACACTAGCACGTTCTAAACACATTTAAAGCTCTGAAGCTCTGATCACTCTGCTTGTGCCACTGCCGGACTACTAGCATTACAAGTCAGATGAAGCGACAACAAAACTTTTAATACTCGTGAAATATTCATAAACATAAGCGATATAGTTTATAACTGCGAGGTAATTCTGGTGCAAGTGCATTAGCTAAAGTTTTAAGTTTGTAATGCTATTATACTTTGGTTAATTGTAAGTTAAAGCTTTGAATGAATTTTATGTAGAATTAACCAACAAATCAAAACAATGGAAAATAAATTATTATCTTCTCAGTAATAACTTCACAAACTGTATTAATCTACTTGTATAATTAATATAAAGACTCCGTAAAATATCATTTCTAGTTATGGATGCTAAAATATAAAAGTGATAGTATCAATCAAGCTATACCGAAATTAATGCTACATAAGTTTCCCAGCTACAAAAATAATTTTAAAAATATTATATATAAACTCCCGTTTCCACTTGGTGATAAGCACGTTATCAATCGTAAGCATGTGGTTAACATCGCTAGGGCATTATAATACAGGGTGATTCAGGACTAATGTTACAAACTTTAACAGCTCATTCCTGAGGTCATTTTAAGCAAAAAATGCTATATGAACATGGGTCATATCTCTTCTAGTTACCAAAAACTAAGAAAGATTTATAAAAAAAATTTGCTGTGGCCTACACAATACCTCCCGCCATTTACAGCCCGAGTCACAAAAAAGATTAAGCTAATCCTTATTTTTGGATTAGCGAATTTTCTCTAATTTTGGCAGTTTATTTCTTGAAATATAGTTTAATCTTATCCAAGAAACCATTTTCTTCGCTAATAAAATGAAGATAAAATTTTAAATACCGGGATAGAATAGAATTCACTAATCCAAAAATGAGGATTAGCTTAAACTTTTTTGCGAATCCGTAATTTTTATAAATGTAAATACATACCTACATACTTATGCTGGAAACTGTATTGATTTCCTTTATTATTGTTCTATTTACTGTTTTCTTTTTAAAAAGTTACTATTATTAATTTGAAATGATTAGTTCTTTGACAGTGACATTTATCTGTCAGTTACATGCATTTGAATAACTGCGTAACCAAGGAGTTTTGTTTGTTTAAAGCGTAGGCTCCGGGATTTAAATTATAGATAATTTTATAAATTTATCCATAAAATACGTAGAAAAAGTATTAATGCAAATCTGTAGATATTTTAATAATCTTTAATTTTTATTATAACAATAATTTCGAAAAAATAACATTTAGGGTTGGTCGTACAATTACAGTTTAAACTGCAGCTTAAAATATCGGCAGTTTAAAGTTAAACTAAGTTTACCTGTAGTTTAAACGGTCGATCACGAGCGTTTAACAAATGTGCAGTGGTTTAAACTAAGTATAAACTGTAAACCGTTGATGTACAACAAGATTTTTGCGTGTTACCATGGATTTGTAATAAACATAGTTTGAACTGTGATTGTACAACCGGCCCTTAATGGTACTTTTAGAAGAAAAACTATTTTGAGCTTCTTGTAAAATCCTATTTCCGGTTATCCGATTTTCACCAAAATCTAATGGGCTCTTTCCATTACAGAAAAAGTTCGAAATACAAGGTTTCATAATTTTCTGAATGACAGTATTTGAGTTAGAGTGGAGGATACACACATATATACACACACATACACAGACATCATCGTGAATATGTTAAAATTGGATTCTAGGGACCTTAAAACGTACTTATTTACCAAAATCTCGATATGCGATTTAAGCACGATTCCTATACCTCCCTTACCAATGGTAGCGGGACGTAAAAAGCTCAAAATTTTCAAATTGTTGTAATCAAGATACTATTGAAAAACAAGAGTTTTATTGAAAAGTCAAACTTTATTTGTCATAATTATTTTTATTTTATTAAAATAAATAGTAAAATTGGAACTATATTTGATGTTTGTGTATAGTATTGAAACTTTTAGAGCAGTATTTAAATCACACATAAATGATATTTTTTAAATTCGATTATTTCATAGTGTCACTATCAGAATTGTTGGTTATGTTAGTATAGCAGTGACATTATTTAGCTTGGGTACTTCTAGGCCCTGCGCGACAGTTCACATGCATAGTATTTGTGTGCTTAAGTATTATTAACATTGTATTTGTTTATGTGTAAATCATGAATAAAATGTATAGTAATTTTATTTTAAATATTTTTAGGAATGTACTTATTCATAATAGGAGGTAATTTTTTGATTAATCGTCCTTCGTTTTGTAAAAATCAAACTTATTGTTCTTTTTCTTAGTTTTTATTTTCATAGATTTTCTATAATTTGGATTATCCTCAATCGATTTCCGGCTTCATCGAAATTGGTTATACCGTAATTTCACTGTTAAATATGACAGCACACCTTTTTCAAATGCGTCAATCATTCTTTCAGGAATAATTCTTGGTCCATTGCCTTTTTCCTTCTTTTGTTAAAAACTCTATTTAAACCTTTACAGAAACTATAGAGAGAGCACCGTAGGGATCACTTTAGTACAATCTCAAATCTGGAAATGATTTTCAAGTTGACGTTAATGAGATATGAACCACACATAGTCATAAAGCACTCAGCCACGCGATCCCTTATTGTTTTACTTATCATTGAAACAATTTTCTTCCACTTTCTTTGTGTTTCATCTTCTTTAAGTTTGTGTTTAAAAAGTGCCGGTCTGTCGCAGCACTTAGCGTGTAGTTTGCTGGCGGAACCACGTCGGAAATAACTCGAGCCTGCCGTCAAGTCTTCAGGGTGTCTGGTCTGAAGCTGAGCCGCTACCGGCAGCCAGCTTGATCCTCTTATTGTGCGCTAGTCGTCACATTGTCAGCTTCGTCAGCTCGTAATCTGACGAGGTTTATGTGATGCCTCGTACGGCAAGGCAACCAGAACGTAAGCTGGGACAGGGATGCCCAAGCCAGGAATCCAACGATATTATTAATAAAACTGGAGTGCTTTTTACCAACAAGATTTATTACATGTATGAAGTAATATGGGTGATAAAGTAATTTCTCTAGTCTAACAGATTTTAATATAAAGTAACATCAAATCAAACAAGGTATTAAATATCAAATATTTCATCACGGCTTATTATTCATTTGGGTGTGCGAATTTTTTTATTTCACAGATTTCGGTAATGACAATATATCTGTACCGTTTATTAAGACCATAAATAAATATTAAAAAGATAATAACAATGACGATTACTAATATTAAAAAAATATTAACTACTATTTTAAGACTACGAATATAATTAACTAAACACTAACAATATTTTTTTTTTATTTAAACAATTAACAGGACTGTTAATTTACACGATATTACTGATTATTTATTTCCATTATTGTAATACGAGGGGGTGCGGAAGAAGATGATGACTACTAATACTGCTTACTGTTTCCCCCAACGATGACACTCTTTATTCTAATTGGTTGGTGAAAAGGTGGAACACACACACACACTTTCTTTACATTTTTACTTTATACTTAGAACTGGACATGGACATTACTTGATATTTACTGTCTAACAAAAGTTTTATTTACATGATTAATATAGTTACACTACTATATGCAGTAACTTATTCTTTACTAATTAAAACCATCATAACTAAATTCTAAAGACGCCGTTGCATCCTTAGGCCAAAATACTCGCGTTACGCAGAACGCGAGCCAAAACTTAAACTCTTACATGTTTACTATTTGAGTATTATTTGAGTACAGACGTCTTCTCGACGTGACAAAAACTAATACCGACATCTAAAACAAAGCGCTATCTTTAGAACAGGATTATCTTAAGGGTACATGGTGCATAGGCTAGAGCATTCAAAGTCACACACGTATGCATAATAATTTCTAGACTTAATGATCAACAAATAAATGTCGTGACTATAGATATAGGGACAACGTTGGATACCAATTACCATTGATATAGTATGGCATAGGTTAACCCAGACGCGACTATCTTAATATGATAAGAATTTCTAAAACTGAATTTTGACATTCATAACATAAATAGATAAACAGGGTTAAAATATGTTTATTAAAACTATAATTTAGAAAAGTTTATAAAAAGTTATTTATCTGTTATTGCTCTTACCCTCGTCTTATCACACTATTTATGTCACTTCACACTCAACTGTCTGAACTACCGATTTCCACAGCGCCTATATACTTAACTGACAACAGCGTCTGTATATTCAACTGCCCAGACAGAATTCACACCTTTCACCTCATCTGTCTATTTATATAACTCTCTCACTTCCACAGTCTCAGTATCACCGACTATCCATATGCCACAATCCTTTAAAACCACTGTCAAGTATCCACTTTCATTCGCCGTTACTGTCCCCGTATGCTTAGCTCCCCAATACTCTTCAACACTACAGAGTATTCACTTTTACAGCTATCCCAATATACCAGTAACTTTCCGAGTATTCCACTAATGCTAATTGACACTGTCAAGACACATTAACCTATTCTGACAGATAAAATGTTAAGCACAGAGTTAAACATTTGTTTATATTTTTTTAAAATTTGGCATGGCTATTACTATTAATATGAAAATGAAAAAAATTTAAAATTAATTTATGGGCCTAAAATATTGGATAATTTCCGTGTATTTGGTATTTTCGTATGGGGAAATTTTTATCTTTGTATTGACACCACAACCATTGCCGTAAGTTGAAACGGGGGGCAACGGTTTGCAAAAAACTGATTTCCCATGTTAATCCTATGTACACCTTGTAAAAAATCACCCTGTATTTGTAGCGTTGAGGGCATTTACCTTTTAAAGCTGTCGTCGAGAGTGAATCACATTGTCACTATTTGAAAATTGAACATAATTTTAAAGTTTTACGTTGTAATCCCACATAATATGGAATTATTGTGGTGAAGGAAAACAATTGAATATGAATTAATATTTCATTTAGTTGTTTTTGGATAACTTCGCAAGCATTACGCTATTTCATTTCATTTATTTTCATGTACTCAAATCTCTACAAACTCTTTCAATTTAAACCAAACATAGTAAATAAACGGAGAAATGTTACAGACACTGTGACACTGTGAGACACTGTGCAGCAAATTTTAATTGTTATTCATTTTATTGGTTGTCTTTATATCTATGTAAATTTAATAAACCGTCGAATGAATTGTAGGTCTTACTGTTCTAATTTTTATTTATTAACATTATAAGTACAGGGACGTTTCGGGCGTTAATTAGCCCATCATCAGCAAAACAAGTATAGCGACATTAATGTGAACCAACCAGAGAGCTTCTCCTGTCGCCATGGAGAACGCTACGTTTCTTAAATCTTCCTGCTACGTTTATCAATAGATCATGGATTTGTATTGGAACGAAAACTGTAAGAGTGCTCCACAGGGGTCAATTTTGTGCCATTTAAAATTGGAAAAATATTTGGCGTCGGTCGGGATCGAACCCGGTTCCCCAGATTCGCGACCAGACACTCAGGCACGCGGCCACGAGACCCCATAATTTTATTTTATATTTTATTTTTATATAATGTAAAACCAAATTTGCTGTTCTTTGATTCACATTAATGTCTCTATACTTGTTTTGCTGATGATGGGCTAATTAACGCTCAAAACGTCCCTGTACTTATACTGTTAATAAATAAAAATTGGAACAGTAAGACCTAATTCATTCGACGATAAATCCCAAGGAGGTTCCCAAAGAATATTCCAAGTAAATTTAATAAAAATCTCGTATAATGAACGATTTTATTACTATTTCCTTTTTCCTTATGTATGAAATAATATCCGTGTTACTGACCATTTAATACGAAAATCAAGTGAGATATTTCGGGAGTCACCATT
This sequence comes from Harpalus rubripes, assembly GCA_963082715.1. NCBI lineage: Eukaryota > Metazoa > Arthropoda > Insecta > Coleoptera > Carabidae > Harpalus > Harpalus rubripes. The sequence goes on from OY720454.1 coordinate 10,586,154, forward strand.
CTTGCGATGAGTAATGAAGCCAAGCAGCAGTAGCAGTCGTTTGACACGCCAACTTATTTTTAATGACACGATAGCCGCCGGAGTTTTTATGGATCGGAACTGATTATTAAATTACTGCCGGAACTGACGTTTTAATTTGAATCGAGGGTGGGCACCAGTTAATTTATATTCTTCACTCAGAATGACAACCCACGGCTTCCGAAAATCGTTAGATAAATATTTTATCCCAGCTTTATAGGGAATTTGAACAAGAATTATAATGTTTATTATGTTGTAAAACGGATATTGGTGCTTTAATAATTAGTTCATTATTTTATAAGCGGAAGATTATGGTTCAAATTCTATACTCCTACAGTCGATGACACACGGTTTCCACCGTAATCAAAATAGTAAAAAAAATCACTGTTACACTAAAATACAGGGTGTCTCACAACTTGCGCCCCAGAGCGAATGAGGAAACACGAGACTGCACTCGGATGTGTAATTTCGAAGAAAAAAAAATCTAGCTTAAAAGCTTCGAGAAAAGACGTCTTAAAATTGACCATTCAGAGACCTACACCTTTAACGTGTGTTTGCCGTAATTTTACGTTACTATGGTTTTATATAAATTATTATAAAATTTTGTAACTCCGTTATGCAAGCAGTCGCAAATTATTTTCTTCTATTTGTTGGCAACCTATTGTCGTCGGCAAGTGTCAGTTTCGTCTGGGGCAGGAGTTGTGAGACAGCCTGTATATTATAAAACATTTATAAAAAGACTAACTAAATGGTTAAATATTTTTTCATTTTTTTTTAAATGCTTGAAAACATTGCACGGCTTTCAAAACGCGCCGATTGCAGGCCAGACTATGACGTAATATGCCGGACCGAGTTTACAGATTTCTGTTTTACCTCTCAACATAGGAATAGTTTACAATACTCTGTTTTACGTATATACATATACATATATCATATATTTTACAGATAAGCTGTTATAATAATAGTTATTTTTTATATGAGTGTGGAATATATCATATTAGTCACGAAAGAAAAAGTTTAGCCACGTAACCCGCAGGGCGAGTGGCTAATTTTCTTTAGTGACTAATATACATTCCACACGAGTGTAATACAACGTTTTATCCAACACTTTTTTAAAAACTTCTTAAATCATTTTTATGTTTTCATTCATCGTTTGACACTGACAAGTCAATTGATGTAGTATTTAAAATTACAAAGTAGCCATTGAATGGTTGTTATGGTTTTGTTATATTGTTATTGAAAAAAAATTGCTGCAATTATTATTGCCTGTCATTGGAAATTATTTGAAAGAAAAATACATTTAAATTGGGTGAAAATAAGGACCTTCCTTTATAATTTCTTCACTTAGAAGCACAAACAGCATATTTGAATTTAATTTTCTGAAGCAAGTAAACTCGTTTCTCGTTTTCGTTTGATCAGCCGTACATGACGGCTGTCATTGTGTAACGATAAGTAATCTATTTTAGCATAAATGTTAATATTAATTTAAATAAATAAGTTTCACAATGTTAAATTATTTCAATATTTTTTTTTGTAAAATTGCTTTTTATTTATATTAAAAAAACACAAAAATCAGTAATAATTCCTCCGTGACTTTTAAAATATTCTCTCACGGAGTGACTAATATTATACATTAGTTATTTAAAATAACCATAGTAACAACTATATTATGAGTCGGTGTTGGATAAAAATGTTTTATTTATTCTAATGCATATAAATTATCATGACAAACAACAAAAAAAAAGAAAATAGTGGAAACCCCTGTTATAATACGAGGGTTACGCTACTATTATTGATAATAAGACACATGGTTTATATTATTTATTAGAATATTATTTTAATTTTAAATATGTTCGAGTTAGTTCCTTTCAACATTTAACATTCTTTCCCACCACTTCTTCATAGTTTCCAACCAATATTATTTTGGAATGCTTTCAAAATAATAATGAATGGCCGCATCAATATTTTCTTTAAACGAAAACATTCTATACTGTAGAAATAGTCAAAAATGGCTCATTCTCAAATCAGGTGAATACGGTGGGTGTTCTATTACTGTTATATATTTATAGCTAATAACTGAAGTTTTGAAGCTACCCTATGCTCTCGTTTTAATTCCATATTTCACTCACAACGTTGCATGAAAATATTAATTAAGTATTAACTTAAGTTTCGCAACTTTTAATTTTAATTTCAAATGACAGATAAATAAGTGTAAAATTTGCAAATTTTGAGTTCCACGGTCTACCTGATTTTCTTATTCTCAATCATTCTAGCGTGCCCCTCGTATTATTCAACAAAAGTGTAATGATGGTTGTAACTCATGATCCGCAGGCAAGTTTTTTTATTCTTTTGAATGACCCGTTTCACTGGACTAGAATATTTCACTTTATCTATATGACTTTTCAATAAAAAGGGCACTTTTCTATCTAGATAAATTGATGACTTTTGTCATTTTAGAAGAAATATAACTTGATATAAATATCACGATGGTTACAATGACTAACATCAGCGATGTGTCATTTTTAACTAATCACAGAAAATTGTTCTGTGGTTACAAGTTTGTGATTGGCTAATAACAGTTAGTTTTAACTTATTAGATTCCTCTTAGTAGCGAATTAAGAATGATATCACTATTTTAGAAACAAATATACAAGGTAATTTATAACGGGTGTAAAGTATAACAAATTATTTCTCAGATTATTTTCAGAAAAAAGTCAAATAAACATAAGTCCTATACCTCTTAGTTATCAAATTACAATAAGTTAAGATTTTATAAATAAATAATTTTTCAAATATATATATATATATATATATATATATATATATATATATATATATATATATATATATATATATATATATATATATACAGGATGTTCATTTTTAAGTGGCCATCATTGCGATCTCGAGAAGTTGGTTAAATTAGCACATAATTTATATTTTCCATGAGTATTGACTATTTCACTCATAAATATATAAGCCAATCCAAATTCAGGATTCTACCTAGTTACCAAGTTTCATTGTGACTAAACACCGTCACAAAAATGTTTTCGCGCCCTTTAAGCTAATAAGATGTCGTATTTTTACTAGTGAGTTTTAATAAGCGAAATTTTTTTGACGTTTTAGAAACATATTGTTTACATACCTGTCAAAGTGTGTATATTTTCATTGTTATCAGTTTTTATTAAAAACTAGTCGATTCGGACAGGAATCTATTTAAAAAGTTGAAGAAGCAAACTTAAATATAACACCTCAAAACACAATAAAAATTAAAAGATTTTTGTCAAGAAAAAAAATATATAAATGATTACCTGATTTTTATTTTGGAAATAGTCATCCGAATACCATTCGTGGTTAAATTTTATCCTGGAAAAATTTTCCGATTGCTTTACTCGAGCCTGTTGCCAATTTATCTCGTGACATTGATCAAAAATCACTCGTTTAACAACTCGTGATTTTTTTTGTCAATGTCACTCAATAAATTGCTAGACAACCAGCTCTCGTATCAATCTGAAAATTTTTCCGGCAAAAATTTATCACTTATGATATTATATATGATAAACTGAAAAAAAATTCAATCAGTGGTTTTCAAAAATATGGATACCAATTTTTTTTATTTTAAATGGAAACATATATTTTTTATTTGCACATGCAATAGAGCTCTTTATTCTGAATCCAAAGATATACACCTTTACATAACTAAATTTTCGAAAAATAATAATGAAGGACAATTTTTCATTTGACAGAAGTAGCAATAAACAAAATATTCCTTTTTTTCTGCCATGGCACTCTTCTTAATATCATATTTTGGGGGAATTAATTTAAAAGTTTATAAATTTTTTTCTTAAAAATTTTGTTATGTAAAGTTTTGAAAATTATATATCGTTGGATTCAGAATAAAGGACTCTAATGAGCAAATAAAAAGTATGTTTCCATTTAAAATAAAAAAGGTGGTATCCATATTTTGAGAACCACTGGTTGAATTTTTTTTTCAGTTTATCATTGAAATACCCATGTAAAATAAAAATAGAAATATATATATATATATATATATATATATATATATATATATATATATATATATATATATATATATATATATATATATATAAATTGTAAGTAAACAAAACATGGGATAACTAATTTTCTTTTTTTTCACGATTGGGTTTTTTAACCTTTATCGATAGGATTGCCAAGGCAGTAAGGTTTATTTACAAATTAGTGACCGGTAAGTGATGTGGGATGTAGGGGGTACCTATCAATTATCAATAAATTTTTGGATTTAATTTAACAATGTAAAATTAAATAAATATGGGCTTGTGAAAGCGATATTATTGTGTAACTGTGTCTAAAAGGAATAAAACAGTTAAAGTTTGTTACACTTCTTGTAAAGTCAGCCTGTATCCTGTATTATTCAATAAGATTCGGTAAATAAACATATCATCTAGACATGACACTAACAGGAAATAAAGTTATTCGTACGACTATGAATCAATAAAAAAAACTTACGTTACAGCGAAACTATTGTCAACAACGAGCAACGTTTTTAAAATGGAACGTCGTAACTTAGTCGAAACAATATGAATTTTTGAAAGACAAGCGTGTTATATCCAACCTTATCGCTCCCGCATGTAGTCTTTGCAAATGAGAGAGATAAATGTATGCCAATTTGTTAATAGAGGATTATAATTTTGACGTCACACGCAAGAAAGAATGCTACGATGTAGAAGTTGAGATGGAAGATCGGATTACAAACAAACCACGCCATTTTTAAAGTTCTGTCTTCTGTCACTTATGTTTTCACATTTGAGTTTTACATGTGATTCAATGTCTTCGGAAGGCTGTGGAAACTTAAATAATTTCACATTTATCATGTATTCTTTATAATTATAGCGGAACTCACTGTTGCAAACACCATACACTCGCTTGATACTTGGCACCATCTTGCAACTGTCACCATGACAGCGATTTGTTTGTAATCTAGCAACGGAGTGAAATGAGTCACAAGTGTAGTACAATGAAAATACCAATAGATGGCAACTCGAAAATTTACCCTCTATTCGTTCATGATACAGATGACCTTGATCGGACATCTTTCAAAATTTTTACTGTAGATGTTATTTAGGGTAATGGTTGCATAATATAATAAATAATACCAGTCTCATATGCTCAGGCCATCAATAATACAAGTTCTTCGTTCTTCTTCTTGTAGATGCAATTCATTGAAAATTTGCATCGTTAAACTGCAAGCATCATTAAGTTAAAGAATTATGGAAATATGTATATTATGTTGTATATAATATTATATTTTATTTTGAACTTTACATTTCAACTCGTTTCCAAAAATAAAAATAGTATCTCCTACTGACATAATTTATCAACATGAATCATAAAAGTAACATAGTAAATTAGTACTAATCTTTCAAAATTCCAGGCCTGTTCTGCTTACGATCAATCTTTATCAAACATTTTATTTTGACATACAATCTTTGTTTCTTCTACATTAGTAATAATTCATGGTTTTCTTTTTTTGTCTTCGTAAAATTCCTGACACGTTTCTAAATTACACTTTCCAATATTACATTTGTAAAAATAAATATATTTTTGTCACGATCTCCACAAGCGAATGCGGACAAATTGAACAAAAATGAACTGTTATTATTAAAAATTCAATTTTTTATACAAATCGTTAAGTAATAGTAGATTGGAAAGATGGAAAACAATCGCACTCGTAGTCTTATATAAATTATTTATTTCCTAGCCCACGTTTCGACTGTTGTACAACCGTCTACTTCAGGGTTAGAAATAGTCAATAATGAAAGTTTAACAAATAAAAATCCCATTCAAACATTGAGTATCAGCAAATATAGCTTCATTTCTTATAGTTAAATTAAAAAAAAAAACAGGAACGCAGGAAACTCAAAAGTATGTCTTTTATTATTGAAATTTTTGAATTAAGTAATATCAATGTTACGTAGAGATATAAGTAAAGTGGTAGTTTTCTTCAAGCGAGTCATCAAAACCAAGCAAATATTGTTGTGTGAGAATTTATAAATTAGTAAAGGTTTCCAAAAGTAACATTGATTATTTTTTGACATTTCTTACAACTAATGAAATGTTCCATTTTGTGTCACGTGAATGTGTTTTAACCAATCCTGCCATTATTATACTGAGAATAAAGCTCTAGAGATTATTCCCGGGAATAATTTCTGTAGCTTTTATTTTTGTTGACATATGTCAGATAGTAATCAACACATAAGTAAAATGAGCGTAAAATACCACTTTTGTGACATTTCTGATTATGAAATAAACCAAAAATTATAGAAACCACTTCTAGAAATACCAGAATTAGTAATTATATATTTTGATTATTATTATGCATTGTCAAAGTGTGTTCTAGTTGTCAAAACAGACTTACCAACTAAGCCATGTAAATGAATGTAACTAGTTAATTACGACAATAGCAAGACAGCCTGATTCCGTTAATTGAAACTTGTGGATTAAAAAACAATCTGTGATATAATTCGAGAGTTCGATAAATTAGAAAATAATTCTCCAGTTTCTTTCTTAAACTTGTTGCCATTTGGCAATAGTCACGAAAGCCCATAGGGCAAAAAGTTTTCGAAAGATCAATTTATTCTCACTCTCTTGTTATATTATTACTGAAAATTTGATGTGGCCAGCACAATACCTCCCGCTATTTAATTTTTATTACTTTTAATTCATACCTACATATTTACTAATGTTTGAAACTAAATTAAGTTCCTTGCTATTCGTATAATGTAACTATTGTTTTATTTACTATTTTCTTCTGAAAACGTTACTATTATTAATCTGGAATGGAAGTTTTTTGACAGACATTTATCTGTTAGTTAATCATAATTTCAGATCTGAATTGTGTAACCAGTAACCAAAGAGTTGTGTTAGTATTTGTGTTAGAGCGTTAAGAGGATCCGCTTTCACACATACATACTCACACAAAGATCCACAGACATCATAGTGAAAATGTTAAAATCGGATTCTACGGACCTTAAAACATGGTCATTTAGCGAAATATCAATACCTATGTCATTTTTAGCATGATTCTTATGCCTATCTTACATTCGGTGGGGAAAGGTAAAAATGTTTAGATTGTCAAACTGTTACCAAAACCAGACAAGGTTTTTTTCAAAGAATCGAAAATTTATTTGTCAATCTTAAAATCCCCAGTTCAAATTTTAAATTACACATAAATAAACAATATTAAGGGCCGGTATTTCCATCTCCGGATAAAGTTCGGGATAACTATCCGTCAGATAAATGATAAAATATCGCATCGAAATAAAAGCATAAATGAGGTAAATTATATTGAATGTCATTTTTTGATGCGATATTCTTCATTTATCCGATAGATAAGTTATCCAGCACTTTATCCGAAGATGGAAATACCGGCCCTAAATCGGATTAATGACAGCAATGATAAATTTATTTGACATTAAACAGTACATTTTGCTGTTTTTTTTTTTTTAAATTTAATGGTAGTTAAAATTTATTCGAAGATTTGAGATTGACCCCAAGTAATTTCTCTAATTTAAATGTTTATAATAATGTTCTGTTTTGTTAAAATAACCATATTCTCTTCGAATTAATAATTTCTTTTGTTGATTTTTCCATAATTATAAAGTGTACTCATATTTTTGAACGGTACTGTAATGAACCTTTTCAATTTAACGGCTATCTCTTTCTATCGCTGCAAATGTAAGAAAATGGCGCGAACAACTGCCAGTTGGGCTGTCAAACGAAACGTCAAAAATATTGCAGTCATTAAAATGCCCGTATTCTCAGTAAAAATTTGCATCGTTAGACATTTTAACTTCAATAAAAACTTTTGTAACTTATTTCGAAAAGATTTTTAAAGTTATCTGAGATATTCTTACATTTTACGTCTAAATGCGCAGATCCCCATTGCGCTATCTTCTATCTATTTAAATTGAAAAGGTCTATTGACATTAAAATCTTTAAGGAAGAAAGAAAAATTATTGGAGATGCAGTCTTGGTAAAATGATTTTATTAGATTGTCGTTTATTTAACAATCCGACGTTTCGGTTCCTAATACACCATTATCAGGGCTACGTTGATATATATTACGAAAATGTATTAATACAAGGATGAAAATATCGTCATACAATTTAAAGAGTGATAAAATACGTGCATACATCAGAGCTACAAAAATTAAACTGCCCTGATGATGGTTTATTAGGAACCGAAACGTCGAATTGTTAAATAAATGACAATCTAATAAAATCATTTTACCAAGACTGCATCTCCAATAATTATACCAACAGTCAAGAACTACCAGTAACTTTAAAATCATTTTTTAGGCTTTATTCAAAATACTCCTGCGCTTTGACAAAAAGTTATACCCCAATAAACCATTGAAGCTTCCGAGTTTTATTCGTCGCATCAATTTATTTCCACTTCCGAACTGTCCTTAATTTCTTCCTCCTCTTCTCTTTGGACACCCCTGGTTAAAGATAGCTCCCAACGCCCGCGTTCAAGTCAACCTCAACCAACACTGATTAGTCAACGTCTCCTGCTCGTCTCATCTTGTCCTGCTCTCAAACTCTCGGCTCCTAGCGATCGGCAGGTGTCTTCCACATTGTTTCTCATTCTCACACAGTGACGTCATCATTGCATAAACAGATGACATGTGCGGATAGCTCTAATTACTCCATCTGTGTCAACTATAAGCAGTTGAGTGTTTTGTGGCGTTGAGGTTATGGCGGGAATTAGTTTTTGTGATGCTGTGACAGCTCGGTAACGATGGAAACGATTTGCAATAACTGCAATAAAAAGTGATTTGTGGATGGTTTGTGTGTGTTGAAAATTGAAAGCCAAATTGTGAGGCAGTGACCCCGAAGTGAAAAAGTGTTCGCAATTTGCCAGACGGAAGAATTTAATACTTTTCTATTTTAACAAGCACGGACAGAAAAAATGCGATTTGTGTCCAATAAGATAGCAATGAATACGAAATCTTTCACTTGGTAAACACTTTGATTCTTAAATATCTGTCGTTTTAAATAAATCTAAACACCAGAATTATATTAAAATGTTATCAACCAAAATGAAGGAATTGTTTATTTATATCAATCGTTATTAATATACGAGTAATATTATACAAAAAATTGGTATAAATCTCAATATGAATTACAAATATAATTATCGATAATTTGTTATACTTCTTGACTGGAAGGAGAAGGTTAGACCGGGGACTAGTGCTACGTGAAAAATATATCATGATATTCCAAATACTGAGCCTTGGTACTCACTGTAAATACCCTGGAGAATAATTTTCTGTCTTCCCCGAAAAAAAGCGTACAATTTATATTCGGTTTGTTGAATATCAAAATTCCAATTATAGTTGGAGGAAGCGATCTATGAAACTCATTATAGAATATGCCAATTGGTTGTTATAAAGTTTTATGGCACTAGCGGTTAGGGTTCCTGGAGCCGGGTAAATTTTTCTGTCCTGGACCGTAACCGAAATTTGCGTTCAAGATGTTTCCTAATTATGTACTTTTAAATCTGTATTAAAATAATAATGCGTTTAAATGTACTTCTTCCAACATCAATTTATAAATTCAAAAGAGATTAAAATATTTTTGGGATTAAAATAAATTCAAACGTAACTTTTAAATACCAACTGTTTTTGGAAATTTTCTTTTGAGGTACATTCAAAAACCTTTTTCAGTGTTGAAGGTGTCATTAAAACGAAACGTCGTTTCTGTGATTGTTTCAGTAGTGTTTATATAAGATTGTGAATATGTAGAGATCCTGGGATTTTGTTTTATTGTCTTATTTTTTATATACTTTCAATTTACAAAATTTATACAAAAATTCAGTATGATTTTTTTAATACGGCCCATTACTTACCCTAAAGCTACATTAATAGCTACTTTTTTAATGCGTAATGATAATGCATAAGACATAACTTTAATACACAGTTAAGAAAAACATAGCATTTTCTGCAACAAAATTTAATTGATAGTTGACATCTGTATTCAAATTACTTATCAAAATTGAAGTTTATCATGGCAGAAAAGGATTGCTAAAGCGTATTTCCTTGTTTAATTTTATTTAAACACATGATATTACAAATGTAGCACTAGATTCAGCTATTTGTTTTTTATTCGAAATTGAATATTTTGAAATTTCTCGGAAATTCATTTTGATACCTGTCACAAATCAATAATATATTCCGTAACAACCGCGGTGACCAAGGTTCCGGAATGTAACCAAAACATAATTTCAGGATCGAGGTTCCATTTCGGAATGTGGTTCCTGAAAGTTTTGGTTACTTTTTCATGACCACAACGATCACAATTTCTTTGTGGTTGTTGTGGCCATTTTCTTATTTCTTATAATATAATAAATAAAATTGTATAAACGTATAATTACTATTAATATACTGATATGTATAATATTTACGTTAGTATAAAATAGACAAATAAAATTACATTGTCACTTATTTCTAATGATGCGGTGGTTCCCTGCTTTACCGACACAAATTAACCAAGATGTTTCAAATCACAGCCATTTTTCAATAACCATAACCTGACCACGTGAACCACAAGAAAACCATAACCACGATCGTGTTTAAGTTACGGAATATACTATTACTTAATGCGTAGTGCATAAAAGTTTGAAGTTTGCAAACTTTTGTTGCTATGCATTGTGTTCATGCATGATGCGTTAAAATTAAAACTAGCTGTGAATGGTCCTAGGCGTTGCCATATATTAAACTTCGGTATGCAATATCTATAAGCACTATGTATTAACGTTATGCATTAAAAAAGTAGCTGTGAATGACGCTTAAAAGTGATGCCTTCAAGTTCGAATAATTTGTGTCCTAACCACTTATATGCCCAACCCTCCACAAAAAGTTTGAAACCCTGCATAAGTTAGTTTCATATAGATCGTTTCCTCCAACTATAAACATATTTCTCATTGTGAAAATCTCAAATACCTATTATCTGCCGCGACGCCAATGATCTTATTATGTCAATTGTGACAGGGGAGACATTTTTTACTTTTTTATAAAAATTTTAACTACGACGTAATTGGTCATTTGTTAGGGGTTCCAGTTCTTGTAGAAAGTATGTAAAACAAAAATTATTGCCAGATTTACTATCTATGGAATTGGTTTTACCATCGGTTGAGCCTTGTAGGCTTACTTAAATGACATCCTGTATATCTTATACAAAATATATAATGTATGACGCATATATTATCATTTGATACCTATTTACAAATCAATTTTATGTTTCATACACATTTATTCACTGTTGGCATTTTCTAAAAATAGGGCAGTTTATGACATATCTCAATCAAACTTATAGTATTTATATTTTGTAAATTATTAACTTTAAATCTTGTAATTTAATTAGTAAATACTTCATCTTCATGATCAACTTTATTTATTAACCAGATACTTGTACGTAACTTTTAACGAGTTTACCAAGTAAAACTTTTATACAAACAAAAAACTAAATTGTGTCGAACATGTGTATGAAGACATATTTTAACAAATTAGTAACAGAAAAATAAAGAAAACAGTGTGTAACAAGGCCACAGAAGATTATGTCATTATAAATGATACAAATTGCTTTAGTTTCAAACCAACAAGATTTTTTTGTTGGACCAATTGTTACTACACTGATTAACAGTACCTATTGTTTCTCATTTTCAATATTAATTCAAAATATTGACGGAATTAGTAATTAAAATTTAATTTAAATTCATGAGGTGGACTTTTTCATGGAAAAGTTATATTTATTCTAAAAGCATTACAGTTTATAAATGAACACTACGATATAGGTTTTTTTTGCATTATAAATAAATATATTTTGGCGACAGGAAAAGAACATTTTGTGATAAATGACTAGTTCAAAAGAGGAGCAATATATTAAGATACATATCTGTAGAAGATGATATCACAACAAATGGAACATATTTTATACTCTACACTTCATTTTTCATTAAACAAGTAGACATCTTTTTGATAAATTACACGTCGTTTTAAAAATGCAAGAAAACTAAATAAATAGTGTTAGTACAAATAAATTCAAACATATTCAGAATTCAGAACATTCCAAAAATTTAAGAATCTAGAGATAAAGGGATAGGTAGTATGCGTACTTGATAAGAACAAGCCAACTATGTCAGAATCGTCAGGTGCGCGGCAGGGGGAACGAAAGTGACGACGTTAATGATTGGCTACGGCTCGAATCCATAGGCTCGCCAGTTTTGTAAAAAAACTGGGAACTAATTATGCTCCATAATGAAGAGTATATTTTCGGTCATAAATTTAAAAGTATACGTTTGTTCCAACATACAATCACATCAGTATGGTATGACCAGCGAATGAAAGTTGACGTCTAAATTATTTTATAGATGTGGTTTTTTTTGAAACCCTAGAGAAGAATAGAATTTTACGAAATATTCAGGTATGAAATTTTTGCATGATCCCTTAAATATACTGGACTAGGAAAGCACAAAAATACATTACTATATCTGGCTGAAAATAGATGGCCGACTTGGGTAACTGAATATCAAAACAGGAGTGCGTTTAAAATATTTTAAACATTTTTCGTTTGTCCATTATAACAAAATATTTTGATATTTAAACTATTTAGTTTGGCAATTCTATGAAATAATATTATTTTTAATTTCCTCTAACAGTAATTCCAACTCGAGGGTTGCTTCTGAGACGAACGAACTAGAATTTGCGGATTGCGGTATTAATTTTTTTAAATACATCCCTGAATCCTGTTGCTAAGGTCATTTTAAATGCCTCCTGGTATTGAGTACAATTATAATCTTCTGTAACGGAATACAAAAGGGTCAGTTCCCTTTCAAATCAAATATTGGGAAATGTTTTCAAAAGAAACCACATCTATTAAATAATCTAAACGTTAACTTTCATTCGCTATACAGAATTGTCCGACATGAGCAATATTAAAATGGAATTCCCATTTCAACATTGCGCATCTGTTGATAAGTTCCGTACTGATTTGATTGTATTTTGGAACAAACCTATTATTTTGTAGGAATATTTCATTGCATTTAATGGTGATTGAATGAAAAATCCTTATCTTAATTAAAAATAATTATTTGTATTAACAAAAAAATATTAATAGAGAAAAATGAATATTGTGCACGCCTCTGAACATTTCCTTGGATGCGTGGTTAGCAGAACCGAGTGATGACGCAGCCGGCTTGTTCTTAACGTGTGATGCACCACAGGCGCCACTTTTGTGTCATTTCAAATTCGGGGGGATCGAACTCAGGTCCCTAAGCACACGGCTATGATATACCATTGTAATAACTAGCTATGAATAGTATGGTGTGTTTCAAGATATTTGCAAATTTATCTGCCTTCGTAATGAAGCGGTACACCGCAAAACAGCGTGATATATACGATCCTATGCGTCAGGAGAGGATTAGCAAAATTTTAGAAAACGTTGTAGAGGTTCTTTCTTGAAATCCCGCTAGTAGGAGATTTTTATATAATTTCATCAGAAAGTATAAGTAAAACTAAGACTATTGGTGAAAATCTGGTGAAAAAATTCCTATTAATAAGCGAGTTATGGTCCCCCGAAGTTTGAAAATATAGATGTGACGTCACGAATATAAGTTTCTATATAAAACTGTTTTCTTCGTGAATCTAAAATTTTCATGAAATGTATGCTATTTTTAAATTATATTTATAAAAAACAAATTAATATTGTAATACTGTACAAGTCTACATGCTTTATAATTGCAAGTGTATCAAAATTATTATTAAGTTTAATGCAAGAAATTTATATTCAAATAAAAACTGTTTGAGAATTGCAGTACTGGACTGGTAGCCACGTGTCCGCTATTTGTAGTTGTCTCCTTCCATTGGTAGTAGACTCCACCCCTAACTCGGTATTCGTTATATATTTATAGGTGGTCTTTGAGTTGCCAATCAAAATAATATGTATGGATTTCATATGAGTGACGAGCTGCTAAAACAAAAAGCCCCTTATTTCCGAAGTATTTCAATTATATCATTTTATTTCTTTATTAATATTCATTTTTAAGCATCTACTTTCACTATTTTTTACTAATTTCTCTTAATTCGATTGAGCTGTAATCCTCTATTAATATACATGTTTTTATTTATAATTTGTGAAAATTTATTGGTGTCATATTTTGTTCTGTATTTCTTAAAATTCAAGTGAAACACTAAATTCCACACAAATATTTCGTGTGCTGGATTTCAAATATTTTATTACAACTCTGTCATGTTCCCCATCAAGCCCACTTAAGAAGCCACCCGCTGCGTAAGTCGAGGCAGGTACGTTTGCAAATATCTTGTAACAAACTATACACTGTTTTCATTGTATTTGTTGCGAAATTATTGGACACATTTTCCAAATATCATTAATTTAAACGACCCGATACATATAGTTGCAAAATGATATTTATATGACCTGGGACATACATATCTTTTACTATATCTTTAAACCATACATAGAGGACATTTTTTACAAATACCCTTTATGAAGAAAACATTTTCTTTACATAATACAAATTGCAAATTTTTTAGCTGTTACAATTTCTGTTATGACGGTCAAAACGTTATGTATTATTACATTACGACATCTTAATAATCACCCCAGTGGCCAATTTGCCAAACTTTTCCACCCTTGACCTCTCCTGCACTCCGGTAGTCCTGCAAGATGTTGTAACCGTGTTTTCTTCGTCGACTTCTCTCGTCGCATGTTGTGTTGTTGATGGCGGACGGAAGTGCGATTCAGCAGAAACAAAGGGTTGATGGGGATGAAAGCGCGGGGTCAGAGGAGGACGAGGTGACGTTCTTGCTGCGCCTGCGGCCTACGCCGTCGCCACCGGCCCGCAGGAGGCGGCACAGCGTCGAATGCCGACCGGTCTCGCAACAGGCTAAAGACCCAGGTTAGAAAACAGGAATAGTATATGGGCTAGGGAGAATGGTTGGTGATGGGTTTGTTAATATATGTGAAGATTGGTATTAAACTTAATTAAATGTTATGAATAAACGAGTATAGAGCCGTAAAGGATCGATAATGTCGAGTAGAGGGAGAAATTATACTATTTTAATACCTAGTGATGGAACGGATCGTTGATAGACCAAATTACTGAAGCCCGACTTAAAATTTGCTGATTCGCCGGAATTTGGGTCGCCGAATCGTCGGACAGGCCCTGTGTTTATCTATACTTTACTCTTGAAAATTTCAACGTGTTGCATAATTGAATAGGTCAGTTTTAAGTATTTTTAAAGAATGAGTGCGAAACAACAAACGCTGAACTTATTTTTCAATAGATAAAATTGACGAAACAAAAGCTAGCTATGTAAATATGATGTAAGAAGTATACGAGTATTCCATCATTATTCTGATGCCAAGTGGATATTAATTTTATTTATTTAGTAGTTTTAATAATGTTTTACCGTTAACATACAACACCTAGGTCCATATCGACTTATTTTAAAACAAAATTATTGACAGAATATCAAAACCGAATCTCCGCTCCATTACTAGTAATACCTAACAATCCTAACAATTGAGTTCTTTGACACAATTTTTAAATTTAAAATACATGTCCTTCAATTATTACATCCTTGTACCATAGTAAAGGAAGTATTGTAATCGCGAAAAACTTCGGTTTTCAGATTTCAACGGAAATATCCATTTGGACCATCCATGAATCCATTTTAACTAATTTCGTCGTGACGTCTTTACGTACGTATCTCGCATAACTCAAAAACGGTAAACCGTAGAAAGTTGAAATTATGTATTTAGGACTGCTATAAAATCTAGTTGTGCACCTCCCTTTTTAGTCATTACATAATTTCCAGAAGTGGTACTTTACTTGAAGCCTATAATATATATTAATGAAAAACTATTTTAAAATATAATCCAAAACTTTTCAAATTGGTATATAAGACTTTTATGTCAATGGAAATAACATAGATTTTCTTTAAAATATGCTAACCGGAAGTGATATATTACACGGAAAGAAAAAATTTAACCGTATTAGATAAAAACACACCCTAAAATCGTGACAGTGAAAAACATTAAGTACATCGGTAAATACGTATTTCTAGATTTGTTTTTGCTTAAACAGTAAATACAATTTCTAAAAAAAAATAGAAATAACATTTGTAGTCCGAGTAAAAATGTGACTACCTTAGTAAAATATATTTACTCTACCAGCGAATATAATTTACTCACTTGCGTTAGATTATTTTTGAAGTAGCAAATCCAATATAGTAAAATATAATATAATATTAACTAATACTAATATTCTTATTACTGAGAGAGTAATTTAATTTCCTCAAAAAAATTATAAATATTTTAAATAATAATTACTACGGATATTATGTTACCTGACTGTGAAATGTCTTCTTCTGTCGCAGAGAACTTTATAAAGTATGCATAAACTATAATTTACTGTACTAAATAGTATGAAATTGAAATGTAGAAATAAAAACACATATTTTATCAAGTATTTTATATAAAAATATATTTAATATATTATTTGTTTTAATACAAAAATAAAAATTCGTTGTGTAATTACAAAACAATACAATAATTTATAATAAAAAATAAACAACACTATATTGTTTTCTTGAAATTTTATTTTGTTTTAAGTTTCTATTTATCTACATTTTATTAAACACATCTTTTCAAAGAAATGTACGTCTTACCATTTGGCATATCATATTATTTCGATGCAATGGTCAACATTGATCTCCTGGAGAAATGACCGAACGTAATCATCTGCCATTGTTTTACTACAATGTAATTAATATCTTTACTAATAAATAATAGAATACATGAACAACTTACTATTAGTTTAATAAGAAAGACACAAGTATTACGCACTTTTCCAATATCTTATTGCTTCTACAGATACAGAACACATTCTACGTATACGTATGTGGCATAGTACAGCATAGGGGAATGGGATAAGAAAACGATTGAGCTAATTTGGCTATTCTATTCATTGAAACAGAAAACATTTTGCCCTATTGGTAAAATCTTAATTAAAAGAGAAAACTGGATAAGCTGAAATATTAATTTTTGTTCATTCACGCAGGTTTTTTTTTAAACCTATTGGTTAATAAATTTACTCATACAGTAAAATATATTTCCTGATTTAATCAATTACATTAACACAAATAAAGAATATCATGCTTGTTTGGCTAACATATATAAAGAAATAAAGTAAAAACAGATTTCTGCACAAGTACATGCTAATTTATTGGAAATGATAATAAATTTTACCTAATTTCTGTTAGTAGTATTATCTACTCTACTAAAACAATAAACTAAAATATTCTTTAGTAAAAATAATATTCTGCAAGAGATGAAACCAACTTAGAAATACAAATTGACATATTTAAAATTATATATTTCTATAAAAGAAAAATAAGAAACTATTTCAGATTTATTTATTTACAAATTTAGTTAATGCAACTGCAGATAATACATTTTAAGGCATTTCAACTAATGAAGTCAAATTATTTTTTTCCGTGTACCTGAAATTGTTAACAGTTTTTCTTAATAAATAATAATAATAATAATAATAATAAAATGGTTTTATTTTGATTTTGGAAATAAATGCTTCAAATAAGAGTTAGCATTATTTCTGCGTCTAACACATCAAGTATTATTAAAGTAGCCCTTTGTAAAAGCGAGATATGTAAATTTAAAAATTATATACTTTTTGGTTTTTGTAATAAATCTTGCTATGGATAAGGACAAAAAATAGAAAAATCTGGTGTGGCCAACACAATACCTCCCGCCATTTACAGCCCCGCACAAAAACATTAAGCTAATCCTTATTTTTGGATTAGCGAATTTTACTCTTATTTTGGCAATTTATTTCTTAAAATATAGTCTAATCTAATCCAAGGAACTACCTTTTTCGATAATAAAATGAAGATTAAATTTTAAATACTGGGATAGAATAGAATTCACTAATCCAAAAATGAGGATTAGCTTGAACTTTTTTGCGAATCGTTAATTTTTATTAATCTAAATACGAGTATAAATACATATCTACATATTTACTTATGCTGGAAACCACCTGGAAACTATATTAATTTCATTTCCAATTGTTCTATTTACGTTTTTCTTTTTAAAACGTCACTATTATTAATTTGAAATGATTAGTTCTTTGACAGTGACATTTATCTGTCAGTTACATACATTTGAATAACTGCGAAACCAAGGAGTTTTATTTGTTTAAAGCATAGGCTCCGGGATTTAATTTATAGATAATTTTATAAATTTATCCATAAAATATGTAGAAAAAGTATTAATGCAAATCTGTAGAAAATTTAATAATGTTTAATTTTTATAATAAACATTAATCTCGAAAAATTAACATTTAAAGGTATTTTTCGAAGAAAAACGATTTTGAGCTTACGTCAAATATGTGAAAATGTACAATTGGGTCTAAATTTCATGTTGGTCTTGCATATAATTGTATGGTGTCCACATCAGATTTTTTTCTGCAAATAATAATAATAATAATAACAGATTTGTAATCGTTTCGCAGAATATAATATACTTTATTATATTATATATATATATAAACAAACGTAGTTATGTAGGTATTATATATATATATATATATATATATATATATATATATATATATATATATATATATATATATATATTATGAACCTAAAAAGTTTATCACACGTTGATTTAATTCCTGTCCATAAATGTTAATTTACATTTTAACTCTACATTATTCTTTTATGTTCAAAAATTTATTAAATATTTACTTCAGTTTTAATGGTCAGGTGCCTTTGTAGTTTTTATTAATAAGTTAAAGAACGTTTTAAAAACTTTATACATATACGTTATGATAGTATAAATTTGTAATTCTCTTTCATGATAAAAATGTAAAATGTTACATGCAATGTATTTTAATATGATTATACTTTTCACAGATTTATTTGTTTTCAAAATTTGAAAATGTAAATTTTAAAACAATATTTTGATAGTACGAATGAATTCTTATGCAATTGATATCGAATGGTAACCGATGATAATTAGCTGTGAATTAATAATTACAAACCTAATTAATGTCAAATTGATCAGATGTACGGCTGACCAGTAATTGAAAATTAGTGAGGTGATGGCTGCTTGCAATGCGATATACCATTTCTATTACAAGGTACTCCAGTCTGAACCGCTCATCTACACATTCAACTTGAAATTAATGTACGCCCCACAAGCATATAAATTTCATCTCGTCCACGTTCATTATGATATATGTTGTACGTTATGATTGTCTGTCATATGTAACACAGCAGCAGTACTCAAAGTGGGAGAATTAGGGCCCTCTTCTCACGGGGAATTTTTCAGTAATTTTATTTGCATTTTAATAGAAAATTTTCTTCAAACGTGTAACAAAGTTCAAGATAAACCATTATATATCTATTTTCATTTTCAACAGAATTTCAGTTATGTGGCGCATGGAATATGAATTTATTCTGGTTTATTTATGGTTATATTTAATTTAAATTTAGTTTTCCTTTGATGTTAAAACTTAAATATACCTTACTTAGCATATAAATATTAAAACATTTTATTGAATATTTAAATAAAAATTGTAGATTTTATGTTGTAAACATTATACGTAACAATTTCTGTTAGTACCATTTCATCTTACATATTATATTACAATGTATTTGAAGACACTTACAAACATCCAAGCCCCTGGTGGGAATCGAACCCACGACCTGAGGGTCCGAGCGGTGAAGGTCGCTTTGAGCGCTGCCAGGCACTGCCTCTATAGGGCGCGAGCAGACACGTGACTCGAGCGTCCTTGACGTGCTAGGAATCAGCTGATTTATGTGCGCTTATCATTTTGACAAGAATAATGTCACTTTGGCAAGACCAATGTTTTGACTTATTTTAATTTTGAACTATTGAGAAGTTATTTTTAATTTCATATGTTTTATTGCCTGACAATTGTACATTAATAACATTTTAGCAGTTCAAAATCAAAATAAGTCAAAACATTGGTCTTGTCAAAGTGACACTGTTTTGTCAAAACGACATGCGCACACAAATCAGCTGATTCCAAGTACGTCAAGGACGCCCGAGTCACGTGTCTGCTCGCGCCCTATACGCTCGACCACGGAGGCGGCTTATACTTGTTTAATAAATAAATTATTAATACATCATTTGAATCCCAACGAATTTTAAGAAAAACAATTGTTTTAACACAAGAGCAACTAATGTCTTTTTTTAAGGCACTCTGATTCCGTTGAATTTATTTATTTCAGGAATGTACGTACATAATGATCTCGAAAACTATATTAAAAGATACGAAATTGGTTGAATGATCTTTTTGCGCGCTTTTGGGAGGTCATCTCAGATGTTCTCTTTTTCTAGAAATTTTCAAGGGCTACTGATTTAGACTAATTTTTTACCTTCCGTCACCTTTAGGCAAGGAAGTTATTGTCTTTGGTCAAAAAATTCAATAATAAGTTTTTAATCAATAAGCACGTTTTAGGGTCCCTAGAATACGATTTTACTATTTTTACGATAATGTCTGTATGTATGTGTGTGCAAGCGCGCGCGCGTGCCTACGTGCGTTCGTGCGTGTGTGTGTGTGCGTGCGTGTGTGTCTAACAAAAATTTCGTCTACGATAACAAACTCTAATACTACAATTTCAAAAATTATATTTCTTTCGTATTCTTTTTCGTTATATCCATATGAAGAGCTGATTAGATTTTGCTTACTATTGATCAACCGGAAATATCCTCATATAAAGATTTTAAGTTTTTCTTGAAAAAACTATGTTAAATATCATTTTTCACATTTAATGTTATTATAAATATTAAAGAATATTTATTCTCTATACGATTTGACTGCATTTTATACTTTATATATAGAGTTAAAAAATTGTAAAGAAATTAAATTTCATAAAGTAGCCATAGCTATGGAAACAGCTACTATATTAAGAAAATTCCGATTGAAAATGTCAGTGTCAAGTGAAATTGACATAGTGTGTTTGTCTTATAATTTTACTGGAAATATAGGATCTTTTGCTAGAAATTTTCTGTATGGAAATTGTATAAGATACATACAACTGCCGGAAGGTGGTATACAAGAAATATAATCTTTTGCAAGGAACTATCTGTATGAAATTTGTACAAAATGCATAGAACTGACGGAATGAAATTTGCTGGCCACATCAGATTTTTTTCTTGTTCGAATAACTCTTTGTAAAGTTGAGATAACCCCTCAAAGGCCACATTTAACCGAAGTCGTGTATCTTATAGTTCTTGAGATTCCAAAACTAGACATTTTATTTTAATTTTTAACATTGACAACCTGCATAATTCTTAGACATATTAAAATTTTAACAAAACTGTCTAGGTAATTTATAATTTACCAAAATACAAACAAATCTGTATTATTTTGGTAGTGTTTCAATTTTTTAAGGTCGATGTCCTAAAAATTGGTCATCTTAATAGTGTACTGGTATTATACTTGAACTGGAGAATAGTAATATGTCATCCTTCCGGCTAATCTTCACATTAAAAAAATAAACCTCATCACCAACGGTCCACCCACTTATATACATCATTCGTCACCCACTTCTTAGGTTGGGACGTAATCATCCAACGTCGTGACGTCACAACTCCTCCACTACCTTCCTCTATCCCCCCACCAATCCCCCCTCGTATTCAACCATCAGCCCCACCACCCCCTGCTTCCGAATTCCCCTGCTACCCGCTGCAGGAGCCATATTACACACCGTATCGCTTTCCGACAAGTCCGGACCTGTCTTTGAGTTTCCCTAACCTGTACCGGCCGTTCTACCCCGTGGTCGCGAGTGATGTGATGGTGTGTGAGGGAAACGGGCCAGGGGGGAAAAGGGTGACGCCGCCGCGGCCGCCCAAACCAGCCCCAAGGAGCAAGGGAGGCAAAGGTGGATATGGGAACCTGAAGCAAGTAAATGGATTGGATAATAGGGTTAGTATGAGATAGTGTGCTGTGTATAAGAAAATGACGAGGGTGTTACCGTAAGAAGTGTTTGTATGATAAGAATTATACCCTGTTTTTAAATTAGCTGAGGTAAATTAAAAAATTAGATTCATATTCATATTAGTTTTTTACTTCCTTGTACATATTAAAGCAAGTATTGTAATCGCGAAAATTTCGGTTTTTAGATTTCAACGGATATATGCATTTTGGCCATCCCTGAATCCACTTTGACTAATTTCGTCGTGACGTTTGTACGTACATATACGTCTAATTGTGCACCTCAACTTTTGGTTATTACATGATTTCCAGAAGTGGTACTTTACTTGAAGCTTATAATAGATTTTAATGACTAGCCAATAAGATGTCGTATTTTTACAAGTGAGTTTTGATAAGCGAAAAATTTTTGACGTTTTAGAAACATATTGTTTACATACCTGTCAAAGTGTGTATATTTGCAGTATTATCAGTTTTTATTAAAAACGAGTCGATTTGGACAGGAATCTATTTAAAACGTAGAAAAAGCAAACTGAAATATAACACCTCAAAACACAATAAAAATTAGAAGATTTTTGTCAAGAAAAAAAATATATAAATGATTACCTGATTTTATTTTGGAAATAGTCATCCAAATACCATTCGTGGTTAAATATTATCCTGGAAAAATTTTCCGATTTTTTTACTCGAGCCTGTTGCCAATTTATCTCGTGACATTGATCAAAAATCACTCGTTTGACAACTCGTGATTTTTTTGTCAATGTCACTCAATAAATTGCTAGGCAACCAGCTCTCGTAACAATCTGAAAAATTTTCCGGCAAAAATTTACCACTTATGATATTATATATGAAAAAACTATTTCAAAATATAATCCAAATTTTTCGAAATTGGTTTATAAGACTTTTATGTCAATGGGAATAACATAATAGATTTTGGTTAAAATAGGCTAACCGGAAGTGATATATTACCTGAAGTTGTTACAGTTTTAATGAATGAGTAGTAAAGTAAAAATCGCTAATATATATATATATATATATATATATATATATATATATATATATATATATATATATATATATATATATATATATATATATATATATATATATATATGTATGTATGTATGTATGTATGTATGTATGTATGTATGTATGTATGTATGTATGTATGTATGTATGTATGTATGTATGTATGTATGTATGTATGTATGTATGTATGTATGTATGTATGTATGTATGTATGTATGTATGTATGTATGTATGTATGTATGTATGTATGTATGTATGTATGTATGTATGTATGTATGTATGTATGTATGTATGTATGTATGTATGTATGTATGTATGTATGTATGTATGTATGTATGTATGTATGTATGTATGTATGTATGTATGTATGTATGTATGTATGTATGTATGTATGTATGTATGTATGTATGTATGTATGTATGTATGTATGTATGTATGTATGTATGTATGTATGTATGTATGTATGTATGTATGTATGTATGTATGTATGTATGTATGTATGTATGTATGTATGTATGTATGTATGTATGTATGTATGTATGTATGTATGTATGTATGTATGTATGTATGTATGTATGTATGTATGTATGTATGTATGTATGTATGTATGTATGTATGTATGTATGTATGTATGTATGTATGTATGTATGTATGTATGTATGTATGTATGTATGTATGTATGTATGTATGTATGTATGTATGTATGTATGTATGTATGTATGTATGTATGTATGTATGTATGTATGTATGTATGTATGTATGTATGTATGTATGTATGTATGTATGTATGTATGTATGTATGTATGTATGTATGTATGTATGTATGTATGTATGTATGTATGTATGTATGTATGTATGTATGTATGTATGTATGTATGTATGTATGTATGTATGTATGTATGTATGTATGTATGTATGTATGTATGTATGTATGTATGTATGTATGTATGTATGTATGTATGTATGTATGTATGTATGTATGTATGTATGTATGTATGTATGTATGTATGTATGTATGTATGTATGTATGTATGTATGTATGTATGTATGTATGTATGTATGTATGTATGTATGTATGTATGTATGTATGTATGTATGTATGTATGTATGTATGTATGTATGTATGTATGTATGTATGTATGTATGTATGTATGTATGTATGTATGTATGTATGTATGTATGTATGTATGTATGTATGTATGTATGTATGTATGTATGTATGTATGTATGTATGTATGTATGTATGTATGTATGTATGTATGTATATATATATATATATATATATATATATATATATATATATATATATATATATATATAAATTCAATAGTAGGTTTGTTCCTAGCACATTTTTGCAAGAAGGCACAATACGATACCGTAAATTACTCATTTTACATTGAATTTCTAACACGAACCACTCAAAAATTTGAAAATTTTAACAATATATTTATCATAACACTTATAACAAAACATAAAGAATTGACACTATAAGGGACCAATTCGAGCCGATGAAGATGTATGTACTGTGACGTCACATTCTGTTTCAGATCACGTGACTTTATCGAAATATCCAAATTTCAAAAATTAATTGTAAAATATCTAATGGATATTTGGTGATATTTTCAAATTTGAGGCTATTTAAATAATGATATCTTTTTAAATTTAATACTTAGAAGGCATAAAAAAATTCTTGCAACAGCCCTATTGGAAATATGCATGGATAATAAGCAATTTAATAAATAACTACGTTTGACAAGATATATTATTTCCACATCATCCCCATCCAGTCAAGAAGTTTTCCAGCCAAGATATATTATAGTCCAAGATTTGATTGTCACTAGCTGCGTATGTCATTCAATATATCTTTCATTTTCATTCTGAAGAACAGAAAAAAGAGACAAAATGCAGGTCGACATATACAAGTACTTTTAAATAGCATCGTATAGTACTTATGTAATACACAATGTTCTTCATAAGATAATTTTGTTAAAATTTAAATGTACAACAAAAATTTTATATGTGAATTTTACTTCGTCATTCTCTTATATCTTGTAAAGTACTAAAACCAGATGGACTAACGATTGCCACTATTCAGATTTGATTTCGGCGTTGCTACAAATCTAACCCTTCAAAACACACATCTACCAACACCACAATAACTTCCAGCACAACGTTGATGTATGATTAAACATCAACTATTCTGCCACCGTTTTATCTGCGTGTTGTTAATCTTTTTTCTCGTTAGTGTGTATCTGCTCTGCTCATTGTGTTTGGCCCATTTATTTCTCATGGATTTTCCACTGTCAGTTGATTAGTTGAAGTTCGTTTGACAGGTAGCTCCATGCGGCTTGTGGCTTGATTGAGCTGTGAATAGAGTGGAAAAATTTAGATACAGCGGAAGTTCGACACGTGTGACGTAACTTCCGGATGGCGGGTTTTAATTCGTGTTTAGAATGCGCGCACATTAACGGTTTATACGTCGTCAAGGGATTACGTGTGATTTGTTTGTAAATAATAACAAGGATTTAAAACTTTCAATGTTTGGCACATATGCGAGGACTTAACTACCTTATTTCTGTTTTATTATTAATATTTCTATCAGGAAACACCCTGAGGATTAAAATATTCCATTTTATAGAGGTGTCGTCATCAAAATAACGAGATAATATGTATTAGTAGGTGTATTTAATGTACGTACAGATTCTGTTCCAAAAATTTAACCCACCAGTTTTTTACCTCCCGCTGCCCTTGGTAACGGAGGTATAGGGATCGTGCTAAAACTCGCATATCGAGATTTTGGTAAATGACAACGTTTTAAGGTCCCTAGAATCCAATTTTAACATTTTCACGATGATGTCTGTGTGTATGTGTGGATCCTCCACTCTAACTCAAATACTATCATTCAGAAAATTTTGAAACCTTGTATTTCGAACTTTTTCTTTTTTCTTTGCCCATAAGATTTTAGTGTAAATGGGATAACCGGAAATGGCACTTTATTGGAAGCTCAAAATAGTTTTTTTCGAAAAAAACCTTTAAATGTTATTTTTTCGAGAATAATGCTATTATAAAAATTAAAGATTATTAAATTTTCTACAGATTTGCATTAATACTTTTTCTATATATTTTATGGATAAATTTATAAAATCTATAATTTAAATCCCGGAGCCTACGTTTTAAAAAAACAAAACTCCTTGGTTGCGCAGTTATTCAATGTTCAAATGTATGTAACTGACAGATATATGTCACTGTCAAAAAACTAATCATTTCAAATTAATTATACTAACGTTTTAAAAAGAAAAAAGTAAATAGAACAATAGGAAAGGAAATCAATTCAATTTCCAGCATATGCAAATATGTAGGTATGTATTTGGTTTAATAAAAATTAATGATTCGCAAAAAAGTTTAAGCTAATTCTCATTTTTGGGTTAGTGAATTCTATTTTATCCCGATATTTAAAATTTAATCTTCATTTTATTATCAAAGAAGGTAGTTACTCGGATCAGATTAGACTATATTTTAAGAAATAACTGCCAAAATTAGAGTAAAATTCGCTAATCCAAAAATAAGGCGGTAAATAGCGGGAGGTGTTGTGTACATATATACATATATATATATATATATATATATATATATATATATATATATATATATATATATATATATATATATATATATATATATGTATATAAATACATTATTATAATGTAAATGAACGTAGACTGTATAGCCATCATGTTTTAGTAATTTAATTGCGTATGTTAGAAAATAGGACAAAAGTGTTTTTATACTGTATTAAAAATTTAATAAAATTATAAAGAGTATTCACATTGTCAGCTAGCTATACAATACCAGTGAGCACACACAATCTCACCACTTTGCAAATAATACAAGATACTTATAAGATAATATGTTTGGTAGTAACTTTTGGGAAATGTAAATCTGTAATCAGCCAAAAATTTTGCTAGTTAATTTTTAATGCACTAAATCATATTACTAATATACCTTGTCTTTCACGTCGATAGTCGATGTCTTTCATTCTCAAAGCTGGATAGATTTGCCTGATCTACAACGAAACTCATTATATACGCCTTTAAATTTGTATAGGGTTTAAATACTTGTAATAAAGGTAAAATATATAAACTTCTGCTATACTCAAAGCACACTACAATATCTGAATATAGGGTTTGGGGAAATTTTTCTGGCCGAAACATTGTATTCATGCCAATACGTCATGGATCTAGGTTATGATTATCAATAACAGATATGTACTTTTAACATTTTTCGGGAGAAAATAATAATGTTCAAGTCAGTTGAGCCATAGTAATACACCAGCCCCACAAATGTTACGAACAACTAAAAACGCACAAAAAAGTATATAAAAGGCTAAACATCCACCAACCTCTATATAAACAAAGGAACTTAAAAGGTTTGTTGGTCCACCAGATTGGCGGGTTACCTAGGTCCAACCTCGTGATGCACGCGGCCTATATGATCTCTCAAAGGTAAACAAAAAGTTTTATTTCATCGAAATCGTATCTCTTATATTTTTCGAGGTGGGAGTGGTAAACCACGTAAGAACTCATTTTTCACTGCCTTATATCTGAGAAACTATTGAAAATCGGACCCATGTTGATTAAGCTTTTTTACCTAATTCGGACAGTATCAGTTCTATGTGCCCTTAAAGTTTGTACCCGAATATTATTTTAATCTAATCTAGATCGGCAATCCAAAAATTGTATTTATATAAATAATTAAACATTATTTGTGAAAAACCAATAAATTTTATATGCATTTTTACCTCCCGCTACCCTTGGTGAGGGAGGCATAGGAATCGTGCTAAAAATCGCATATCGATATTCTGGTAAATGACCATGTTTTAAGGTCCATAGAATCCAATTTTAACATTTTCACGATGATGTTTGGTGTGTATGTGTGGATCCTCCACTCTAACTCAAATACTATCATTCAGAAAATTTTGAAACCCTGTATTTTGAACTTTTTCTGTAATGGAAAGAGCCCATTAGGATTTGCTGAAAATCGGATAACCGGAAATGGCGCTTTACTAGAATCTCAAAATAGTTTTTCTTCGAAAAATACCTTTAAATGTAATTTTTTCGAGATTAATGTTATAATATTTCTAAATATTTTATGGATAAATTAATAAAATTATATATAATTTAAATCCCAGCGTCTACGCTTTAAACAACCAAAACGCAGTTATTCAAATGTATGTAACAGACAAAGAAATAATCATTTCAAAATAATATTAGTAACGTTTTAAAAAGAATAAGTAAATATGTAGGTATGTATTTAGATTAATAAAAATTAACGATTCACAAAAATGTTTAAGCTAATCCTCATTTTTGGATTAGTGAATTCTATTCTATCCCGGTATTTAAAATTTAATTTTTATTCTATTATAGTTCCGGTGGTTCAATGGTTAGAGTAACGCCTCATGTCATGAGTGCCCTCAGGGCTCTGGGTTCGAATCCCATTAAGGCATGGATCTGTGTGAATGTGAACCCACTCTATAATTGGGATTTAATCCTGTTGAGGGGTTTAAAAAAAAGGTAAATACTTGGATTAGATTTGACTATATTTTAAGAAATAAAATGCCAAAATTAGAGTATTCCAAAAATAAGGATTACCTTAATTTTTTTGGGAGTTGGGCTGTAAATGGCGGGAGAAATTTTTTACGAGAAATTCTAAATTTTATTAACTCTATAAAATATTTGTAGGAACAAAATTGTGGTAATTTTTATCTCGAAATGCATTAGCTAGTTTTAATATTTGTTTTAGTTCTCGCCATTGCATAATTGCCTCAAATGTTCGTTTCAGCGCATTTTTCATCACTTTTTGTCAGCTCTAGTTTCAGTGAATTCAATTGTGTTCTTATTGATTGTAGTCATTTCAATTTAGAGTAATTTACGTATGCAAATCTGCAACGGAGGTAAAAAGAAAGCAAGCACAACTGCGATTTGAATTTATTAAAACCGTTAGAACGTCTATGTTTGTAATATTCTCATTTCCTCTTAATTTTCCCAGGTTTTTCTCTTTAATAAATTAAAATCCTAGTCGACTCCGACTGCAACAAAATGTGTATTATGGTCTTGACTTCTTTGTCTGAGCACCACTCCATCTTGGGGATTTATTCTGCTGAAAAGTTGGCAGGATCAGGATTGTTTCTCACCAGAGTGTTTACTTTCGCCGACAGGCTGCTGTTTATTTTCTTCCTTGTGGTTTATTTCTTCCACCAGGAGAACTTAATATTGCCATAGTTTTATTCGCCTAAATAAATAACGAAATTTTTCGGTGACGTTTTCCAAGACCGAATTGGCAAGATGAAACAACGGGATTTGGAAGCTGAACACAATGTAAATCAAGAGTTAAGCAAGAAGTTAAATACCAATTAATTTAAATAAATGTATTTGTTTCCGCAAATTGGCTTGGCACGAAGTCAAATTCCTGCATTTCTTCCAAAATAAAGTAGGTTCTAAAATATAGTGACTTCTTGCATAGTGTAATCTGAAAAGTACCGTAAAATATGAAATGAATTTTAAAAATCTGATGTGGCCAGCACATAACCTCTCGCCAGATATTTTACCTGGTTGTACGCATAAAACAATAGCATATTATATACTCAGGGACTAAAGTGCATATTCAATCCTGTAGGTGAAGTTTATTTCCCGAGCCGAAGATGAGGGAAATAATCACCTGAGGGATTGAATGCACTTTAGTCCTGTGGTATATACGCTATTTTTCGCACTCCCGTATCAAATGGAACCATATTAGTGTAAAAGAAATTAATCTTACAATTTGACAATACAAATGTTAAAAATTTTATTCAAATTTAAACTCAACGCCTGCTCAAAATGTAGTGCAGATACGAATAGGTAAATAAATCATGTCTTGTTTATTTTTACTTTAGTCTCCCAGTGATTTTTATATTTAAACCCCTCTGGGACTGAATTTGAACTTTAGTCCTTGAAATGAGTGATTAGAATCGCTCTTTCTTCTCGGGAGAGCGAAAAAAATATTTTTAAATACAAATAGGTACATATATTCATGTCTCATTACAAAATAATTCTCACATATATTTGCAAAATCTATGGGACATTTTAATATAAATTATGTACAATACATACATTTTCTTTATATTCAATATCCTTAAATTTTCTTTTACTTTCCTTTTCGTTTTCTTTATATTCGTCATTTTTTCGCAAATTCCTTTTATATTCTTTTTACGCATATTCTTTTGCGTTGTTGACTTTATTTTCATAATGATGTACAAATATTTTTGACAGTGCCATACAAATATTTTTGACAGTGACATACAAATATTTTTGACAGTGACATTTATGTGTAAATTATAAACATTTGAATTTCTTGCCTTGAAGTAGTTTAATCTGAGATTTTTTACATCAAATTATTTTATATATGCATTTCTTTATCTCTAAATCTATAGAAGATATAATAATGAATTTATATTTATCGAATAAAGAATTTAACGTACTTTAATATAAGTATTTACATAAATTTTCGATAAATAATATTTAGATGATTTTTTTTTTTTGTAACTACTACTTCTGGTTGTCCAATTGTTACCAAAACTTAATCAACTCTTCCCATTATTGTTAGGTTCTAGGAACCTTAAAACGTGCTTATTCACTATAATCTGGATATGCGATTTTTAGCATGAATTCAATACCTCTCTTAACGAGAGGTATAAATTTATAAAATTAGCGTACATTATGCCAGAATTTTTCATTTCAGTCCTCATTAATTTTAAATTGTTAAAAACATTTAATTTTTATTGTATTTTATGAAAGATAAAACAGTTACTCTTTCTTTTGCATAAATCATCATGAATAAATATAAAAGATTCTGCTGTCATTCAAATCTTGCTTCTTTTTACCAATAAAAGAAGGATAAAAATTTCAAGCCGCAGAAATCCGATCTTCGAGTTTAAAGCTAAAATTGGAATAAATCTTGAAGTATTCATGCGCCAAAAGGTGTAGAGTTACAGTGTCAAGAGCTTGAAAGCTTTAAGCTCGAATCTAAAACTCATGTTTGGTGATTCCATGCACGCGAAGTTGCAGTCTAATAGCGTGTCGCGGCGAGAGCTTTTTCATCGATTCGCGGAGCGTTTTAATGTTTTCTCCTCATTTTATTTATGAAATAGTTGCCAAGTTTTATATTTTAAAGGTGCATTGTTGAATTTGTTAGGAATTTTATTATTAGCTATAAGAATTTTAGTTTATTATGCTATTTAGTTCTGCTTTTATTATAAATTCCAAATTTCTCTGTCCATGTTTTACTATCATCGTTATTCAACAAGGAGCAAACATAAACATTTAATTCCTTCTCGTAAAAGTTTCTGAATCCCTCAGACATTGTGATATCTTTTGTTTGATAATTTAACAACTAAAATATACGGTAAGTGACAACTGAGCGATAGTCAAGTTGGCAACGATCATCATGCAGGAAAATAGTTAAAAAGTAATGCTCTTATTTTTCCAAACATATCTTAACCAAGGCCTTACTATACAAAAGGCCTGCACATAACTAGTGTTACGTCACATTAGTGATCCGACTGAATAACGTACAGTTTATATGAGATATGCCTAACGAACGCATTGTTTGTTTTTGTCTTCTCGTAGTTATATATGATTAGGTTTATATTGTTGAACGTAATACATTTTAAACAATTATAATTAATATTGTAGGAATTAATTACAAAAATATTATGTATTATTTTATTTCACTATAATTCAATAGTTAGAATAATTGAAGACTTGAAGTAAATAATAATGTATCATTTTTGTGACTTTTTGTTTTTTAAAGAAATAATAATTAAATACCTACATATTTATAATAATAAAATCCTGGCATATTAGAACATCTATAACAACGATAAAAAACGAATCTGGACTTCTACCCTTATTTATATGTTATAGGCCTAGGTATTATTATTCCTGTAAAAAACAAGGCATTTTTGCAACTATTTTATTGAAATTTATAACTTCTGGAGAGAAAGAATTTCTGCTTGTAGATAGTGGTGGGAACCGATTCTGCTTCGGTTCGGTTCCGGTTCTGGTTCCAAAATTACCCGGGTATCCGGTTTTTTGAATTTGAATCTCGGTTTCGAATCTGAAACCATTCGGTTCTCAGCTCTGGAATCGTAACTACCCGTTTCTGGAATCGAAACTACCCGGCTCTCCGTTCTGGAACCGAAACTCATCGATTCTCTATTCTAGAATCGAATCTCATTTGTTCTCAGTACTGCATGGAATCGAATCTCATCGGTTCTCGAATCGAATTTCATCGGTTTTGGGACCGAAAGTAATGTTATCGGATCTGGAAGCGAAACAGGGTGAATCTCAATCCATATCGAAAACTTTTTAGATCTATGCATATTTTACATCACATTATTACAATCCGAATTAGATTTACGTATTATGAATCAATTACTACGTTTACATGCAGTTTTGAGAATTGTTTCAGTTTTCAGTCAAAATTACGCGAAACTGTTTGCATGCAGTTTTCAAAACAGGTTTACAGATTGATTTGAAAACAGATTCGGCGCATGCGCATTTGACCGATGTAAGTAACAGATCCTCTTCACTCCAAATTCTTCATTTTGCTATTATTCCAATTATTTTTTCTACTTTGTAGCACTACACACTAAAACTACACAGCTGTCAGTTTATTTGTAGATTAGTAACACCAACTAATACAAGGCGACAGAAACGTCATGCTATATACACATGCGCAATCTCGAAACTGAATTATGAGTGTTTACATGAGTAGTTTTGAAACTAGTTTCCAAGTCAAACCCGTGAATTTTAGTTTTGGTTTGAGATAACTCAAAACCGTTTTGACACTGTATACATGGCGTTTTCAAAACTAAAAACGTTTTGAAAACGGTTTGAAAACTGCATGTAAACTCAGTAAATATGTCATGATGAATAACAAGTTAATTATTTTGACAGTTATTTTTTTTAAATAATGAAATAGAAACGAAACTGTTAAACAATTTAGGAAAATTGGTATCAGATATACTGTTAAACTGATAAAATGTAATTCTTTGAAGAATTCGTGCAAAAAGCAAAAGACGGTACTATTTCCCGAATGCCCGACTGGCGTCTTTGTTTAAATGGCACGCTATTTTCACTCCGAAATTAATTAAATGGTATTAAGAATCGACCTGAAATCAAGAAAATAAGAAATATTCATTTATATTACATAACTGAGAGATCAAAATGTAAAGATTAGAACAAAATGTATAAGTAGGTAATAGAAATTCCTGGAAACATAAAAAAATTAATATCGTTCAATAATATTTCTCAACTAGAACAGAAAATATGTTTATTTGTCAAGGATGGCGAGGTTAAATTAAAATTTTAATTAAATATTCTAATCATCGATTCCATAACTCGGATCCAAAGTTCGATTCCACTATCCGGAACCGGAACCGAAGATCGATTCCACTACTCGGAACCGGAACCGAAGATCGGTTGCATTACCCGGAACCAAAGATCGCTTCCATTACCTGGAACCGGAACCGAAAATCGGTTCCACTACTCGGAACCGGAGATCGATTCCAAGAACCGGATACTCAGATAGTTTTGGAACCGGGTACCCGGGCTTTCTTTTTCGAACGGTTGGTACCTACTCCTGTAGGAGACGAGATCGAGTTTATTATTATTCCACAATTTTTACCCAAAATAATCTTCCTAACATTTGTAACACTAACCCCGAATCACCCTGTATAATTTTCACTTTGTAGGTGCTGTATCTGTCTGCTAGTATATTACATACTTTTGTTTAATTCTCTTGTAGGTAATTTCTTTTAAGTTTATAATAAATTTACAAAGTCTCCCACATAAATAATATAAAAAATTGTTTAACAAAATATTTAATTAACAGAGTATAATCTAGTCAAAGGAAGATATCTTATTTGCAAAATCCTTGAATTAAACAGATTAAGGATAACATTTTAAGAATTCAGCAACTCAGATTTAATTACATTTTGTGCCCTGTTTTTCTTTGCAATAAATCGTTTTTATTACCTTCTGTTGTGGTCTTGTGGTATAGTCTTTTACTTTTAAAATATATTCTCTACTAGATTTTACAGACAGTAGTAAACAAGAAATAGTGGAACGCGTGTGCAAGTGTTCTTTAAATGTCTACAAATAAATTTAATGTAATCTAATCCAACCGAAGTGAACCTAACATACTGTACAAGTCCTTTGTCTGTTAGTGGAATATGTTCTTCAAATTATTTCCACGCGAACTAATCGTATAAACGTAAACTAAACTGAACCAAATTGAACTATTAAAGACAAATTTGTCATTGCTGTCAAGAATCCGATTTTATAATTGGTAAATGTTTGCAAAATATAAATTGGCATGTTTATGTCTACATTTTTGAATTAATGTGTGCCCGTGAGGTTACTCCTGGTAAACGCCCGTACGGTATAAATATATTTCTATGTTCAAAGCAAATTGGCGTACCCAGCAATGGGTATGGTTAATATACTATGATGATATATTTATTTATTAACTTTTTTGAAAATACCGAAAGTAGTACACCGTTCACTGATCAAATACCTGCCCAAAAAGGGCCTTATCCCCGAAGCAAATTCATGAAAACTTTGCAAATACTTTGGGATTTGGTGCTGTATTATGAATTTGATCCTGATGGTTTATGGAAAGATTTGTTACTATCGATGAATCAAAGCAACTGTCGAAATATAGGAAGCATATAAGCAAAAAAGTCGTTGTTTACGTTAATAAAAAAAAATTCAATTAATCCTTATTTAGGCGCGCCCAAATCGGCGTACACAGTAAGTCTCGTGGGGTGATTTTGATTCCATACCCATTTTTATTGTTTTTATTTTTTTTATTGTAGTACCTTAAATATATTTTTTGTGCAACCGGACGCGAATTAAGCATTTCGCAGCCTCAATACAGACCGCGAAATTGGATTTCGCGACCGTTGTTATGGTAGCGGCCGCGAAATTAGGTAAACAATCATTTTGACACTTGAGAATTGCATGGTTTTGTTTATCAAATGTCAATCCCATAGCCACCTTGAAAGCTAACTTTCTATTTACAATGACAATGTTTAAAATTAATAAAAATTGTAATTACATATTTTTTACGGTTGCACAAAAAATATTGTGTACAAATTGTCCGCGAAATTCTTTAGCGTCCTCAAGATTGTCTTTCCTCGGCCGCAAGCGGCCTCGGCGACAATTTTTCTCTCGATACGTTAAAGAATGATATACAAATAACTATTGTATAACAAGGCCGCGAAATCACTCTTTAGCGTACCGAGAGAAAAATTGTCGCCGAGGCCGCTTGCGGCCGAGGCAAGACAATCTCGAGGGCGCTAAAGGATTTCGCGGACAAGGTGTACATAATATTTTTTGTGCAACCGTAAAAAATATGTAATTATAAATTTTATTAATTTTAAACAGTTTCATTGTATATAGAAAGTTATCTTTCACGGTGGCTATGTGATTAACATTTGATAAACAAAACCATGCAATTTTCAAGTGTCAAAGTGATTATTTACCTAATTTCGCGGCCGCTACCATGACAACGTCCGCGAAATGAATTTCGCGGCCGTTACCATAACAACGGTCGCGAAATTTAATTTCGCGGCCTGTATTGCGGCTGCGAAATGCTTATTTCGCAGTCGCAATACATGCCGCGAAATTGGATTTTGCGATCGTTATTATGGTAACGGCCACGAAATTAGGTAAACAATCACTTTGACACTTGAGAATTGCACGATTTTGCTTATCAAATGTCAATCCCATAACCACCTTGAAAGCTAACTTTCTCTTTACAATGAAACTGTTCAAAATTAATAAAAAAAATAATTACATATTTTTTACGGTTGCACAAAAAATATTATGTACACCTTGTCGCGAAATCCTTTAGCGTCCTCGAGATTGTCTTCCGTCGGCCGCAAGCGGCCTCGATACGCTAAAGAGTGATTTCGCCGCCTTGATATACAAATAACTATTTTGGACCTTTGAGAACACTTGTGCCAAATATAGTAAGTTGATATATATTATTTTGGATTTTATTGAAAAATAAAAGTAACTCCACATTCTTCTAAATCTGCTGTTGTTAGGTAATGGCCTGTATCGGTCTTTATCCGCCTAAAATTACTTAATTTTTTTGAGGTTAGGTTAGGTTATGTTATTTTGTCGATTTGATTTATTGAAACCCTGAAATTACCGAAAATGAAAGCAAATGCGTTCTTACCACGTCGAAGTCGTGTGGGGTGCAAATGTAACTATTTTTTTTAATATATTATCATACGTAATATAACAAGTGATGTGATTATCCGAAACACGAATGATATGTGCTGCTTTCACGATTATTAATCATATCACGAGCTTATATTTAAAGAGAGAATATAATTAATTTTTGTGACACATTGAGTGTGCTGCCAACCCAACTTTTCATATATTGTATTACAACATGGTTAATTTTACAATTGTCTTATTATTTTCATCGTTGTTGATATCAAAACCGATTACCGCACATTTTTATATGCAAAATTAACTGTCAATGTTTTAAATAAAGAAAGTAAATCCCCTAGTAACGAATATAAATACGGTGATAATTTCTTTGTTTTTTATCATCGCTGTGATAGACATGTAACTAGGGAGATTCTGAATGTTGATTGGCGGAAAATATGTCACGTGACTAATAAATTATATTCCCAATTAATTATACAGAATCAGTTTCATAAATATTTCTCCATTACTGAAATCAGTATAGAGCAGTTTGCTTGTATGGTGCTATTTTGTACCATTCTATAAGCTCTATAGGCTCTGTAAGTAACCAACGTTACAGTATGTAAGAAAATTGCTATTCTGTAACCAAGTTACAGTACTGTAAGCGCTACAGAGTTATAGAAATTTCTATAAATCTTGCAGCGCGAAAATCTTGATTGTAAAGTATTTACAGAGCATATTGAAACGTCAAAAATATATTTTAAACGTCAATATAATATATTTTATATAAAAAAATATT
Source organism: Harpalus rubripes (assembly GCA_963082715.1). Lineage (NCBI taxonomy): Eukaryota > Metazoa > Arthropoda > Insecta > Coleoptera > Carabidae > Harpalus > Harpalus rubripes. The sequence continues at coordinate 10,623,327 of OY720454.1, forward strand.
AAACAAATATAGAAATGAAAAGCAAAAGTTAACAGTTTTTATTATATCTATTATTAAATGAAAAACATAGAAGGTAATTACACATCGTACCAATTTTTATACAAATTTATGTTTAAAAAAGTTATTTAGCATGAAAATAGAGAAGATTTTTCAAGAATTATCAAAATCCGTTCAGTTCAGTGTACCAGATAATGAATTACATTACTAATTAAGAAATGTTTTTATTTAAACTCATTCTAATATTTTAATTTAAATGACTTTTTTTTCTTTAATATAAAGTTTAATAATTTTAAATACCTATACCTAAGAATTTGTCAAAATTAGTGATTCAAAGCTAAAGGTAATAAGGGCAGTTCCCGCCAGTCAAGAAGATTTGAAGAAAACCCTATACCTAATTGTACGAGTACGGGTACTAAAGGTAGAGAACTGTTCAGTTTCATAGAATATTTAAAACAGTCATTAAATGATATGATGACTGCATAATTAATATTAATAGATCACTCTAGCGAGGAGAATAAATTACAAAAATTAAAACAGGAGAAAAATTATTATTATAACAATGACAAACATTGATTACCTGCAAAAATCAAAACATAACGTATTTTGATTCAATAATTATATATTTCTTTTAATCTTAAACCTATATATTACATGTGTAAATCTGAGGTATTTATAGAAATTAATAATTGGTGCAAAATCTTGACGAAATCTATTGCTTATTCTTATTCAACTACATAAATATATTATGGAAGATGTATCTTTGAACCAAGATACCTACCTTTTTATATACTAGAAGTATTATTTTTATATTAACAATCGGTTCTATTTCATATTTTTAGAATACCTACTAAATTACTCTCAAATATACTGTAGCATATTTGACAGCTAGACAGGAATGAAGTTAGTCATTCTATAAGAATAGCTATGTAGCTAGACTTGTTACAGAGGGAGTTACAGAATAGGTAATTTTACTACTCTGTAAGCTGTCGTCTTATAGAGCTCTATAACTTATAGAGTCTATAGAGTTACAGTCTTACATAGCAAAGTTACAGAATAGCACCGGTAATCCATTGTAAGTCCCTTGCAGATGTTATGCCCTCAAAATTTGAACGGCTACATTGAACGCTTCCTCTATCATTCTATTTTATATTTACATTTCCTACAAATTGCTACACGAAATTTCAAAAGAATACATCCCCATCCAGCCTGTTTCACCCTTTTCGTAACATCTCCCCATTTTCCTCTCGTTCGTTTGTAGGGGTTGTTAGTTGTCAGCTGTTGACCGGTTAGTGGGTAATTGATGCGCCTGCCAGTGAACCGGTAACTGCTAACGCGGTTAGCGAGCACTGACCACCGCAATCGACCCGCCACCTTCATTAACTATACAAGGGAGGGGTGGTATTGATTCGTGATCAGACACACAAGGGGAATTCTCATGCAGTGATTACTGATTACAAGTTTGGTGACATTTGCATCTTGATTCCAATGAAGTTAGAGTAAATTACGAAACGTAAGCGCTATTGGGTTTTTGGTAAAGTTCGAATGGAATTTGTGCATTTGCTATTCGTAATGATGATAATGGCAAGTGCTGGTGGCTACGATAATTTATATAATTTTGCTTTCATTCTGAAAATGTCTTAATAAGAGCACCAGATTAAATTTTCAAATAGTGATGCACGCGTGGTAAGACGAGACGAAAAATACAAAATATCGATCTCGTCTCGCTTTCGGATCTGTAATCTCGATCTCACTTTCGTTCTCGCAATTTTTTTTTGTTTTTGGATTTCGTCTCGTTCTCGCACGAGATTCTCGCTATAAAAATAAGCGCTTGCGCACTACCTATTTAGGTAACAGTTTAACTACAAGAGATATCATACCGTCTTCCATGTATTTTCAGTCGTATACGTATCATTAAATATATGCCACTTTTTAAGTAAGATTTACGGCCTAATTCTCTAAGCAAAATTGTTAAAATTAACAACCATTTTCAGTTGTTAATTTCAATGTCAGTTGCTAAGTTCAAAATCCCAATTCACTATTACATCAAGTTGCTAAAATTTAACAACTAGTCGTTAGGTCGAGTTGTTATTCTAGCAACTGCATTTCTCTCGTTGTTAGTATTGAACAATAATAGGAAATAAACTTTTACTGGAAATAGAGGGACGATAGCAAAGGTAAACTATTTATGCAAAGAAATTTGCGAGATGTTAGTAATCCATTCCCGATACTGATATCAGGAAAAAAATATTTACAGAGATATTCAAACTGAGCAAGTGTCGTTTAATTCGTGAATTGGGTGGTCTCATGCTTCAAGTATACTGAGTCAGTATATGCCCGAAGGTCTCATGTTACGAGATGAAGGGTTTAAATTTATACCAAACTTAAATTCTTTAATTCTTAATATTGAACAAATTTTCAGATTCTCTCCCGAAAAGATCTAAATTCAATTTTTTGAAATTTATTTTCATTTACCTTACACATTTAAATTTAAACAGCCATTTCAACAATGTCAAATTTCTATTATTTTTACTGCTAAAACTTCTAGACGATAGTCATGCGTCATTCACGATGATAAGATACTTGAAATTTCGAAATCGGTCGCATCGAATGAATAAACTATATACTAAACTGGAGAACTTCATCAGATTCTCCAAACACTTAATTTCTGCGCCTAGTTATGGGTCTTGTAAAGAGATTACAAGGCAAAATTTCAATTTTTCAAATCAATCAACCATTTGCAAAATTTCCAACTAGCAGTTATCAGAACTAAAATGCAAAACTAGCTTTGTTATTTAATTAGTCCAAAATTATCAAGAAAACTACCATTAGAGAATATTGTTCCGCGGAACATCTTGCACCCCAAATTTTCTTATCACTCATTATTAAAAACTCAAACGTCAAACGAATCAAAATCTGTCACTTTAGGTTGTGAATGGAGTAGAAATATGTACAAATATTGAGAATCGACATGCCTTTTAACTCACTTGTTAATAACTTCACTGCTATATTTAACAACGGTTGTTCAGAACGACCGTTTTTAAAATGTCGTTAATTATGTATTTACTGAATATCAATTGAATAACAGTTGTTACAAGAGTTGCTAAAAATCGTTATTACCTAACGACTATGTTAACAACTATCTTAGTGAATTAGGCCGTTAGTCATAAAAAACGCTACACTGGGAACCCGCCGGCAACCAATCACTCCGCTTCGCTCCTTGTTGGCTCCCATCAACGCTTAATATAACATCCTTTACTTTTCAGGAGCAGCAAGAATTTTATTAATCATGGTTTTAACTGGGATAAATTAAGGGCTCTGGCACCGATACCAATCGGCTCTAGATAGACTCAAAAAATATAGTGAATTCATATAATTTTCACAATCACGTGTTCTATAAACACATATATTAACGTTGACTCTCACGAGAATCTTGCGAGATTTCTCGCTTCTCGCATTTATTATATCGATCTCGCCTAGAATTTTAAATTGCAATCTCGCTCTCGTTCTCGTCTCACGTAATGCAACAAGCCGAGACGATATGCGAGAGTACTCTCGCTTCGTCGTGCATCACTATTTTCAAATCAAACATATATTTTTTGTTTAATTGAAGTCATTTTTATTTAATTTAAAGTAGGTAATATCTTTATTCCGTGAACTTGAGTTACAATGGAATTGTCAATAAAAGTGATACAATTAATAAAATTCATATAAAATATACATTAAAATACAGTAGTTGTTTTATAATTATTGTGTAAGATGTTCTGATTAATTATGGGAAAGATAATAGGACATTAAAATACAACTTTCTTAAGACATGATTTTAACGCACGCGTGTTTTCTAATGGAACAAGTGCGCTGAAATGTCTTTTGAAACGTGTATTTTATACTATTTTGGTCCTTTTGTCAAAAAATATTTAAAAATATACGTAATTTCATGTTCTGGAATTTATATTTTGGTTGTTTCATAAAGTACATATTAAAGAACCAAAATAGAAATAATAATATTATTGAAGTGACCCCCAAATCTCTATTCGCATACTCTAACTAACCCTTGTGATGAAACTATGCAACGGTAATTGTTGCTTAATCGATACCGCAACATGTTTGCGGAGTTCTTCTGGCATCAACTGATTACTGCTTGGTATAGTATAGTATTAACCTCAGTGACTTGTGGTTCCAGCAAGACAACGCGGCGCGATGTGTTATACTGTGAGAAATTCAATTGAGGAGCTTTTGGCAAAAAAACCTTAGTCTGTTATTTTGAATTTGATGTTATAAAAAATTACAGTCAAACATTTTTGTAATTCAGTTTAACCTAAGTTCAAATATTAGAAAATAGATGTCAAGTAGCAGAAATTAAATAATGATGAGCAATTACCTATTTATTGGCGATTTTTATAGGACAATGGTTGTTTTTGTAAGAAACTGTTGGTTGTTTTTGGAAGAAACTGATAGCACTCGCTAAAGAGAATTGTCTAGCGATAAAAAAAAACAGTGGTGATATGCTTATTTTCCCTAAAATGATGATTGATAGTCGCCATGAACTCTAAAAATATATCACCCTATAAAATTCCTCTAAAAATATGGAAATAAAATATGATGAAATAGCAAAAAAAAATGTATATGGAATTTATTCTTCGTGTTTCATTGAACAGGAAGTATATTTATTTTTTTCAGAACACGTAGGATATTTTTCATCCAGTATACGAGCCTAAACTCATATTAGTTGGGTCGGTTTACATTTTCAACAAATTATAAAATCTACACAAATGGTTAGAAAATTCTTCAAAATTCTTTCGGCTACTTTAAATATAGACTTAAAACTTAAAAAAAACTGTGGGTCGAATGACACGTGATAATAGTTCAACCTGTATTTTAAGAGTCATCTTCTAATCCAGTTTAGCTTTTACCGAAACCCTTTACTTTTGGCACATTGAAAACAACTTCGTAAAGATTCAGTGCGTACAGAAAAATGCCTAATAGATAAATAAAAGTTGGTATTACTAATGAAGGCGATGTAACCCAATATTGAATAGCGGAATACTTGAATAATAAATTTAGTTTTTGTAAGTTTAAAATCTATATTTTAAACTAGTCGAAAAAAAATTGTAGAAATCATTCACCATTTGCGTAGGTTTTATAATTTTTTTTGTTGGAAATGTTAACCGATCCAACTAATATGAGTTTAGGCTCGTACATAATAAAGATATCGCATTTTTATTTATTCATTCCAAGTATATTTATCTACCCTGAGGGAAGTAAATAATAAATTAAAAATTATACATGACAAGGATACTCACTTTTTACTAATGGTAGAAGTTTCAGAAACGTTTGAACTTAGGGAGAAAGTGTCGTAAAAACTTTTAATAGAATTTCGAGAATTAAATTCGTTATCGCTGCCATTAATGAAAAGCATTAAATTCAATTAATTAGGAATTTTCGGGTTTGATTCCATTTTGGAATGCACACCAAATATTAACTTTCAGAAGTAAAATCTTTTTAATGCATTTTTTATTTTCTACAAACGACAGGAATTTTACTTTTAAAAATAATTATGAAGAAATTAATTCCTAGAATATAGGTACTCATACATAGACATTTAGTTGCAATATTATTAGTATTATTCTAACTTTGTAAATTGTAAACTAAAATATAACTAATAGTTTCCGAGTAGTTCGAAAACTTAATATATTTTTTCTCTTGTTACAGGTGAGTGTTCAATATTCTTTTTCTTTCGTCGAGAAGCTGAAGAAATATATGGTATGTTTATCACAAAAATTATCTTATTATATTGTCATTTCTACTCTACTCTTTTGAATGTGACATTTTATTGAAATCTCGTTACTTTTGTAGTGGGTTAAATAGATAAGCGATTAATAATCGAGACGCCAACACGCGTTAAAATGTCTCGATTATTAATTGCCGATTAACGCACGCGTTATTTACAATAATTTTCCGTTAATCGTATTTTATTAAATTATAGAAAATTCAATTTTATTGCATGACAATTTTTTTTAGGTCAGTAAGTTTTGTCAATCGTTTAGCAGTGGTATTTGTTATTACTTATACTAAAATAGTTTATTAAACGAAAGTCAAAATCATTCTTTAATAGGGGGCAGTAATAAACAATTTTCTATTTATTAATGAATCCCATTAATAAACAATGAACGGATTTTTTTTTTGTAATCACCAGTGACTTACATACACATATTAACCGCAACTAACAAAATTTGAGTTGATTTGATCTATGGCAGTGTTTCTAGGAACATGACAAAACGTTTATTGACTCTGGACTGTTTTATTACAATTTGATTTGTCAAAATGACAACTACATTTTAACATATGTTACGTAACTCAACCGGTTCGATCAGGTTTACGGTTTTGTGTTCTGTAAGTCCTGAAATTATTTACCGGTTTCTATTTGGAACGCGGTTCCTGAAAAAAGTTGGTAAAATGTCGGACCACGGAAACCACGAAATAATTCTGGTTTCTCTGGCATTTTTACCCCCACTACCGCTACTTTCAAACATCATCATAACAAAATCAAACGATATACGTCAATGTCAAATTTCTAAACCGCATTAGTGGTATTACTAATAATTATTATTTTTGATATATTGTTGGTTGTGTTATTTTTATTGGCATTAAATGTAATAGAATGTTCAATTTCGTTGTCATATTCAATTTTGTCATTCATTTGGTTAATTTTTATTTTTGTTAGGTTTTGTCAATTTTAAATGTCATATGATCCAATGTCAATCTGTCCCGAAATAGATGAAAATATTCAGGAACCACCATGGTGTACCCGGAATCAAGATACTGTTTTTTGTTTTTTTTATTTGGTTGACTTACGGAACATAGTGTTAGTGGCTGGAAAGTGATACTTAGCTAGTTGGAATAATATTTTCTACAACAGGTAATGGAATGGCCCATATCCCACACGAGCAAAAAGTTTGTGGTTCGAGCCGAAGGCGAGGATTATGGTTATCGAGTGTGGATTAAACCATTCCAAACGTGTTGTAAACTATACAACAAGATTTTAGAAATTATACACAAAATGTTGATTGATTATAACAATTATCATATACCATCAAATAATTTTTTTCATGCCAGTCCATAAATTGCTTATAATAACAGCATTTATATCTTTCTTTTGCCTTTTTTTTGTAATAAGTGGCCCAGTGTATCATTAGCAAGTTCCCTTATTTCAGGTGGCATACATTCCATATCTATATCTTCATTGCCATCTGACATTTTTCTTTACAAATGTTATTTAGTTAATTTTCGAAGTAATATATTATTATTTAGGTAAGCTTTCTGCTCTAGAGATCTCCAAAAAACTGTAAAAGTTAACAGAAAACTTTTTTCAAATTTTGACGCCCTTCTTAATTTGTAGAATTTATTTTGGTAAGGTGTAACTCATCCGAATAAATTATTCGTTATTCACTTTTTAAATCTGGGAAATGAAGTCCAAATAAATTCAATGAATTATATATTCCATATAAATAAATATTCCCAAACCGTGCGCAAAGTACATGGATGTCAAGGTAACAGTGGTAACGTAACAAACAAACGATTTGTACAAAATACCCTCGTACCTATCAACATTTTTTCACAGTTGCGAAAAAATAATATAGTATTAGAAATATAATCAAAAATATTTCACTACAAGTACGTTTGTGGATTGCATTTGCTATTGGTATAGGGACAAGGAGTAAATCGAATCAAGTCACAAAATATACCACTTTTATGACTTTAGAAGAAAAACACATTTTTTAACAGGGCTGGGGGTTAAATTTTGTTCCATTTAATACTGGTACCTAAAAAGGGCCATTCCACATGCAGAAGATAAGTTGTAATACAATAATTTAATGTTTATTTATTTTTTTGTTACATCCGAATTTCAATATTGTTGTAAATTGCATATATAATGTGCACTAGCCATGAATAAATCAACTGATTAAAATACACAGTGAACTTTCATTTATATTTATGACTAATAAAATATATCATGCATTGAACAAATATTTAAATTTGCGAATTATCGTATAGTATTAAAATTTAAATTTATAAAAGCTTTTATTTATTTATTCATTTTACGATATATCAACAGATTTACCTCCGAAATTTATTTTCATATAAACCTTCAACATTCAATTAAATCTTTTTACAGTTATTACTAAAACTAAAACCACAATAACCATAAATCCTGCATTAAAAATAAAATAAAATGGAATCCAATAAAGGGAAGTTTATTCGCCATCAACTCTCTCACCACAAGTGGAGTATTAGAATCATAGTAGCGCATTGAGAATCGATTAGAATCAAGTTTGATATTCTCTGGAGCAATCTACGATCAATTTCCCACAGGGCTGGAATGGAAACATCAACAGGGCTCCGCTAATGTCTGCTGCGGAGGCGGAGGCGTTGGTAGAGTGGAACGCAGTTAACAGAGTGATATTTTATTCAAAAACGTCTCATATGAATAAATATGTTTCGTGTGAAATGTGTTGATGGAATACACGTGTTTATTTTTATGTTTTTCTGGGTGGGGCGGATATATTGTACTTATTGTATGAGTGTGACATATTTTTGATGGAATTGATATAACCAGATATTTTTAGATAGGTTCAGCAGATAAATAAATTGGGAAATGTTTGTTGTTGATACGAAAGTCACGCTGGAATTATTAAGAATTCATTTTAAATATTTATTTGTCATTGTTATTGGTCATTTGAAATTAAGTTGCGAAAGTTGTTATTTAGAACTATTTAATTAATTAATTACCTTCCGTCACCTTCAGGTAAGAAAGGTATTGTCTTTGGTCAAAAAATTCGGTGGTGAGTTTTTAATGAATAAGCACGTTTTAAGGTCCCTAGAATAAGATTTTACTATTTTTACGATGATGTATGTGGGTGTGTATGTGTGTGTGTGCGCGTGTGTGTGTGTGTGTGTGTGTGTGTGTGTGTGTGTGTGTGTAACAAAATTTTCGTCTACGATAACTCTAATACTACAATTCCAAAAATTATAATTCTTTCGTATTCCTCTTCGTTGCATCCATACGAAGAGCTGATTAGATTTTGGTTATAATTGGTGAACCGGATATACCCTCATTTGAAGATTTTAACAGTTTTTCTTGAAAAAACGATGTTAAATATAATTTTTTGACATTTAATGTTATTATAAATATTAAAGAACATTGTATTCTCTGTACGATTTGACAGCATATTATACTTCATATTAAATGGATATAAAGTTATAAAATTATAAAAAATTAAATTTCATAAATTAGCCAGCTATGCTAGAAACAGCTACTATATTCTGATTGAAAGATGTCAATAAGTGCAATTGACATATTCGTAGTATATAGGATCTATTTGCTCGAAATTTTCTGTATGGAATTAGTATAAAATACATACAACTGTCGAAAGGTAATGTACATACAAGAAATTTAGAACCTTTTGCAAGGAACTTTCTGTATGGATCTTATAAAAATTACACACGCATTTACGAGAATTCTACCGGTAGATACCGCATCTACCGATTGTGTTCAAAAACACGAGTGGTAAAAAGTTACCGTGTTCGAAAATTGTTCAATATCTACCAGATCCATCTACCGGATTCATGAAAAATCTACTCTCAAAAAAAAGTAGTAATGCAAAAATTTTCGTATTAATAGTAATAGCATGCCGAATATGAACAAAAAGATAAACAAATGCTTAACATTTTCTCTGTCAGAAAAAGTTGTCTCTTGACAATGTCAATTAACCTTTTCTGACAGATAAAATATCAAGCATTTGTTTATCTTTTTATTCAAATTTGGCATGGCTATTGTTGTTAATAGGAAAATGAATAATTTTAAAATTAATTGGGTGTAGAATGAAATGTAGTGCATAGCGATTTCAATGTTATTTTTTTAATACTGCTATTTCTGTTTACCTATTAATTTTAACGCAAAAAAGGTAAGAAAGAAAGTTGTTCAGAAATTAAAAAGGCATCCTATAAAAGTATTATACTTACGTAATCATTCATATTTCAGGAGATATTATTTAAATAAAATTTAATGTTCTTTTGGAAACAAGTAACGTAAATAAAATATTCACTTTGATATTTGTTGTATAAATTCCGAATAAATTGAGTTTATACTTAAGTTGCCTTATATTCTTACTTTTTTTGTGCTAAAATGAATAGGTAAATAGATTTAGCAGTATTAAAAAAATAACATTGAAATCGCTATGCGCCACTTTTCATTTCAAGTTTAGAATAATATAAACTTATATTCTTTTCTGTGGACTGTAATTAAAATAAAGTTGTGACGTCATTTTATATTTTAAAAATATTTTGGTACAGGATCATTTCAAATTTTTATAATATGGCAAATATGTACAACTTTTTTATTAGTACCGGACCCCATCTTTTTGTAAGTGTTGAAATGGATTAATTTATGTGATTCCAATTATTGACAAACTCTATTTTTGTTTGAAACCACATAAGTGAGTAATGAATAATAATAATTAAGACTTTCAAGAACTGCAGATTGGTTTCAATTTAGAAAAAATTTCATAATTAAAATAGTGGCTGATTCCATTAGATTTAAGCCTCTAAAGAAATCATATAAAGTGATATATTATAAACAATTATACATTATATTATGTAACAATTAAAGGAAGCAAATAAGAGGAACGCAGGAAAAAGGAACATTTGTATATTTTATATTGTGCAGTAATTGAATAAAAAAAAAAAAATGTAGGAATTTTTCCGTTGCGGAATGATTTATATCAAAATAAGAATTATTTATGAAGAGAGCGGAGCATTTAGTTATGACTGCAGTCTAACTGTAGTAATTAAAACAGGAAGCAGCCATAAACTTTTATAATTACTCTTGTCAACTTCTTATTTTTCTGTGTTTCAATTAATTACTTGTACATTTTTAAAGTAGTTTAATTTATCGTTGGCTTTAATTAGTAAATTGAAAATCCTGTTACAATTCAATTAATTTCCAGGAGCCAGACAAATTTCAATTAATCATAACTGTTCCAATAATTTCCAAAAAAATAAAAAGCATTTGTACGAGGGATAAAGTATTTTATTAGTTGTGAAATCGGTCATTTTAGTGGGCAGGAATTTTAATTAAATATGGCATGAAATGACGTGTTCCTACAGCGAGTGTGCTGCCGCGTAGCGGAGAGGAGTTATCCTCCGCATCTTTTAATTAAATAAGCGCCGAACATGCTACAACCCGCTTGACCTAACAGCCAATCTGGTTGCGGCCGATTATACTCGTAATTATTGTATTCCAGAGATGCTGCATTTATTAATAAAATAATTAATATGGATGGCTACGCGCAGTTCGAAACTCGGAATAGAAATAGGAAACTACTTTCTATGTCTATAATTAGAAAAGTTTATCTGGTGGAGATATTTTTCTACAGCTATTTTTGAGACAATAGGGACGTATAACTGTCTGGAATAAGGTATTGTAGGATTTTGTGACAAACGAATGTGAGAATAGCTTGTAAACTGAGTTAAGTAGTTTTATTTTTAGATAGAATGTGGTAAATATTTATACAAAATAGAATACTGGAAGCGATGTACCACGGAACAAATGAAAACAGTTTCAATATTTAAATATATTCGTATATTATATATACCATATGTTATCCTGTTACAGTATTAGAAGATGATTCAAAATATGTATATTACAATATAATATTGAAATCTGTATTTTGTGCATATTTTACCTCTCGTCACCGTTGGCCGTTTTAAAGGCCTTAGAATCCAATTTTAACATTTTTACAAGGATATCAGTATATGTTTGTGGATGTGTCAGAACGATTTTTCATTAACTAAGACAAAAAAATATTAAAAATTTTCTGTATTACAAAGAATAGGTGATAGTTTTGACCTCTCTGATTGGCTGAAATTGGAGACAAGAGACAAGTTTACCCAGTGTAATTTGGGCTACTTAAAACTGGCGCTGATGCGAGCGCCATCTACTAAATGGCTTAAATGGAACAGAATATAATGTTCAAGTTCAAATATATATATATATATATATATATATATATATATATACAGTGTGTTTGAAAAAGTGGTTACACCCATTTATCTGGCTTATTATTGCAGATACGATTATTGCTTATAGGACATAATTTATTCAATACAATATCTGCGATTGTATTATATGAGAAGTGTAATTCTGGGACTTCCGGTATAACCGGAAGTGATATCAACTTTGTAAATTTAAATACAACCTATATAAGTTTTTTATAAATTCAGATTGTATTTTATATTCTCTTTACGACCATACCAAATTTCTTAGTATTTACCATATTCATTTGTTAAAAAAAATACTTTCTTTTGCTGAAATTTGATCATTAATGGATGTAATTTAATACCTATGTGAGAAGGCTATGACAGAAATTGTTTTCATGTTAATCTGAAATAAATAATACGAAATTCAAAATTTACAAGTAATTGAATAGCCAATCCAAGTACTAATATTTACCAAAGTGGCTTATGAAATATATTCTTTTTTACCAATTCTTAAACTTTTAGGCGGGAACATTTACCTACATATTTACTTATGATGGAAACTATATTGAATTCCTTTCCTTATTAACTATTGTTCTATTTTCTTTTTAAAACGGTACTATTATTATACTTCGTTTCACGTAAGAAAATAGTGATGGGTAGATAGGTGCAGTTTGATATTGTTGTTTGATTGGATAATATCGGGATATTCTCCAATCGAAGAACAAGATCAAATTGCACCTATCTTCCCATCACTATTTTCTTACGTGAAACGAAGTATAATTTGAAATGATTAGTTAATTGACAGTGACATTTATCTGTCAGTTACATACGTTTTAGATATGGACTGTATTGTATTAAGAGTTTTGCTTGTTTAAAGCGTAAGCTCTGGGATTTAAATTATAGATAATTTTACAAATTTATCCATAAAATATATCTATAGAAAAAGTATTTATGCAAATCTGCAGAAAATTTAATAATCTTTAACTTTTATAATAATACAAATCTCAAAAAAATGGGGTCTCGTGGCCGCGTGACTGAGTGTCTGGTCGCGAATCTGGGGAATCGGGTTCGATCCCGACCGACGCCAAATATTTCGAATTTTAAATGGCACAAAATTGACCCCTGTGGTGCACTCTCCACGCCAGCAATGAGTGCCCGTGAGGTGACGCCTGGTAAACGCCCGCACGGTACAAATATGTCATCATCATTACCGATATCTGCGAGCAAAGCAGATTGGCACACCCAGCAATGGGTAATATGCCGTGATGATATATTTATTTATTTTATTTTTATTTAAAAAAAAATAACACTTGAAGGTATTTTTCGAAGAGCTTCAAGTAAAGTATCATTTCCGGTTATCTGATTTACACCAAAATCTAATGGCTTCTTCGGATATTAGAATAAGGTAGAAATACAAGGTTTCAAAATTTTCTGAATGATAGTGAGCGGAGGATCCACACACACACACACACACACACACACACACACACACACACACACACACACACACACACACACACACACACACACACACACACACACACACACACACACAGACATCATCGTGAAAATGTTAAAATTGGATTCTATTCTAGGGATCTTAAAACGTGCTCATTTACCAAAATCTCGATATGCGATTTTTAGCACGATCCCTATATCTCCCTTACCAAGGATAGCGGGAGGTAAAAAGGCTAATTCAAATTTTGACAAACGTTTTTGAAAATATTAAATTGTAAATAATTATTATTAAGTTTGAAATCTACATCAGAATTATATGTAACTCATAACAGTGAGACGTTCTCAAATGCGGAAGTAAACGACTGGTCAATAAAATTCAACTCGCATTATTTCGACACATGTCACTCCAATGTATTTAACAATGTTATGCCATAAATATCTACCCAATAACAATCTTGTTCTTTGTACAAAGTATTTCCTGTGTTTACGATCAGTTTATAGGTTTCAAATTTACATTCTTTGATTATGTGTTATTTATTGATATTACTGACAATATTGTCTCATAAAATTTACATCCAATAACACGTTCGGTTCAAGTTTTCTTGTGTTTAGCGTAAATTTTCTAAGTACTCCCAGATGTGATGATTTTATTGAGGAAGTGATGATAGTGTGTTAAAAATAGCCTTTGCGTTTGTGTTATCCTTGCAGTAAAGTTGCGATGGCAGCGCTGCGTGGTTTACGAGCTGTTCTGCCCAGTGAATTTGCATAAAAACAGTGAATGCAGTTGTCTCGTGAAACACATTTATGCGTTCGTTCGCGCGACCTGTTCGTGTTCGACTAGTAGGCAACATTGCACACTATATACATGCATTATTCACAACGAGGACGTATTATTACTCTAGTTAACACACTCCTAGCCAACATTTAATTTTAGAAACAATCATACAAGCTAACTTCGAATGCAGTACAAACGAAATACGTAGGCTATGCACAGACAGAACAGAAAACTAGATAATAACAATTTCAAATGCTGGCATTGTCGTAGTATTGCCATGTATATAGTATGACTAGCGAATGAAAGTTGATGTTTAGATTATTTAATAGATGTGGTTTCCCTAATGTATTCCGTATTCCGTTACAGAAGATTAGAATTGTACTCAATACCAGGAGGTATTTAAAATGACCTAAGCAACAGGATTCAGGGATGCATTTAAAAAATTTAATACCGCAAATTCTAGTTCTTTCGTCTCAGCTGTAAGCAACCCTCGAGTCGGAATTACAGTTAGAGGAAATTAAAAATAATCCTATTTAATAGAATTGCCAAACTAAATAGTTTAAAGATCAAAATATTTTGTTAAAATCAACATAAATATTCAGTTACCCTAGTCGGCCATCTATTTTCAGCCAGACAGTAATCTAATTCTGTGCTTTCCTAGTCCAGTATTTAAATGGGTTCATGCAAAAATTTCATACCTGCATATTTTGTTCAATTCTATTCTTCTCTAGGGTTTCAAAGAAAACCACATCTATAAAATAATTTAAACGTTAACTTTCATTTGCTAGTTTATACACATAAAGAGATATAGATATACAGGAATTATTAATGCCCTTCTGTACATCTGTTACATTTGCCGTCACTCATATGAAATCCGTATATATTATATTGATTGGCGACTCAAAGACGGCCTATAAATATATAACGAGTGCCCAATTAGGGGCGGAGCCTACTAGCAATGGAAGTAGAGAAATTCAAATAGCGGAGGCGTGGCCATCAGTCCAGTAGCGCAATGCTCAAACAGTTTTTATTTGTATATAAATTTCTTGCATTAAACTTAATAATTTTGATACACTTGCAATTATAAAGCATGTAGACTTGTACAGTGTTAGAATATTAATTTAAGAAAACAGTTTTATATAAAAACTTATATTTGTGACGTCACATCCATATTTTCAAACTTCGGGGGTCCATAACTCGCTTATTAATAGGAATTTTTTCACCGGATTTTCACCAATAGTCGTAGTTTTACTTATACTTTCTGATAAAATTATATTTAAAAAATGGTGGAATTATATTATTATTTTTACGGTAATTTAATAAAAGGAAAAATTAGTTATTAATGTATCAAGGCAATGAATGAAGTTTTATTTTTTAATCACGAATTACTGATAAAAAATCTGATGTGGCCAACACATTACCTTCCGTCAATTCTATGTATTTTATAAAAATCATTACATTTCAACATGAGTAAACTCCTCCATCGAATAATCAAAATAGGTATAAGAGCAAAACAAAATTTTAAAAACCAAGTCACTGATGAAATGTATCTTGGATTGCCTATTCATGAATTTTCAGGCGGGAACTTTTAAAATGAGCACCCTGTATTTAAAAGCCATAATACATGAATTTGGAAGTACCTCTACAGTCTAAAAAGTTTGGAAAATGCTGGTTTAATGTTAATGGATTAATTTAGTTAAGTTAAAAGGGGTAGCATGTTGTCTATTGTATTGTATCAAATAATCAGATTATTAGGGGTAATTCTACTATTAATTAGTCACTTAGTCTCAATATTTTCGTAGTTCGAACTAAATTAATGTATCCACTTAATTCATTTATAATATAATAATATGTATATTAAAAAGTGAATTAATTTCTACTCTTATTTCTTTTATACATAAATATGTTTGTACAAAACATAAAATTATGTTTCTTATTTAAAACAACTTTTGGATTATGGTCTTTATTATTATTTATTAGTTCTCTGAAAGATATTTTAGATAGTTAGAGCCTAAGCAGAAACGAACGGCGCTATTATCTATTGAAATAGAATGTCGGAAACTTGGGCTGAATCCAAGTCGTTCAATTTATAGCCATATTTTTCATTCACCTATCGTATAAGAAAATGTATAAGTTCAGCTACCGAATACTATAAATAACCATGACAAATGTCATAGTTATACATGCAACAATTTTTATTTAAGCTTTTCGAATTCATTATACGTACGGTTCATCCAGAAAATGATAGTTGACATTTAAAATAGTTTATAGTTTCCTTTTAAAACTTTGGTTATTGGTATTAATATGAATATGATGAAAATATCAACATTATATTATATAGAATAAAGAGTAATATTAACTACAGTTTTAGAAACAAAGGGCAGTTGGGACCTCTGGCATGTTTGACATGTTGAATACTTAAACTGCGTTCTGAGCTACCGAATTATAAATTACAATTAGCACTTACAATAATACAAGTACTTTGACTTATGGCAAACAATGCTAGCGTTCACAGCGACAAAATTAAGACATTAAGTGTAAGTGATAAGTGGTAAGTATACAAACCCCAAACTTTTCACTTACAATTACTGCGACAGATATATCTTGTCTCTTTCTGTCAGAAACGTCAAACGGCATAGCGCATATAATCTGTTTTAAATGTGGTGTATGGTGCAAGATATTGTAATAAATAAGAAAATAGAAAGGCGAAGAATCACATGTACCTATACTTGTCACTTTTTACAGAATGTCTTTCATTTCTAACCCTATTTTTATCACAGTAGAAAATATTATGTTCCGAAATATATTTATCCGTCAATTATATAGTGTTCAAGTATAATGTTCAAACAACAAATACGACTCTATTTACAATTGTTTAATAAAAATCATTTAATTGTTTTTATTTATATAGATTGTTTCATCAAATTTTCAGTAGATGCCACTTTCACTAAGTGCTAATTCTAAACGCTATTTCAGATTTAAAACCGGTAGTTTTAAGACGCTCCAACCGATTACTATTTGTAATTACTAATTGTAATTTATAATTCAGTAGCTCTGAACGCAGCTTTAGTTTATTACCGAAGGTGAGATGAGAACATTTTTCTCGATTCTCGAAATATAGCTGGTTTATGATGGATTTAATTTACGAATATACATTTATAAATATAAATTGTACATATCTGCTTTTACTAGATCATGATGAATTTAAGAAATTTATGATTTAGAATTTATGTTTAAAATATCACCATATTTTATATTCTAAATGTAAATTTACAAATGCGTCTACTCGTTTCGCAGTATTTCAAACAATGATTTTGGTGGGAAAACTGACAGTTTCAAGTGATAGTTGAAACATTTTAATTTTGATTTGACAAATGGATTCTGAAAATATGGATATATTATTAATATTATCTGTAGAACAATACAGATTGATTATGATAAAAGTGATAAAGGAACTGAATACATTATTTTATTAAATAATTTTAATTTTATCTCAATTAAGGATATGAATTTCTACCTTTAACATTAACATTACATGTACAAAATCTATAATAAATAGACGAATTATGTCAAAAATAGACTTCTTTTTCATACAACTGCAAGTATTATACAATTTTAATACAATTTTCTGCTTCTTGTATGTTAAAGGATTTCTTGAGAAGGTCGCCGTGAGAAGGAAGAACACACATACACTAACACTTTACACTTGATGAACACTACGGACATTACGATTTACGGACACTACTTGGTTTTTAATAACTAAACTTTATTTGCATGATTATTATAACTTATTATTAACTATGGATTAAACTAAACATAACTAACACAACTAAGCAAGTACTAAACTGTTACATTCCGTAACACAGCGGGCGGGCGTCTCCCCAAAAACTAAAAAAACTACATGTTCAAAAACAAGAAACGTCTTTACGACTCGACGAGCTCATCTAGACTCTTATATGTTTACTCCTTGAGTATCTAAAGTCGACTATCTAAAACAAAACACTATCTTCAGGACAGAATTATCTTAGGGGTACAGGGTGCATAGGCTAGGGCATTGAAAGTCACGCACGTATACATAATAATTTCTAGACTAATGATAAACAAATAAATGTCGTGACTATCATAATACGATATGAATTTCTCAACTGAATTTTGACTTAAATAGATAAACAGAGTTAAAATATAAATATTGAAACTATAATTTAGAAAAGTTTATAAAAAGTTATTTATCTATTATTGCTCTTACCCTCGCCTTGTCACAAAAACATAACCTTGTTATGTTTCAATGAGTAACCATTTTGTCATTTTTGTCCGCTGTCGGCGCTGACTACTTTTGTGCACACCGCCTATAGCATAAAATTTCTAAAAAATGTTATAAATGACAAAATTGACAGCCCGCAATTGTTAATGAAACTTAGTTTTCGAGTGCCACGCACATTCTCTCGTATGTGCAATACATTTTATTTACCTTTATGTAAATCCAATATTTTATTGAAATCTCCCATTTATGTTATGTGTGATTTGTATAATCAAATAATTTGCGATGAGTTATTTACTCAATTTGATGACCCTTTAAATGCTGGTCGATTTCTCACCGTTTGTGTAGGTTTTATAATTTGTTGAAAATGTAAGCCGATCGAACTTATGAGTTTGGGCCTGGGCTCATATTATTGTATAAATATAGAAAAAAATATATTTTTTTAGATACGGGTGAAAGTAAATTTGAATTCTTCTTCTCATTGTGAAAATAGGCCTATTCATTCAAGCATGTCCGACAGAAATTGAAAGCAAATATTAGATTTGATGGGTTTTGTTTGTGAATTTCTTTCTCGTGATCTGATGCTCTAGATCTGCTCTTTGTCCACCAAGCGCTCTCTCCACTGTTTGAGGATTTCAAACCCGGTGCGAATGAGAATCGCCCTTCCGTCATGCAACAGGCGCCAGAACAATAGCGCATCGAGACGAAACTGTTTCTAAGGAGAGGAGTAAGAAGAAATATCGACGTTCTGATTGCGCTGAGATGAAAGATCTAGCCGGCTGCAAGCTTTGACTAGCACAGCGATTGTTTCTAAAATTAGGAATCTGGCTAGGAAATGTGGCCAGTAACTTCACAACTATACGAGCAATAACGCCACAGCAATATAATTTCTAACTGACATTATGATAGAAATAGAATTATGTTTGTTCGCTTTAATTAAATATGTACCAAGTGTCTACTTTTTTATTAATGGGGTCATCCCACATTTTCCAATATTTTTTTCTGAAAATACGTTTAAAACTACTTACGAAAATATAAATTTTATGTCACGTAAGTTTTTAGTTTTACAGTAATATTTTTTTAAAGTTTATATAAAATTTCAAATGACATCACAGTTTTCCGGCCGTAGTGACGTGTACCGAGCAAAAATGGAAATACATTTGTCGTTTATGTCATTGTGTTTTGAAACCAAACGTAGTCTTCAAAACTTTTGGAGTATTTATTGCCTTATACCCAGTGGCGTAACTAAGAGTTCGGGGGCCCGCCCGCAAAAAGTTTTTGGGCCCGTTTAATTGTAGCGTTTATCATGAAGAACTACATACCACAATAACTCGTGGAAATTGTGACTGGGCTCACTTTCATCTGAGTTGACATATTAAGAAGCAAAATAACTAATATGGGAGGCCTGAATATCCAAGATTAGGCACCTTTACATCCCACCATAATCATTGTATGTTGTGGCTTTTACTATGAAAATGTGATTGGCCCATTTTTTTATTTTTTTGAAAATGAAATTGGTGGCACAGTCCACTAGTGAAAGTTACAGGGAATTGATTTGTTCATTTTTGCTTTCCCAAATAAAAGAACTTGGACAAAATATGGTATTAGCAAGATGGATCAGTATCATACACTTTAAATAGTAGCAATTTTGTGAAAATCATTCTCTTATCGTTATTTAATCCCAAGTTTTGGTAATATACATTGGCCGCCAGGTGTCCTGATTTGACAGCCCCAGACTTCTTTTTATTGGGTTATTTTAAAGGAAAACTCTGGATCAGTTGCAGGAAAATATTTGCTAAGAAATCGAAATTCTACCGGCCGAAATGTGATAGAAAAAAAGAGCTTGATTTTGCATAGCGTAATGGGCCCCTTAGCCAATATTATTTTTGGAAATTGACATTTAGTAAAATAAAAGACTTCATAAATTTGTATGTTGCTACAAAAAAAAAGATTAAATTCAAAATTTCGCAGTAGTAACAAAATTATAAATCATGTAAATTGGGGCCTCTCTAGAGCCGGGGGCCAGCCCGCAATGCGGGCCCTGCGGGCCTGTTAGTTACGCCACTGCTTATACCATCTTTGCCTTACATGTTGAGGCATAGGAATACGAATAAAATTTTTATTTTTACTTCTCAACAAGTTGTTCTCGCAGGATGGTACAGAACAATGTTGTACAACCATTGTAGTATCTAAATCAAACATAAATTGTATTTATTTATAATTTTTATTTAACATATTTCGTTATTTGTACTTACTTAAAAAAAACAACTTATTGCAAGGATGTTGACGTTACTATCAAAATATTGGTTATATAAGGTTATGTTAGAAAAAAGTGACAGGTCTGTTCATGTACAGTAAAAGCACAATTACGGGTGTGCCTCATTATCGTGTATTTGTGTACAAAACTGTGACGTCACAAAACCAAACTCAGAATCTTTATAAAGAAAATCATAAATGAAAAGTGTAATAATATTAAATATTTTTGATGTATATATGTTAAATATTAGGTAAATTTTTCATTTATGAAAGTAAAATCAAATAAAATAAAATAAATAAATATATCATCATGGCATATTACCCATTGCTGGGTATGCCAATCTGCTTTGCACGCAATTTCGGTAATGATGATGACATATTTGTACCGTGCGGGTGTTTACCAGGCGTAACCTCACGGGCACTCATTGCTGGAAAGTAAGATCAACATTTTTTCTTTTTGGTATGACCCCATTTCAATTTTCGAATAACACAATTGTTAGTCCTATGACAGCGTTGAGAGTCCGTGAGGTGGTAAACGCCCTCGGTATTGTACAGATACGAGAGTCACGCTAGAATTATAGAGAATATATAAATTAAGTAGACAAAGGTGAACAAAATTTGCAGTATTTTTACCTCCCGCTTCCCTTGGTAAAAGAGGTAAAGGGATTGTACTAAAAATCGCATATCGAGATTTTGGTAGGATATGACTAGCGAATGAAAGTTGACGTTTAAATTATTTTATAGATGTGGTTGCTTTTGAAACCCTAGAGAAGAATAGAATTGATCGAAATATTCACGTATGAAATTTTTGCATGAACTCATTTAAATACTGGACTAGAAAAACACAGGAATACATTACTATGTCTGGCTGAAAATAGATGGCCGACTAGGGTAACTGAATATCAAAACAGGGATGCGTTTAAAATATTTTTAAATTTTTTCGTTTATGTTTATTATAACAAAATATTTTGATCTTTAAACTATTTAGTTTGGCAATTCTATGAAATAGGATTATTTTTAATTTCCTCTAACAGTAATTCCGACTCAGGGGTTGTTTATACCTGAGACGAACGAACTAGAATTTGCGGAATTAAATTTGTTAAATACACCCCTGAATCCTGTTGCTAAGGTCATTAAATTCAAATCTTCTGTAACGGAATACATAAGGGTCAGTTTCCTTTCAAATCAAATATAGGGAAATGTTTTCAAAAGAAACCACATCTATTAAATACTCTAAACGTCAACTTTCATTTGCTAGCCATACTATAAATAACCACGTTTTAAAGTCCCTAGAATCCAATTTTAACATTTCCACGATGATGACTGTGTATGTGTGGATTTTCCGCTCTAACACAAATACTATTATTCGGAAAATTTTGAAACCTTGTATTTCGACCTTTTTCTAACATGCAAAGAGCCCCTTACATTTTGGTGTAAATCGGATAACCGGAAATGGCACTTTACTTGTAGCTCAAAATAGTTTTTCTTCGAAAAATACCTTTAAATGTCATTTTTTAGAGAATTATGTTATGTATAAAAATTAAAGAGTATTAAATTTTCTACAGGTTTGCATTAATACTTTTTCTATATATTTTAAGGATAAATTTATGAAATTACCTACAATTTAATTCCCGAAGCCTATGCTTTAAACAAACACAACTCCTTGGTTACACAATTCATATCAGTGAACCGATTCTATACTTCGTTTCACGTAAGAAAATAGTGATGGGAAGATAGGAGCAGTTTGATATTGTGTTTAATTGGATAATATCGGGATGTTCTCCAATCAAAAAACAAGATCAAACTGCACCTATCTTCCCATCACTATTTTCGTACGTGAAACGAAGTATAATTCACTTGGAGACTGTCTCCAAACGTCAGATTTTAGGGATGTAATTTTGTTGGCATAAACAGGGTAGAATATGACAGAACTTTATGTTGGTTATAATTTTAATACATTTTTTTCATTTAAAAGGTGAATGGAACGGTTTATTAACAAGAAATTGTCTTGTAGAATTGTGAATTAATTCCGTTCATTAGTGAGTTTGCCCTGCTTTGCTTGTTCCTTTTACTTAATTCTGTTATGATCTCATCTTGGGGTAAAATTTCATAATAATAAGATGCATCTAGGGTATCATTCCCACATACGATTATAATATTTCATACTGTTTCCACAATTTACCACTTAAACTATTAAAACAAATTAAACTATCCTATTATCGTCATATTACAATGTTCTTACATGGAGTAACATCTATTTTACTTTCATTACCGTTTCTCACAGAGTTTTTTTGTCCCTGGATGCAAGGTCAGCAATGACCTCTTTCTCTGATAATCGTCCGAGCGACTGTTGACCCCTGTGTCAATTACTGCACTTAGTATCGCCAGAACAACATCAGGCAGGCTGGGGACACATAACACATTCACATAGTACCACACACATAAAATAAAACATTAGAGCTTATGTCACTTTGTGGTGGAAGATTAAAAATCTCATTATGGAAATACAAACATTTTTAGTGACACTATGACACTGTTATCTATTTGTTAATGCTACCTACAAATGTTAATTTTTCACCAAAAAAATATAATGCTTGAAGATAAAATGAGAAGCCGGATACGCATCCTTGTGATAAACACAAAGAATTAAGATTTCGTGTTCTTTTTGACGCGCAATTTAATATATCTCGTAAGAATCCAATACAAGAATCCTTTAATCCTATAAGACATTTACTCCCCAAAGGGAATGTACAAAGACAATGACTTTCAACTTAAAAGGTTTATAAAAAGCATGAAGAAAAAAAGATGCCTTTATGAAACCATATATCAAAATGAGATATGTAATAAAGAGAAATGAAAAATACGCAGAAATTTGTATTTTCCACAAAACAATGCTGTTTTTTTTTGTCCTAGCGACTCTTTATACACCTACCTTTCTCGCTTTGATATTAATACTGTTACTGGTAAAAAATCTATTCTTATCAGAAGCTATCTTTTAAAAATTGTTACAATTAATAGTCATTCAAATCTACTGAGAGTGAATTATAGAAACCTATCTTTTTTGCTACTGTACTACATGTATTTCAGCAACTGTACAGCGTTATGAATAATTATCATTGACGTTTTCTGAAATGTAAATATTTTTTTCTTAATTAAAAATGATGCATTAGAAATCCAAATATTTAAGTATTCCTGTATTACATTTAACGTTTTTACTGCCTTGAACAAAGTAAAGGAAGTATTGTAATCGCGTAAAATTTCGGTTTTCAGATTTCAACGAAAATATCCATTTTGACCATCCCTGAATCCATTTTGACTAATTTCGTCGTGACGTCTGTACGTACGTATCTCGCATAACTCAAAAACGATAAGCCGTAGAAAGTTGAAATTTTGTATTTAGAACTGCTATAACATGTAGTTGTGCACCTCCCTTTTTGGTCATTACATAATTTCCAGAAATGGTACTTTATTTGAAGCCTATAACAGATTTTATAAAAAAATATTTTAAAATATAATCCGGAACTTTTAAAATTTGGTATATAAGACTTTTATGTCAATTGGAATAACAGTAGATTTGGGTTAAAACAGGCTAACCGGAAGTGATATATTACCTAAAGTTGTTAACAGTTTTTCTTGAATAAAATGGTTTCATTTTGATTTTAGAAATAAATGCTTCAAATAAGAGTTTTAGCGAATTAAATTCTGCGTCTAGCACATCAAGTATTATTAAATTAGCCTTTTGTATAATCGAAATATGTAAATTTAAACTTATATACTTTTTGGTTTTTGTAATGAAGCTTGCTATGGATTAGGACAAAAAATAACAAAAAAAAATAATAAAATAGATGTTAATGTCAAATTATGTCAAATACGTGCAATTTTATAATTGGATCTATACTTCGTATTGGTCTTGCGTACAAGGAAGTCGTGTGGTGTCCACTTCAGATTTTTTATAATTAAATTGACTATACTGAATTACATTTACGGAGTTCTGATACTAAATTTATTATTCTGAATTTCAAGTGACTTTTTAAATTATAAGTGACGCTTTCTGAATTACAATTAGATCCGCCGATGATCTTTTTTTCGCAGCTTCAGCCCAACCATTATAATGAACGTAGAACTTGAAAGTTTTTTAAATTTCCAAAAGATCCAAATATGAAGTATACGTGAATAAACTTAGTCAGATTAGTATTTATTTAAAATAGAAGAAAACTTTATAATGTGTTCAAAAGTTAAATTCTGGTTTAGCATAGAACCGCCTTAGCAACGAAGACGCCATTTTCTTCTTTGGAAACCTTCGTGACATCAGTGTAGTGTTTTATCAAATTGTTTCCACAAAAACATTCAATTTTACAATGAAAACCACTGTTTTAGTATCACTGGTTTACCCTATATTAATGTAGTACAAACAGTCCTTACACCATTCAGACATTTTCTTATATCTATTGTGTGCGGTAAACTTTCCGCGGTGAATTGTGTGCGATGAATTTTCCCCACGGTGAATTTTCCGCGGTGAATGTTCCTAAACCCATTGAGGCAAAGAACTACTACAAATTATTCAAATTCTATTTTATTTGAATGAAAACTGATTCACAGACCACGGTGTTTAGTGTTTTCTTGATGTTTATAGTTAAATGAGGGCATAATAGTTCATTATGCCCTCATTATAATCCGATCATCGTTATGGATTTTAAATTAGAAATAATATGAACGGTATATAATGAAAATTATTTTCTTTTTAATTATAATTCATTACAATAATAATGATTGATTACAAAAATTAATACATTAATTGATTACAACAATTAATATAATAAGAAAACAGCTTTAAAAGCACAAAATAAATAATTTTTAATTTAATTATAATACTTAAAATTGATTATGAAAAGAGCTTTACAAAGTAATTTACTTTCACCACACATGTAAATAGTAAGCACGTCGAATTGCAGACTGCAATGTTTCGTATTGATTTTGGGCGGATGACGGATCACTAATTTTTTGTGGACGATATTTATCTACGTTTGAATTCATTTTTGATAGTATATTCATCGTCACATGTAACACATCCAAAGCAGTACAAACTGTTAAAGGTATTACAGAAAAACCAAAGTGAGTAAATACTATTTATTCAAACCAGGCAAAATCTCATATGACACACACTATTTTTCAGTAATGCTATGACAACAACATTCAATACACTGCAGCCTACTCTAACACTATAACAAAACTCTCTAAAATGTAATAATATTCAGAAATAAGTGCATAAGAAATAAAGAACTGAGATCTGTCGTGTGTAAACGAACCTCAAAATATAATACATTTTCTACAGACGTGAATGGAATAATTACGGGAACATTTATGCATTTCTCTTCCTCAAAATATGCAAAATAAATAATTTCTTTACACCGTTTCGATAAAATATCTTCCAAAACATCTAATTCACCCAGTTTCAAAAATAAATAAATGTTGATAAAAAACAAAACAATTAAACAACATCCTTAGCAACGCCAAAGCTTAAGCATTATTGTAATCAAAATTATTATAAATGGTAAACTTATTTCACATATTCTAGTGAGACATAAAATCTTGTATGCGCCACGAGCGTTACTAGATGATAATGCCCATCGGACATATACCTATTAACTAATAGGTATATGCCATCGGACGACATCTATCCCTCGGGCCAAAAGCCGTTGGGCTAGATCCTCGTCGCCCTCCTGGCATTATCATCATCGTAACGCCCTTGGTACATAAAATACTATTATGTCATTTGAAATGAAGTTGCGAAGTTAAACTTAGTTAATTATTCTGAACTTAAATAAAGTAGGGGATAGACGATTTTCGTCTGAAGAAGATATTAATGATACAATAGTATTCCTGATCATTTTGAAAAAAATCAAAAGGTGATTGGTTGCGAGCTTTTAGGAAGTGGAAGGAAAGGTATAGTAAAATGTATTATTTTTGAAAGTAACTACTTTGAACATGAAAAATAAAACGCGGTACATTACGATTTATAAGGATAATTAAATCTCTCTCATATCTTATCTTTGTCTTTTTGTCTTGGTAACTTCATTCCACGTTCAGATCTTTCGCAATAATATATTTATATTCCTTCTGGTACATTTATCTTTTATATAACTAATTGCATCCCTTTTAGAAGAATGAGTCGTGTTAAGGGGTGGAAATAAACATCTGAGACCTTACCGTTAATGAAGTTTTATACAGTGCAAGAACACGATGTTCCGTGTTTAATTTATCATAAATCTTGCACAGCGCATTTCTTTCTGCACTTTTTCACGCCAGTGTTTTTTTTATTCCGCCATCGTTCATCCCGCACAGCCATCTGGATCCTGTTGCCTAGTTTTTCTTGTCTCGTGAAATATTTGCTCTCACTTCGTTCTGTGCGTCTCATTTCTTAACTCGCACCCCGCCCTTCGCCTTTCACGGGGAGGAACTGTGGTGAATTACAAGTCTTCCACTGTCAGTTTGTCCACAGCCAACTGCGCAAACGACTTCCGATTGATTTAAATTTCTTAATGAGGATGGATTGGAAAGTTAGCAGCCTAGAGGCACAATAATTTTTTTGTTAGGTTTTGTGAACTGTCGTTAGTATCTTTGCAAAGTTTTATGTAAATCCGCTAATTTGTAACAATTGGATTTTTTTTTAATTAACGTTTTCATTGACTTTTTTTAAAATTGAACACACGACTTCCTTTTACGCAAGACCAACATGAAGTATAGGCCCAATTATAAAACTGCACGTATTTGACGTAATTTGACATTAACCATTTACCCGCCGCTCTATGATCCACGCATTTAGCTACTTTGAAACTTTCACCCCGTTATAATTAGAGTATTTTAAACTATATTTTGAAAAAACGAAAAATTTATGAGGCGTAGATTAGCTTATTTTACATGTTCCCATTTTGGGAACGTTGGCTTTTAAAGATACTAAAATATGGATATTCAAAAAAATATTTATTATCTATTTCTTGTTACATAATTAAATTTATATATAATATAGAATATAAAATACAAGCACTATTTTTTATGATATCTTCCACAACAAATTATGAACTACACGACTACCTAGAGGACTTTTGGGCTCTTCACTTTTTCCACAGTAGATTTCCAAATTATATGGATAACCATCCACACCACACAGCATCCATATTTTGAAACCAAATCTTATTGGTTTATTCCTAATGAACATTTTCGCAGAGTGATGATCATTGACTCATCGATTGGTGGAAAATTCCAAATTGTTGAAATTGTACTTTGAGTTTTTCGAAAAATTCTGATAGTTTAGCAACTTTTGTCTGAGAAAGGTTTTTATTGTCGGCTATATGAAAATATCGTTTTATCGTTCGGAATGTGTTCATAGTTTTAGCAAAAATTCGAATGCAGAAGTCTTCCGCAGTAGACCAGTAATCATCTTCGGCGGGGAGGGAATGATACCCACTAATTAGCAAAAGACCCAAAAACTGTCTCATATTTTCTTCCGACAAGTCAAAAGAATGATTATTTTTGTCTCTCCGTGCGTATAAAATTGTCTGTGTTGTTAGATAATTCACAATATCAGGTGTTAGAAATAACAAAAATATTTCAAATTCTGATTTTTGAATATGCTCATTGCCAACTTTAGGTGGATCTTTAGGATCTTCTTTTATTGCAACGTCTTCGCTTTTTCTCCAATAAATTTCAGATTGCTGATTATTTCTTTGGAGATACGCTAATGGTATATTATCTTCATCATCATCATCGCTATCCCGGGCTGAATTATAATCGTGAATTTCTAATTCGCCTGGAACTTCGCTTGGCAAATTGACTTTGTCAAGAATATCTTCAGTAATATCTTCCTCATCAGAATCTACTGGTTGGTCACCAGAACCTGGTGATAAAATGACTAAATCCACTTCATTTGCATGTGAGTTACACTGAATGGCCTCAACTGCATCACACAAGTATCGATAACTGCTACGAGTTGAACTAAATAATCATCTCTTCGTAATTCATTATAAATTGTAATATACATATATTAAAATTTTATTTACCCATAAAATGTCCCGGGATCCATAGTAACAAATATTTTATAAGAATCGACGTTTACATAAGTACAGCACAGAACATCGGAGCAAACTTACATAGGGTATTCCCCGAATTGTGATTTGGTTATACGCCAACGTTCCCAAAACGGGACATGTATTTATATCTAATTATAAAATTCTAATGTATACAGATCTAATTTTATGCAATGTATGGTTGGAATCCGTAAACTAAAGAGAATTAATTATCAATAAAATAATTTAAAATATAATGCTAGGTATTTTTTTATATTTTGTTTTGTGAGTGCACATTTTATTGCAATTTTTTTTGTATTTCCGGAAACCATATTACAAATACATATGCATGCAGTTTGCAAACGAGTAAGTTTTATTAACGAAGCAACCTAACTTTTCAAAATGCTAGGTAAAAAACTTATCATTTTTGCCATAGATTACGGATAATTAATTAAGAAGCATGTGTTACCATTTTGGGAACGTTGGCGGGTAAATGGTTAACATTAATTTTTTATTTTTTTGTTATTTTTTGACCTAATCCATAACAAGCTTTTTTACAAAAACCAAAACGTATATAAATAAATATAAAAATATCACGGCTTATTACCCATTGCTGGGTGTGCCAATCTGCTTTGTACTCTCGCATCTTGTCTCGTCCCGTTGCATTATGTGAGACGAGAACGAGAGCGAGATTTCAGTTTAAAATTCGAGGCGAGATCGATATAACAACTGCGAGAAGCGAGAAAAAGTATTTGTAACTTTATAGCTTTGATTCATAAATTCATTGAAAAATGCACCGTACAAGGAGTACAGTCAACGCTAATTCATGCATAGAACACGTAAATGTGAAAATTATATGAATTCACAATATTTTTTGAGTCTATTTAGAGTCGATTAGTATCGGTCTCTGAGCGAGAAAATGCAAAAATAAAGACAAAATCGGTATTGCATCCAATAGAAATAGTTTTCTCCTATATTTCATCCCCTAATTCACCCCAGTCAAAACCACGGTTAATAAAACTATTGTCGCCACTGAAAAGTAAAGGATGTTATAGTAAGCGTCAATGGGAGCCCACAGGGAGAGAAGCGGAGTGATTGGTTGCCAGCGGGTTACCAGTGTAGCGGTTTTTTATGACTTAATCTTACTTAAGTAGTGGCATATATTTAATGGAAAAGTGTAGAAACTTTTATATACAAAAAATATTTTTTTAATGTTTAATTCGTTTTACTGATGACAGAATGTGTTCTTATTGAAATAGTTCAGAGAGCACAATTTTATCACATTTTCTGGTGACCGTAACTGAATAAACATTATGTTCGTATTGAAATAATTTGGTGACCAGAATTTAATGTTTCGTCTCTTTATTATAGTTATATGACTGCCAATACATGGGAGACAGTGCTATTGGTGCCAACTTGTCTTTTGTAGTAATAGTAATAGTAGTGCGCAAGCGCTTATTTTTATAGCGCGACTCTCGCGAGACTCTCTTGTGAGAACGAGATGAGATACAAAAAAATGTGCGAGAACGAGAGCGAGATCGAGATTACAGATCCGAAAACGAGACGAGATCGATATTTTATATTTCTCGTCTCGTCTCGCCTCGTGTGCATCACTAGTACACAGATATCGGTAATGATGAAATATTTGCACCATGCGGGCGCTTACCAGACGTCACCGCACGGGCACTCATTTCTGGTGTGGAGAGTGCACCACAGGGGTCAATTTTGTGCTTTTTAAAATTCGAAATATTTGGCGTCGGTCGGGATCGAACCCGCTTCCCCAGATTCGCGACCAGACACAAATGGATTCAGGGCTGGTCAAAATGGATATTTCCGTTAAAACCTGAAAACCGAAATTTTTCGCGATTACAATACTTCCTTTACTTTGTAGAAGGAAGTAAAAATGAAATCTCGCACATCAAATTTAAGTTTGTGATATTTTGTCGCAGGGCGACTTGGGAAAACTTGATTTCCGTGGTGAGTTACGTCATTGAAATGTAGAAGATTTTTTACCAAACTTCTTTAAGTACTTGGTTTGTTATGCCGAAAGCGTTTCAAGGCTTTGACATGCAGATATTTCTAATTAAATTCCAGTTGGTGAAAATTGTGTTATACGCAGCTCCTGAAGTTTTTATTGTTGTTTCAGGCTTTCTAAATTAATAACAAGTTCAAAAACTTCTTTCAAATTTCGTGCCAAACTTTGCGACGAAGGTCACTATTTTTATAGTTGTGGCAAAAATAAAATGTTCGGAAACTTTGGCAAGATCGTTGTCGTTAATTTTGGTTAAGTAATAAACACTTTATTTTATTCGTCAATTGTAGCCATTTTCGAAATGCAAGGTCAAGGCATCCTTTAATTATACAATTGTTGAATGATTACTGTTATTTTATTACCCGGCGTGAGACAAAATTTCTTTTCAATTGCAGTTGCAACAATACCTTATTATAATATTATCTTTTATAATTTAATTTAAGGACAATTACCTACTATTTTTTACTCTCATGAATAAAATAAATTTATAAGTTTTATTTCTTCGTACACTGTGAGTGTACAGTCTATAAATTATTACATCTTCTTGCTGATTTAGTATTTTCAATTTTCCTAGAAACAGATTTATTTGGGTGAAATATTTCAGTAGTTACTAGTAGACATTTTACGGGCACTCACATATCGTAGCAATCGTATCACAAGACATATTCATTTAATAAAATCTAATGTTATGGAGTCGCGTGGCTGTGTGCGTTATATGAATGTGATCGGTTGTGATTCGGACGGCCCGGGTTCGTTTCCGAACAGAGCATCTAACAAAACCCAAACCGTAACATTTTAACGAACCCACACCCAGAACCGAACCTCAAATATATTTTTCAATTGAACGAGAGTCGGAACGGAACCGGGAATTAAAATTCGGGTTCGGGGTTCAGCTCCAGTTCAGATTCATTTCCACTCCGAAATGACAGCGTTTTCATAAAATTTGTGTTCATATTCTGGGCGCATTACATTATAAATTCCGGTTCGCATTTTATATTACTTCTATATTCAAAAATCTGATGTGGCCAGCACATAACCTCTCGCCAGATATTTTACCTGGTTGTACACATAAAACGAAAAATACTTATAGGTATTTAAATACAAATACATATATTCATGTCTCACTACAAAATAATTCTCACATATATTTGCAAAATCTATGGGATATTTTAATATAAATTATGTACAATACATACATTTTCTTTATATTCAATATCCTGAAATTTTCGTTTTCTATTTTCCTTTTCTTTTTC
The DNA here is from genome assembly GCA_963082715.1 of Harpalus rubripes. Taxonomy (NCBI): domain Eukaryota; kingdom Metazoa; phylum Arthropoda; class Insecta; order Coleoptera; family Carabidae; genus Harpalus; species Harpalus rubripes. The sequence continues at coordinate 10,655,458 of OY720454.1, forward strand.
TTTATATTCGTCATTTTTTCGCAAATTCCTTTTATATTCTTTTTACATATATTCTGTTGCGTTGTTGACTTTTTTTATTTTCATAATCTTCATAATGATGTACAAATATTTTTGACAGTGGCATACAAATATTTTTGACAGTGACATTTATGTGTCAATTACAAACATTTCAATTTCTTGCCTTGTAGTAGTTTTATCTGAGATTTTTTACATCAAATTATTTTATATGCATTACTTTATCTCTAAATCTATAGAAGATATAATAATGAATTTATATTTATCGAATAAAGAATTTAAAATTCTTTAATATAAGTATTTACATAAATTTTCGATATATAATATTTAGATGATTTTTTTCTTGTAACTGCAACTTCCGGTTGTCCAATTGTTACCAAAACTTAATCAACTCTTCCCATTATTGTTAGATTCAGGAATCCGTAGTTAAAAATGTCTTAAGTCTTATAGTATTTGAGATATCGTGAATCCAACATCCACACACACATCCACACACACATACGGACATCATCGTAAAAATGTTATAATCGGATTCTAGGGACCTTAAAACGTGCTTATTCACTAAAATCTGGATATGCGATTTTTAGCATGAATACAATACCTCTCTTAGCGAGAGGTAAAAAACATTAATTCAATTTTCATTAGCTCGATCCCAATACCTGAACCCGGAACAAAACCGTAGGTTTTATTAATGCTTGAACCAGAACCGCACACGCACCCATCTGTCAAAAACAAATTTAACTGAAATCAAAAAACATTAATTCAATTTTCATTAGATCGAACCGAACCTGCACCCAATACCTGAAGCCGGAACAAAACCGCAAATTTTTTTAATGCTTGAACCAGAACCACACAGGTACCCATCTCAAAAAAACTGATGTGGACACCACACGACTTCCTTGTACGCAAGACCAATATGAAGATGAAGTATAGACCCAATTATAAAATTGCACGTGTTTGACGTAATTTGACATTAATATCTATTTTTTATTTTTTTATTTTTTGTCCTAATCCATAGCAAGCTTTATTACAAAAACCAAAAAGTATATAAGTTTTAAATTTACATATCTCGCTTATACCAAAGGCTAATTTAATAATACTTGATGTGCTAGACGCAGAATTTAATTCTCTAAAACTCTTTATTTGAAGCATTTATTTCTAAAATCAAAATGAAACCATTTTATTCAAGAAAAACTGTTAACAGCTTCAGGTAATATATCACTTCCGGTTAGTCTGTTTTAACCAAATTCTGCTATGTTATTCCAATTGATATAAAAGTCTTATATACCAAATTTGAAACGTTTTGGATTATATTTTAATATAGTTTTTCATTATTATAGGCTTCAAATAAAGTACCATTTCTGGAAATTATGTAATGATCAAAAAGGGAGGTGCACAACTAGATATTATAGAAGTCCTAAATACAAAATTTCAACTTTCTACGGCTTACCGTTTTTGAGTTATGCGAGATACGTACGTACGTACAGACGTCACGATGAAATTAGTCAGAATGGATTCAGGGATGGTCAAAATGGATATTTCCGTTGAAATCTCAAAACCGAAATTTTTCGCGATTATAATGCTTCCTTTTTGTACAAGTAAAAATCTGGTGTGGCCAACACAATACCTCCCCCCAGTTACAGCCCGAGTCAAAAAAAAGTTTAGCGAATTTTACTATAATTTTGACAGTTTATTTTTTAAAGTATAGTATAATCTAAACCAAGTAATTACTTTATTTTACACCCCTCAACAGGATTAAATCCCAATTACAGAGTGGGTTCATATTCGGACACATCCATGCCTTAGTGGGATTCGAACTCAGAACCCCGAGGGCACTCATGACATGAGGCGCTGCTCTAATTATTGACCCACCGGAGCTATAATAAAATGAAGATTAAATTTTAAATACCGGGATAGAATAGAATTCACTAATCCAAAAATGAGGATTAGCTTAAACATTTTTGTGAATCGTTAATTTTTATTAATCTAAATAAATACCTACATATTTACTTATGCTGGAAACTGTATTGAATTCCTTTTCTATTGTTGTATTTATTTTTTTCTTTTAAAAACATTACTAATATTATTTTGAAATGATTAGTTCTTTGATAGTGATATTTATCTGTCAGTTACATACATCTGAATAACTGCGTTTTGTTTGTTTAAAGCGGAGGTACTGGGATTTAAATTATAGATAATTTTATATATTTTTTTTATATGGGGTCTCGTGGCCGCGTGCCTGAGTGTCAGGTCGCGAATCTGGGGAACCGGGTTCGATCCCGACCGACGCCAAATATTTCCAATTTTAAATGGCACAAAATTGACCCCTGTGGTGCACTCTCCACGCCAGCAGTGAGTGCCCGTGAGGTGACGCCTGGTAAGCGCCCGCACGGTACAAATATTTCATCATTACCGCATCTGTGTACAAAAGCAGATTGGCACACCCAGCAATGGGTAATAAGCCGTGATGATATATTTATATTTATTTATTTATATTTTTATAAATTTATCCATAAAATATATAGAAAAAGTATTAATGCAAATTTATAGAAAATTTAATAATCTTTAATTTTTATAATAACATTAATCTCGAAAAAATAACATTTAAAGGTATTTTTCGAAGAAAAACTATTTTGAGTTTCTAATAAAGTGCCATTTCCGGTTATCCGATTTCCACCAAAATCTAATGGGCTCTTTCCATTACAGAAAAAGTTCGAAATACAAGGTTTCATAATTTTGAAAATGTTAAAATTGGATTCTAGGGACCTTAAAACGTGGCCATTTACCAAAATCTTTATGCGATTTTTAGCACGATCCCTAACCTCCCTTACCAAGGGTAGCGGGAGGTAAAAACAAATTAACCTGAACCGAAACTAATTTTTGCACGTAGTACATGAATTATTTCCAATTTGCAAATATCTCTTTACTTTTAAGAGGGTCGTTTTGACCTTAACACGAAATCTGCGCATAGAAGCAGATTGGCACACCCAGAAATGGGTAATACGAGTACGCTCTGATAATATATTTATATTTATTTACAACACTAAACTTGACGACTGGTAATACTTAATTTTAGTCACTGTAACCATCCCTTAACTATCCAATTACTACGGCTATCATTTAAAAATAGATTCGGGTGATTAAAGAACAACTGAATTTATTATTTTTAGTCATACCCTAAACAACCCTAATTAAAAATAAATAATACTACCAGTCTATGTGCATAAAAATAATAATTATTTATTCTATTTCGGTGTCTTTATGAAAACACGTCCTGAAGAAGATCTATGAACGCACTGTTTTTGGCGCTTTTCGTCTTCTAAAGGTGCTATAAATGTATACAAAACTCACAGGTGAATGACAAAATATAAGCTCAAATTACTGTCAGTCAGTCAGCAATGCATTTTCAGCTGTATAAGCTAACAAAATTTAGCGAGAAGCGCTACTAACATAACTGATAAAAAAACACCAAATCTTATTTGTGATAAGTCGCATTTTGAAAAAAATCTGGTGTGGCCAACACAATACCTCCCACCATATACCGCCCAAGTCACAAAAAAGATTAAGATAATTCTTATTTTTGGATTAGCGAATTGTAATCTAATTATGGCAGTTTATTTCTTAAAATATAGTCTAATCTAATCCAAGTAACTACCTTTTTTGATAATAAAATGAAGATTACATTTTAAATACCGGAGTAAAATAGAATTCACTAATCCAAAAATGAGAATTAGCTTAAACTTTTTTGAGAATCTTTAATTTTTATTAATCTAAATACATACCTACATATTTACATATGCTGGAAACTATTAACTTCATTTCCAATTGTTCTATTTACATTTTTTCTTTTTAAAACGTTACTATTATTAATTTGAAATGATTAGTTCTTTGACAGTGACATTTATCTGTCAGTTACATACATTTGAATAACTGCGCAACCAAGGAGTTTTGTTTGTTTAAAGCGTAGGCTAAATAAAATAAATAAATATAAATATATCATTAAGGCTTATTACCCATTGCTGGGTATAAAATTGGACTCAAGAACAATGGCTTAGCGTCATTTGGAGTGATGAGTCCAAATCTGCAGTTTGCCTGGGAGATTGTAGATTTTATAAATTTATCCATAAAATATATAGAAAAACTATTAATGCAAATCTATAGATAATTTAATAATCTTTAATTTTTATAATAACATTAATGTCGAAAAAATAACATTTAAAGGTATTTTTCGAAGAAAAACTATTTTCAGCTTCTAGTAAAGTGCCATTTCCGGTTATCCGATTTACACCAAAATATAATGGGTTCTTTCCATTACAGAAAAAGTTCGAAATACAAGGTTTCAAAATTTTCTGAATGATAGTATTTGAGTTAGAGTGGAGGATCCATACATACACACAGACATCATCGTGAAAATGTTAAAATTGGATTCTAGGGACCTTAAAACGTGCTCATTTTCCAAAATCTCGATATGCGATTTTTAGCACGATCCCTATACCTCCCTTCCCAAGGGTAGCGGAGGTAAAAAAAACTAATAGAATTATAAAAACGTTTTTCATAAGGGCTGTTACCGCAAAGCGACTCGTTTTCCAAACATGGGCTCGTGCGTTAACAGATTGCCTTATGAAACTTGTTTTTTAATATACGTACTATTTATGTTACTTAATTTTGAATTAATTGAAGTAAAAGTATTATTTCAATCCTCTTGTCATTTACTAAAGTTTCATTTTTACTCTTAATGGAATAAAATTATGAATTTCTTTAACAATGTTATCTACATTAAAATTTTGAATTCATTCATGTTATCTGGTGACTATTATTACATTTTAAAAGCCGAATGAATTTTGTTGTCATCATTGTACAAAATTCATCATGACGATTCCATTGTCAAAATCACAAGGATGAACTTCTTTTCAGCTATTGAAATTTCAAACTAATCAAGAATGCAAAAAATGGTTTGTTTTTCATAGGACCCTTCATTTTTCATTAAAATGTGTAGGTACTTTAATCCCATATTTTACAATATGCTAGTAAATATTTTAACATAAATTATAATCTAAATATGTGGAATTATCGAGAAAGTGTTCATGTATTATAAACTCAAAGTCGAATTCTCACCTCCAAAGAAAAGTTACCTACTCTGACTGCAATGATTTATATGCAGAATATTTTTATTTATATACCTTCCGACTGAGTTGTTATATGGGTATAGATATAGAGAATGAGGATATCACGAATATGCTAAAGATAATATTTTACTGGGAACTTCATACATATTATAATGAGTAATAAACAGACATAGGTCAGCTTTTAATTGTTTCGAAACAAAATAGATATACATGACCAGCTGTCATGTTCTAAATAAAGACAAAAAGAAATGATGAATGTCACAACCACAATCATAACATTTGGTATTATTTATTTTTAGGTATTATATTCTTATCATTTTATAGAGTTCGCCTTTACTTAAATGTTACGCATCTTGACACTTTTACAGTACAGAATTTTTTTTTAGTTTTATGTAGTGCGTTTACATACTATTGAAACCTCATGTATTAAGTCCAATTCTGTGGTGTCTAAAATTGAAATTGCGAGAGGTAATGTGCTAGCCACATCAGATTTTTTACTTCCTTGTACATAGTAAAGGAAGTATTGTAATGGTGAAAAATTTCGGTTTTCAGATTTCAACGGAAATATCCATTTTGACCATCCCTGAATCCATTTTGATTAATTTCGTCGTACGTATGTGCACCTCCTTTTTTGGACATAATTTCCAGAAGTGGTACTTTACTTGAAACCTATAATAGATTTTAATGAAAAACTATTTTAAAATATAATCCAAAACTTTTCAAATTTGCTATATAAGACTTTTATGTCAATGGGAAATAACATAGTAGATTTTGGTTAAAATAGGGTAACCGGAAGTGATATATTACCTGAAGGTATTAACTATTTTTCTTGAACAAAATGGTTTTATTTTGATTTTAAAAATAAATGCTTTAAATAATAGATTTAGAGAATTAATTTCTGCGTCTAGCACATCCAATATTATTAAATTAGCCCATTGTATAAGCGAGATATGTAAATTATAAATTATATACTTTTTGGTTTATGTAATAAAGTTTGCTATGTAGGACAAAAAAGTATAAAAAATTAACGTTATGTTAAATTACGTCAAATACGTACAATTTTATAATTGGGTCCATACGAGTATTTCATGTTGGTCTTGGGTACAAGGAAGTCGTGTGGTGTCCACATTAGATTTTTTTTATGTGTCAAAATACAGGCCCTTGGTTTTGTAACTTTAAATTCTACTAGAATTGGGTAAGAATAATTAATACAAATATAATCCAACTTTAGGTTACGTAAACACAAAAATGTCATGCATAAACTATAGCGATAGAAATTCAAGTCTGGTAGAATTGGAAATCTACTCTGAGAAAGAGTGGAAACCTCAATTCTAGTAAAAAAAATTGAAATCTTAGAATTTAAATTCACTTAAGAGTGCTTTTTATTTATTACATTTAAAATTAACTGCCTTTCAAATTTCACGTTTTGAACCGAGATTTAGCAATTGCATATATAAACCAACAATGGTGACCTTTAGTTTGCGGTTACATACCCCTAATACATCATACAAACAGACAAGGACAGGGTCGGTCCCTTTACATTAATTATTATTTGAAAGGAAATATTTCACGATATTTTTATATAAGATTTAAATGTTATTACAAAAACAAGTACAACAAACGATAAATTTTAAAATTTATGCAGTATGTGGTCTCTATATTATTAGTACCTTTAAAATATGTCACATTTATCTTATATACATATATGCATTTAATAATTTTTAATTATAATTTACAAAATATACAATACGTATTCGTACTTCCAAATTATGCACAAAGAGCAAAGCCTATTTCAAATAAGTACTTAATCCCACGAAAATAAAATAAGTTTTTGGTTATTTATAATACAGTGACCATGTACTGCATAAATTTTAAAATTTATCGTTTGTTGTACTTGTTTTTGTAATAACATTTAAATCTTATATAAAAATATCGTGAAATATTTTCTTTCAAATAATTCTTAATGTAAAGGGACCGACCCTGTCCTTGCCTGTTTGTATGATGTATTAGGGGTATGTAACCGCAAACTAAAGGTCCCCATTGTTGGTTTATAGATTAAGTGTTAAATCGTTTTACGACAAAGTGTTCTTGTATAGCTTGTTCGAAGATATTTCGTTATGGCTTTAACTTACTAAGCCTGTGTGGTGAACCGCACACAGCAGGAGATTGTACCTGTTGGCGCTCAGGGTAGGATTGCAAAATATTTAAATTCGGAAATCCCTAATCTCTGTGCACATTACGTATTTCAGATTTACTTGAAATAATAATGAATTCACAAAATTAAACTAAGTCTTTGACTATTATTAGAAATATAAGATGAGAAGAATCGTCCTTGACTGGTATTAATACATATTAGGGAAAATAAGATACCAAAGGCATACCTAGTGAGTAGGTATATAAATGAGTTTTCAAAAATTTATCCAATTGAATTAATTTGGGGGCAATTAAAATGCAATATAAGACGGATCAATACATCACCGACTGTAAGTGACGATGTTACCGAACTAATAATAAGTGAAATGAACAATATAACACCAGAAATTTGGGCTAACAATGTGCGTCATGTGATTGATATAGAAAATCAATATATTGATAATAATATTAGCAAAGATTTTATTATAAATATTCAAGACTCAAGTGACGATAGTGAAATGGATTGAGATTGTGACAATGATATTGTCGAATAATTACATATGTATATCAGTGTAATATATATTTATTTTCATGTATGGCACTATTGTTTAATTGCATTATTAAATTAAATGATGAATTGTTATACAATAATACTTTTATGTAACATTTTTTTTTTTGCTTCATTATCATTAATAATATTTGTACAAAATTCTCTGTTTCATTATTAAAAATTAAATTAAATTGGGAAATTTTGAATACATACCTGTCCTTCCATCCCTATAAATCAAGCTTAAATCCCTAACAATAGACTCGCTGAGAGGGCCATAACGAAATATTTTCGAACAAGCTATAATATGCATTTTACTATAACATGCTAAATATTGTGAGAAATTAAATACCAAATCAAAATCTTCTTCATAGTTAAGTACATAATCGTTTATTCGATTCCGTATGCAGTATACCGTTCGACCCATCCTTTATTCGAGTCCTACCTCAACCTCTCACTGAATAATTCATCTATGGGTGCGTCTCTATGTCTGAGGGAGTGCCCTCGCCCTACGCCACTGGTGTATGATATAATTAAAGCTGGCTGCTCTTTGTGTCTGCCACGCCGTCTTGGTAATGTCGTTAAAAACCTCGCCGTCTCTGCGTTTCTTTCTCTCGAAGCCGGTAGTGGTGCGATGCTGGGATGCTTGTTTGACGAAGAAGAGAAGAAGACGGGTTACACCCCCGACCATTAATGCAATGCGCGCTTTGTTCTGCGGGGTTTTAAGTTTATATGTCAAAGAAGAAAGAGCAAGTATTGAGGATTGTAATCTAGCAAGGTGTAAGATAGAGTTTGAGTTTAAGTTTAAAGGTAGTGTACAAAGAATGCTTTAGGGTAGGTTATGTTGAAGACGAAGTAAGGTATGACTAGCGAACGAAAGTTGACGTTTAAATTATTTTATAGATGTGGTTTATTTTGAAACCCTAGAGAAGAATAGAATTGTACGAAATATTCAGGTATGAAATTTTTGCATGAACCCATTTAAATAGTGGACTAGGAAAGCACAGAAATACATTACTATGTCTGGCTGAAAATAGAAGGCCGATAGGGTAACTGAATATCCAAACAGGGATGCGTTTAAAATATTTTAAACATTTTTCGTTTATGTTGATTATAACAAAATATTTTGATCTTTAAACTATTTAGTTTGGCAATTCTGTGAAACAGGATTATTTTTATTTTCCTCTAACAGTAATTCACATTCGAGGATTGCTTACACCTGAGACGATCGAACTAGAATTTGCGGTATTAAATTTTTTAAATACATACCTGAATCCTGTTGCTAAGGTCATTTTAAATGCCTCCTGGTATTGAGTACTATTTTAATCTTCTTTAACGGAATACATAAGGGGCAGTTTCCTTTCAAATCAAATATAGGGAAATATTTTCAAAAGAAACCACATCTATTAAATAATCTAAACGTCAACTTTCATTCGCTAGTCATACTATACTATAATCTAATATTACATTTATCTAACGCTTATGCTCAGTTCCATGGCTTAAGTTAATTCGTAACTACAGGTTTTATGATCTATTTTACATTTCGTTTTGATCTTTTGATACTATATTGTCAATGGAGTTAGCCATTATTTTATTTCTCTCTTTCTCTCTCTCTCTTTCTCTCTCTCTCTTTGAAATCTTAATTGTTATTATTATTAGGCACTAATATTTTTTGTAATATTCTGTGACCTATATATTATTCTCATTTTTTTACTATTAATTAAATTTGAGTTTTATTTCTAAAACAAATTCACATACCTATCCAAAATAAAATTTAAGATATCATGAATTAAATTTAAGATATCTCTAATACAATTTTAGATATCTGCAAATGATTTGAATATCCATAATTCGTTTATTGATATTCTTCATTAAATTTAAGATATCTGTTATTAAATTTGTGATATCTTTCATTATTTATTTTCAGATATCTCAAATTTAATTATAGATATCTGAAAATGAATTGTAGATATCACTAGACGAATTTCGCACATCAGTAAACAAATTAAAAATATCAATTAACGAATTTTGAATATGTAACTTTTAAAATAAAAATACATATCCATATTTTATTTAGTGATATTCTTAACTTGCTTAGTGATACCCGAATTTCATTTAGTGATATCTTAATTCTTTTAGTGATACCCTTATTCAACTAGTGCTATCCCTAATTTATTTAGTGATATCCTTAATTCGTTAGTGAATATTAAATGATTGATTAAGCCTTATTTACTCATTTTGGTCAGTACTATATGCCCTTTCATTTTTTTTTCGAAATATGATTACACCCTATATGTATGACGTAAATGTTAAGGGCATTAAAAACTGGTATATATTAAAAACTAATATCGTTTTTAAACATCGATAGTCTCTTTAATACAGGTTAAGGTCTAATTATCTAACTATGAAGTGAGTTAATACGGGCGATTAATAATCGAGACATTTTAATAAAGTTTAGCGGAAACTTATCTGTAGTAAAAAAAAAACATATCAATAACATTTTACTGTATTTTATAGATTGTTGATATACTATTTGAACGAAATAAAAATAAATAATGTTTGTATGTTGCAGTTCGCACCATAAATAGAGTTAAGAAAATGATGTTACATCATTGAAAGGTCATGATTTTAAAAATCGGTATTAAATAAAATAAAAGATATATCTTCGAAGCAGAAATATATGTATCGAATTTGACCTAAATTATTCTATTCATAACCTACATAAATATCATTGTATTTAATAAGCCAGTGTCTCGTACATATTTAAAAATATTGTAATGTTTATTCAATGACATAAATAGAACATGTTCTATGTATTGTACAAGGACAATTATTACTATTTGAAAAAGTATTTGAAATATTTGTAACATTTCCAAAATATTTTCAGGAAAATATTTATATTGCCACAGCTGAAAAATATTGACTTTTTTCATTCCACTTCAGGAAAATGTTTACTGCATAATATATGGCTCGTCAATCGTAAATATGTTCATTAAGATTTACTATGCTTTTAAGTGTTGACTGATTGTTTTATTTTTCTAATTTTGGTTTCTTTTTATTTCAGGTGAGTGTTCCATATTCTCTTTATTTCTTCGAGGCCATGGAGATATTACGTAGATGGTATGTTTATAACATTTTATGTATTTACTATTTGAAATTTTGAAACAGATACAAAAAGTTTAGTACACCAGCCGATTTTCATAATGTCTTTAATTTGCATAGTCTTTAGATACATTATTTTCAGAACACTTCTAGCCTTTTTTAAAATAAATAAGGTGATATTTGACAATGATAAGTGTATTACCAACAAAAATTTTCTTGGTTGTATTATGTAGATTGTAGGTACTCGTATTTAAAAGAAAGATTTAAAAAAATTTATCTATTCTCATTAGCAAGTTTTACCGAAATTTTAGTGGTTGAAGTTTTTACTCTTCGTATATAAAAATGACGAAACAATTTTGACAGATAGATTCTTGTGATTCTATAGTTTGCTATGCACTGTAATCAAGCGCGGTTTACACAAACACAATTTAAATTCACACGTAGAACTGACTGTAAAACAAGCAAGTAGAACTTTAGGTTTCATACTGAGAACCAGTAAACATTAAAAAAAAAATTCATTAATATTATGTGTTATAAATTGAATGTTGAAATTTATGAATACTCGGATAGATTAAAATACTTTAATGTATCACCGCTGGAAAATAGAAGGACTATCAATGATATGATATTTCTTTACAAAATCTTTAATAATATGGTATATGGCAATAACATTATTTATTCAATATACATGTTTTTAACAAAATGACAAGATCCAATACTCTATTTTAACCACCTCCAAGTAGAATAAATAATAATAAAAATTCTCCATCAAACAGAATCATGTCTACCTATAATTCCAAACATGATACATTAGATCTTTTTCATCTCCCGCTATCACTATTCAAAAACGCTGCCAGATCAATTATTAATATATAACTTCACATAGTTTATAATTCTTTTAATTATATCTCTGTACAATGTCAATATTTTGTATCTCATAATGTACTCACTATATATTCGTGTTAGTAAGAAGTGAAAACCTTTAATTGGTCCTCATTGACTGTTGGTTTTCCAAATAAATAAATAAAAATATATCATTCTTTGTAAGGGCTGTGCGTTATTTGTCGTTGTATTGTCGTTTATTAAGTTTTACCTGGCTATTTCCCTGTATATATTCTCTTACGGTTTTGTGCAATTGGCGCTTCTTTTTAAACATCGAAAATGTATTGGTGTAAAACAGACTCCTAAGCCACACCCCAATTAACTACCAAAATTCAAACAGAGTATAGCATACTTATTGATACTAGAATCTAGAATGAGCATTTTAAAACGATATTTGGTGACTTTTCGTATTTGAAATTGGTATGTCTGCATTATATGCATCTATAGGTTTGATATGACTAGCGAATGAAAGTTGATGTTTAAATTATTTTATAGATGTGGTTTCTTTTGAAACCCTAGAGAAGAATAGAATTGTATGAAATATTCAGGTATGAAATTTTTGCATGAACCCATATAAGTACTGGACTAGGAAAGCACAGATATACATTACTATGTCTGGCTGAAAATAGATGGTCGACTAGGTTAACTGAATATGAAAACAGGGGTGCGTTTAAAATATTTTAAACATTTTTCGTTTATGTTGATTATAACAAAATATTTTGATCTTTAAACATTTAGTTTGGCAATTCTATGGAATAGGATTATTTTTAATTTCCTCAAACAGTAATTCAGACTCGAGGGTTGCTTACACCTAAGACGAACGAACTAGAATTTGCGGTATTTAATTTTTTAAACACAACTCTGAATCCTGTTGCTAAGGTCATTTTAAATGCCTCCTGGTCTAGAGTACAATTCTAATCTTCTATAACGGAATACATAAGGGTCAGTTTCCTTTCAAATCAAATATAGGGAAATGTTTTCAAAAGAAACCACATCTATTAAATAATCTAAACGTCTAAACTTTCATTCGCTAGTCATGCTATACACAAAATATCTCAGCAAGAGACAAAATAAAAAAAACCGTATTACTGTCACCAACCCAACTATTTTAACACAAATAATGTAAATGAAAGCCGAATATAAAACACTCAATGGAGAAGGCTATTCTAGCACTCGTGCTAGTACAGGTTGCCTTCAGTAACTTATGATATAGATGTGTGGCACACATCTATATCACGAATTTTCGTTGGATCACTACTACACAACATATTCAGTAACTTATATAATATACTGTTATTTATGTCATACAAGAGTGTCATTTGTTATGAAGTCTACGAGTATTTTCAAGTTGAATACACACAAACATATTTCCATTTAAATTACAATAATCCAATTAAATGAAACCATAATTTTTCTTTTGATTTGAGATTAACATTTTTATCAACTGTTACCATGTTACCAATAATTCCCATATTTACATTTACATCATGAAATAAAAATATTGAACATGTTTACCATATTTCAAATTAGATAACATATTTCATCCGTAACACTATTGTTAATCTGACATATATTGTATCCCTTGTATTCAAACATCAAATCTATGTATCTCTGATTATTCTCTTGTGACGTATGTGGGGAAATAGGGCATTAGTTGATGTGTATTGATAGCCCACCGTCCGTATGGTGTTACGGAGAAGTTTGAATATGTCTGTTGATGTGGTATTTTTGATTTCTTTTTGCCGAGGGTGTCAGCTCGACTGCCGGCATGTGTAAGAGTGTTTGTGCGGGATGACAGGCGACGCCAGCTGAGCCAGACGCGGACAGCGTCGACAGAGGCGTCGCCTCGGGCGTCCAAAAGGAGGAGAAACAGAAAAAGAAAATTTGTTTTGTGAAAATGCTTTTAAAACTATTACTTTTAATGGTGGCGTGACGATATAAAAATACATTTGATGAGGTTTTGGTTATTTATGAAACAAGAATAAAAACAGGTGTATTATTTCATGAGCAGGAATTTTGAGACACCAATTGTAGGCAAGTGTGTTCAGTTTCCACTTAATTGATTTATGTTACAAAACTAATTGGAGCGACCGTACGTTAAAACATATATACATTTTTAATAATAAAATTTCGTTCTTAATTTTTTTAACCCTTGAATCAAATCCTAAAAGCACGGTTGTCGCTTTTGAAACATTCTGTTTTGTATAATAATCAAACACCAAACTGTTTTTATTCTCAGGTTTTGTAATCATGATATATCTGTACCGGTGAAAGCGCGTATCAGATCAATTATTGAATACCCAGTAAAGTATTTTCTCCAACACCGACTCATAATATATATATATATATATATATATATATATATATATATATATATATATATATATATATATATATATATATATATATATATGGTTATTTGAAATAACTAATGTACAACATTAGTCACTCCGTGAGAGAATATTTTAGAAGTCACGTAGGAATTATTACTGATTTTTCTAGTTTTTTTTTTATATAAATAATCAATTTTGCAAGATTATTTTTTACTTCCTTGTATAAAGTAAAGGAAGTACTGTATTCGCGAAAAATTTCGGTTTTCAGATTTCAACGGAAATGTCCATTTTGACCTTCCCTGAATCCATTCTGACTAATTTCGTCGTGACGTCTGTACGTACGTACGTACGTACATACGTATCTCGTATAACTCAAAAACGGTAAGCCGTAGAAAGTTGAAATTTTGTATTTAGGACTTCCATAACATCTAGTTGTGGACCTCCCTTTTTGGTCATTACATAATTACCAGAAATGTTACTTTATTTGAAGCCTATAATAAATTTTAATGAAAAACTATATTAAATTACCTCTTGGTATAAGTGAGATATGTAAATTTAAAACATATACTTTTTGGTTTTTGTAATGAAGCTTGCAATGGATTAGGAAAAAAAATAAAAAATAGATGTTAATGTCAAATTAGGTCAAATACGTGCAATTTTATAATTGAGTCTATACTTCATATTAGTCTTGCGTACAAGGAAGTCGTGTGGTGTCCACATCAGATTTTTTATTGAAATAATTTAACATTATGATATTTATTTAAATTAATATTAACATTTATGCTAAAATATATTTCTTATCTTTACACAATGACAGCTATCATGTACGGCTAATGAAACGAAAACGAGAAATGAGTTAGTGGTTACTTACTACGGAATTGAATTCATAAATGATGTTTGTGCGTCTAAGTAAATACGTTTTAAAGGAAGATCCTCATTTTCACCCAATTTTAAGTATTTTTCTTTCAAATTATTATTAACAATGTAACAAAACCATAACAACTATTCAATGGCTACTTTGTTATTTAAAATACTACATCAATTGAATTGTCAGTGTCAGAATTAAAACTTAAAAATGATTTAAGAAGTTTTTAATAAAGTTTTAGATAAAACGTTGTATTACATTCGTGTGGAATGTATATTAGTCACTAAAGAAAATTAGCCACTCGCCCTGTGGGCTACGTTAAACTTTTTCTTTCGTGACTAATATTATACATTCCATACTCATATAATAGGTAAATAACTATTATTAAATTTTGACTTTTGTTTTAAACAAAGCTTCATCCTTTTTTCTAAAATGTACTTTACCTTTACACTAAAAGGGGGGGGGGGGGAATATAGTGCCCAGGGTGCCTAGTACCATAAATCCGGGCCTGGCTGTGGAGAGCGTACCACAATCCGTCACTTAACATTGATAACCACGCAACCCCATGATGATTCAAAGCGGTGACCCATCCATTTAGTAATTTGCTTCACTCTATAGATCATGAGTCTACGTATATTGGGTGAAGTGAGAAGGCCAGTAAACATTTTAATTAACACTAAAGTAAAAATTACATTGTAAATGTTACTATTGTTCAGCACACATTTCTTACATTTTTAATCATTCTAACTATCCTGATTAACTAACTATTGGTGATTAAATTAGTAGATAGGTATACTAATAAATTACTTTCAAAAATTGAAACAAATGTTTAACACGCAACCATTGATTAAATAATGTATTTATAGGAAAATTGACAATACAATTATTACTATGTTTTGAAAATTATATAATAGTACTTAGGGCATCTAGGGTTTTTGTCCCTGTAAATCCTAGTTTGGTTAAATATGTGGTAAAATAATCAAATGTAGCAGCAATAGCATCAGCGCATACAGTATGCTACACAAATGTTCATAAAGGTTGTCATTCTATGTATTCATATTACTTAATCAATTATACAAATAACAAATAATGAATGTAATATTAGTCAATAGTCAGTGTTTAACCACGAGTAAATATCTATTATTATTCAGGATATATTCTGTGCCTAATCAATCACTTACTATGATTAAAAGTAAATATTGCCAGTCATACGGAATTACATAATTCAAGCTTTGTATACAGGGAATTTATTTTAACATGCAACATATGGTCTATCACTTCCATGGTTACACACTATCTCTGTTAAAAAATGACAGCAATGTAATTTTTGTCCATTTTAAAATGCAACATACAATAAGTTAGAAGTTATGTATTATCAATATTAATTTCCAATAAATTAGCCTATATATGATTAACAAAAACTCAAATCTTTAATGTAGCACATCTTAACAAACTTTAGCTTATAAAAATTGATAATTTTAATGTAATAATTGTTCAAAAATACCTCCATTTATTTACACTGGGGCAATATCCTAGTCGGTCGTAGAAAGAATTGACACCATTTGGGATGTGTTCTGAAGGTATCTCGTGTGCTGCAGTGCTATTTATAATGTTGCATTTTAAAATGGACAAATATTACATTGCTGTCATTTTTTAACAGTATTGTGTAACCATTGAAGTGATGAATCATATGTTGCATTTTAAAATAAATTCTCTGTATATTAATTAATCATTAAATAATTAACATAAATTAGGTGTTTATATTTACTCGAAATCTCAGTCATACAGCATTTATTCTTACAAACCCAATGTTTCGGTATACATTTTCCTTCATCTGGGTACATTTAAAAATATAAATTCATCTACATTTTACACCCTCAAGAGACCGAGAAAAATCGTTAAACCTGTTCATGGAGTCACGACCAAAATCAAGACACAGTTTCCTCACTTCAGGGCATCCTATGACAGATACCAAAACTGCAACTAGACGTTTAATGTTTGGATGAGTCATTAAAGCCAGAAGATAAAGCAATGGGTATCCTTCCAGATTAGAAACTACCACCAGGTAATGATCAGAAATGGCCCATTTGAAAATCTTTAAGTCACCTACGAAGTCAAGTAGGAAAATGTGAAGTAAGTATGTTCAACTGGGGGTACCAAGCAGAACCCACTTTATGTCTTTGTGGTCAAGAACAAACAATGGGCCACTTGCTCACGTGCGCCACTTTACGAGAGAAGATATGGCTAAGGCACCACCGGCTGCTATAAACTGTGCAATTTTTTTGATGAATACTATTAAGCTAGGCCACTTCTCTGCCAGTTTTTGCGGGCGGTTTTTCCTCTGGCGTAAGGAATCTCCGGAGAAGATGCATCCTCTCCGTCCTAGTTTATGCCGGACGATGCATCAGGCCTATGATATCCAAATTTGAATATTTATATGATTTTAACAACAAGTGCTCAGCAGACTTAGTCCATGTGGTCCGGATGCGGTATTTCGCCACCGGAAATCGGTCACTTCAGTTTGTAAGGAGTGAGAAAAATTTGTTGTAACTTATTATATATTTATTGTGTATTTTTAATTATTTATGTACATTATATATGGTTTGGATACAAATAATAATAATAATGGAGTTACACAAAATAAATATTAAAGATGATGTTAATACCATTGCTAATGCTCGTATCTTTCCCATAAGAGTAGGTGAAGGAAACACTGTGAAATGGAAATATCATTTCTGCATAAGTCTATCTCACACAAACACCCAACCTGGAATTATGCGCACGCTCGTAAATCTTGACTACTATTGGCTAACGCTGACAGCTGTAGCCGGCTGATGCAGCGAGCACATGGTTTGACGTTGATTTCATTTCTGTTTGTACTATTGTACGTGTACTTCGAAGTACTTGTGCTCTGATAGAAGAGAAATCATATTAATAATTAACATAAAAAATCGGGGGAGCCTCCTATATTCCTCAAAAAATGTGGCATTTATTTGTAAAAAGGCCGAAAGGGTATAGGTAAAGCCAAGAGGAAATCTTCAACAATAAAAAGTTAAAACAACGTATGATTATTAATGTGTTTCAGCAATGCTCTCCTTATGTGTTTAATACAATCGAATCTGTTAACCACATCAAGGAACAAACCGTTTGTTAAGTTAAGTTCGAAGGACCAAGTCGCTAATGGACTAATTGTATGTTGTTATTTGCAATAATCGCGAGTGGACTGTATTATTAAATTTGTTTGAGGTATCACAAGCAAAAGCAAGAGTACTGACCTTGACTTAAGGAGACTTTAAAAAAGGGGCAGGGACTTGGGATCTAATGACAGGAAACAGGAATGGGAATCGCTGGATGCGTCTTGAAGCGGTGACGAAACAGGAGTAGGAGACGCTGGTTGCGTCTCAAAGCGGTGATGGGTTCGGATGCGTGAGGAGATGGACACGCTGCGCTTGCATGTGCGCAACGGCAGTAGGGATCTAGTTGAGACGGCTGAATGCCGCTATTCTGGTTGATGATGCGTTGCGCTTGAGGGCACGCAACAGTAGTGGAGATCTGGTTGAAACGGCAATCCTTTGCTGTCCTGGTCGATGCTCGTTCTGGCTCGACTTGAAGACGATTGCCGTTGTCCTGGTCGACGCTCAAATTAGCTCGACTTGAAGACAGGGTTTGAGCTCAAATGGCCCACTGCTGGCGAATACAATACTATTCACAAGCACGAATAAACACTTACACTTTCACTATTTCTGAAAGGAAAAGATCCCCACTAGACAATTAAACGACGATATTCAATCAATAATATTTAATTATTCAAATTTAAGATTATAAGGTGGAATTCAAAGCCAAGATGCAAAAATTAATAATGAATTTTTGATATTTTAAAGAAAGATTCAGAGAGAATGAAAAACACGAGTGAACCCTCACTTGGTTCGTCACCGACTTTTTTGTTTTTATATTTTTTTTCATCGTTAAGGGTTTTTTAATTGTTGCATCTTTTCTTCTTTACAGATGACTATGATTACAAAATATGAATACAGAGTTGACTTGGTTTTTTAAACAATAATAATAACATTTTTATAATCGTCAGTAACTCTGATCTTGCTTGTCACACCTCATAACAAACTTAACATATTCCCGGGCACAAGAAATTTGCGTGGTGCATAATAATTAATTCGATTTGGCGAAAAAATGCACTGCAACTAACAATTGCTTGGAAAAAACAAGTACGAACAGAAAAAACAAAAAATAATCAACTCGAGTGACAGTTAACAAGTGACATTATGTCTATCTGACAATATGTCAGAGTGGCATAATGTCAAAATGACATTTTGTGTCAAAGTGACATTTTTACAAATTAACAAAACAACAATAATGAAAATTGACGACAATTAAGCTATCTATTGAGTTGGTAGTGGACATAATTTATTAATTGGGCGTTTGATTACACCGTTTTCTGTTTTTACCAACGCGACGCGAGCTATTTTGTCGTTTCCAAAGTATAATTTAGTGATAATTCCTAATGGCCATTCTAATGGTGGTAATCGAATTTCTTTAATTATGACTACCTGCCCAATTTTTACTGTGTTAGTTGATGTTAGCCATTTTTGGCGTATCTGTAGAGAAGTTAAATACTCTAATTGCCATTTTTCCCAATATGATTTTATTAGTGAGTCTAGTAAATATTTGCGATGTACCAAAGTGGATTTGGATTTGAGTGGTTCAGCTATAGGCAATCGTTTTAATGGGGTTTGAAGCAGAAAATGGGCCGGTGTTAATAACTCTGGATTGAGTTCTGCACCTTGTACACATAGAGGACGAGAATTTAAAACTGCTTCTATTTGTGTTAAGAGCGTTATCAGTTCTTCGTAGCTTAATAATTGTTTACCTATGACTCTGAATAAGTGTTTCTTACAGCTTTTTATTACAGATTCCCAAATCCCTGCGAAGTTAGCACTGTATGGCGGGATTGTTTTCCACTCTATTCCATTCATTGCTAATTCGTTGGATAATGTTTTATGAAATGTAGTCGACTGCACAAAATTATACAGTTCATTAAACTTGTTTCGAGCCCCTATGAAAGTAGTGCTATTATCGGAATATAAATGTGAAACGGGGCCTCTCCTTGATACAAATCTTTTAAACGCGTTAATAAACGAATTTACTGTTAGATCTGAAACCAATTCAATATGAACAGCCTTTATAGTTAGACAAATGAAAATGCAAATGTATGCCTTTTTTGCGTGTTGGCCTTTATGTCTTGATTTTATGAATTTAATTGGGCCTGCATAATCTACACCTGTGTAAACAAATGGCTTTGAAACAGTTACTCGATAATCCGGTAAATCCCCCATCTTAGGTTGTGTGCTAATCGGTCTTGCCTTAAAACATTTATTACATTTGTATAAATTTCGTTTGATTGCATTTCTACCGGCAATAATCCAATATTTCTGACGAATTATTGCTAGTAACAAATCTGTTCCCGCATGACAATTTGAAATATGATAATAACCTATAATTAATTCGACTATGTGATCAGATTTTGGCAGCAAAATTGGATGTTTAACTTCAAATGGCAATGTTGCATTGAATAATCTTCCGCCAACTCTTAATATTCCGTTTTCGTCTACAAATGGGGAAAGTTTTAATATTTGTTTGTTTTTTATTGACCGATTATTTCCCTCTTGAAGCGTTTTTATTATTTCATAGAAGTATACAAATTGTACAGCCCTTAAAATATATATTTCTGCTATGGCTAAGTTTGACGCGGATATGTAACCTTTGAAAAGTAATTTTTTGCCAAACTTTAAAATGTAACTTGTTACCCTTAACAATTTGCTCCAAGAGGATATATTTTGTGCCAAAGTGTATAAAATGGGATAATGAATCACAGATGCAGTGGTATTAAATGTTTTCGAATTAATTTCCGGTAATTGGTCAACAGACAAAGTATTTAATTGATGAATAGGCCAATTTTCGATTGTTGACTGTAACCAATCGGGGCCATTCCACCATAAATTACATGTAATTAATTGGGCTGGGAGCATCCCTCTAGATATTAAATTGCTAGGGTTTTCTTTCCCTGCCACATAATAAAAACAACTTGGATCTAAATTTTCTTGTATTTGCGCAACTCTGTTGCTTACAAATGTTGTCCATCTATGCGGAGATGATTTTATCCATGATAATGTGATCATAGAATCAGAAAAAGCATATATTTTATCAATTGGGTATTTTTTAATTATATAATCTTTAACATGTTTTACAAGTTTTGCCATGAGAAGAGCAGCACACAATTCGAGCCTGGCTAAAGTGATTATTTTCATAGGAGCTACCTTGGATTTTGAACATAATAGTCTAATTGTGACATTATTTAAATTTACTACTTGAAGATAGATGACGCAACCATACGCCTTTGTACTAGCATCGCAAAAGGCAACCAGGTTTACTCGGCAGCCTTCCGAAATGCCTATATGTCTAGGGACCGACAATTTCTCTAAACAGTTGAATTCTGCGATCAATTTGCAAAAATTCGAGGTTATGTTTTTGGGTGGTATGTCATCCCAATCAACGCCGGCTTGCCATAACTCCTTTATTAATAATTTGGCATATAATATTACAGGTGAGACTAATCCAAGCACGTCAAATAATCTGGCAACTGTTGACAATATAATTCTTTTTGTGCAGTGTGCTGTGTCAAAGTTTGACGTTTGGAATGTGAAAGTGTCAGTGTTAGGATTCCAAGATATTCCTAAAATCTTTAAGTTTTCTCCCTTTGACAAGTCTATACTGGTTTTGTGTGAGGTTGGTAAACTCTCAATGAGTGATGTATTGTTACTCGCCCATTTTATCAAATCGAAACCTCCAGCTGACATTAAATTAATTAAATCCGTTATAAGACTACTAGCTTCAGTTGAATTTATAACAGATACGACTAAGTCGTCCATATATAATTCAGTCTTTGCCCGATTTGTCACATTTGGATAATTTTTACTTTCGTCTTCCGCTAATTGTCGGATAGTTCGCATTGCTAAGTAAGGGCTAGATTTTATTCCAAAACAAACACAATTAAATTGAAAAGTTTTTATCGCTTCAGAGGTGTCAAATCTATAAAGAATTTTCTGATATTTTCTATGTTGTTCTGACACTAATACTTGTAAATACATCTGTTTTATGTCAGCTGTCAAGGCTATGGGAAATAATCTAAAATTTAACAATAAATTAAATAAATCTGCTTGCAAATTTGGGCCAGAGTACAATAAATCATTCAGAGACAGTCCAGTATGAGTTTTAGCGCTAGCATCCAGAACTATTCTAACTTTTGTTGTAGCTTTGTCTTCGCGAATGACAGCATGATGTGGAATAAAATAGCCTTCATTATTCGTCACTTCTGACAGATAACCTTTTTGTAAATATTCATTTATTATGTCATTGTATTGACGTTGCAAATCTACTGACTGACTAAAACGTTTTTCTAAATGTAAGAGCCGACGTTCGGCTATTAAGCGAGAATTTCCCAACAAATTAGGATCTCTCTCAAATGGTAAGTTTACTATGTATCTGCCATTTTCTAAACGTTTAGTGGTTTCCGTAAATATTTTTTCACATTCAGCGTTTTCAGGACTCTTTATTGTGTGACTTGGAACTTCTTCTAGTTCCCAAAACTTGTGCAAACAAGATACTAAATTATTTTGTGCAAATGCAGAAAATGATGAAAAGGATTCAGAAGGTACAACTTTATTATTTATTTCTCCGATTAGCACATAACCTAATGTTGTATCATAGGCTACTGGTGCGGTTCCTAATCGATTCGATAGTATTAAAGAGGGATATATTTGAGCCCCTAGAATTACGTCAATTTTTCCCGGTACATTCCAGGAATTATCGGCTAAAAGAATGGATTTTAAGGACCGAAACTTTGAAGCATCTAGTTTACACGAAGGTAAATTATCAGTTATACATTCTACTACTAATGCATTTAAATTGTACTTATGAGGCGATACTCTCGATTCTATGTCAAAATTTACATACCCATAAACTGGGCGACTTGTCATCCCGATCCCCCGAATTTTTGAGTTTTCGAGCGGTGTGATCGGTAATTTTAATTTTTCACAACAATTCTTTGTTATAAGATTATTTTGTGACCCATTGTCTAATAGACATCTAATCATTAGTTTCTTTTTATTTATGTTCGTTGCATAAACTTGTGCTGTCGACAACAAAACATAACCATTATTATTTGTGGATACATGACATGAAGTGTCAATTTTCTCCGGTTCCGTTATTTGTTTGGTTGGAGATTGAGTAGAAGATGAAAAATGCAAAAATGTATGATGTTTTTTGTTACATTCCCGGCATCTATAGCGTGATGGACAGTTTTTTTACTGAATGAACATTGGATAAGCAATTATAACATGCATTTTTTGATTTTATAAATCCAAATCTGTCTTGTACTGACATTTTATGGAATTTTTCGCAAAAATACAGATTGGAATGTTCCGCACTGTTGCACAAAATACAAGGTATTTTACAAGGTATTTTTTGTTTTGGTTTTTCATCTGCCGCCAAAAATGTGCGTGAATGATTCGCCACTTTTGGCGATCCCTTTACAGATGAAAAACGCTCCAAGATCTTTGCCTGATCTCTAACAAAATCTAAGAAGTTTTTGCAAGTAGGAAATTCCGTTTCGCGGAATATCGTATCAAATAGCAATACTATTTCTGGATCCACCTTTTGGGATGCGCAGTTTAATAGCACGAAATCCAGAATGTCTGGAATATTAAGTTGCTTGATAGCCTCTACGGAGGCGGAAAATTTATTGACAAACGTTGTCAAATGACTTGGGTTTTTTGAACTAAATTTTATATTGAAAATATTGTCTAAGTATTGCTTAGCCATTGTTCTTTCATCCTGGTATTGCTTTACCAGGCCGTCCCAAATAATGTCATAGTTTTCAGGTGTGGGCAATATCCCCCCTGTTATTTCTAGAGCATTGCCCGTAAGTTTGCCTATTAGATAACTAATTTTTTGTTCGTTTGAGAGCGCCTCGTTTTCATGTACATTTGATTTGAATGATTGATAAAATAACGGCCACATTTCTACTTTCCCATTAAAAGATGGCAATTCAATAGCGGGCAGTTTTTTACATTTATTTAGTGCAGTACTAGATTTTGACGGCTGCGCTTTGGGGGCCAACAAGGACAGCTCACTTCTCGTTCTTTTTATTTTTGAAAAATACATTTCTATTGTCATTAATGTATCAAAATTTGGATTAAAATTAGCATCAATAGATAGCTCAAGGTCATTTATACGAATTAAGGCATTTTTAAATTCCTCCCTTAACAAATCGACTTCTTGGGATTCGTCCAAGAAGCGTTCATTGGCGCATGTGTCCGTTGGAGTGCACTTTTTCGCGAGATCGTGTATTTTTACAATACGGGATTCGTAGCCTCTTGCTAGGGCCTTTAACGTTTTTAAATCAACTTCCATAGTACTAAAATTGACAGTGGAACATCCAGCTCGAAGGACCAAATTTTTATGTTAAGTTAAGTTCGAAGGACCAAGTCGCTAATGGACTAATTGTATGTTGTTATTTGCAATAATCGCGAGTGGACTGTATTATTAAATTTGTTTGAGGTATCACAAGCAAAAGCAAGAGTACTGACCTTGACTTAAGGAGACTTTAAAAAAGGGGCAGGGACTTGGGATCTAATGACAGGAAACAGGAATGGGAATCGCTGGATGCGTCTTGAAGCGGTGACGAAACAGGAGTAGGAGACGCTGGTTGCGTCTCAAAGCGGTGATGGGTTCGGATGCGTGAGGAGATGGACACGCTGCGCTTGCATGTGCGCAACGGCAGTAGGGATCTAGTTGAGACGGCTGAATGCCGCTATTCTGGTTGATGATGCGTTGCGCTTGAGGGCACGCAACAGTAGTGGAGATCTGGTTGAAACGGCAATCCTTTGCTGTCCTGGTCGATGCTCGTTCTGGCTCGACTTGAAGACGATTGCCGTTGTCCTGGTCGACGCTCAAATTAGCTCGACTTGAAGACAGGGTTTGAGCTCAAATGGCCCACTGCTGGCGAATACAATACTATTCACAAGCACGAATAAACACTTACACTTTCACTATTTCTGAAAGGAAAAGATCCCCACTAGACAATTAAACGACGATATTCAATCAATAATATTTAATTATTCAAATTTAAGATTATAAGGTGGAATTCAAAGCCAAGATGCAAAAATTAATAATGAATTTTTGATATTTTAAAGAAAGATTCAGAGAGAATGAAAAACACGAGTGAACCCTCACTTGGTTCGTCACCGACTTTTTTGTTTTTATATTTTTTTTCATCGTTAAGGGTTTTTTAATTGTTGCATCTTTTCTTCTTTACAGATGACTATGATTACAAAATATGAATACAGAGTTGACTTGGTTTTTTAAACAATAATAATAACATTTTTATAATCGTCAGTAACTCTGATCTTGCTTGTCACACCTCATAACAAACTTAACACCGTTTTATACAACCACAAAACACAAATATGAAAATTATTGACACATTTCTAAAAATTAGATTTTTATCACGAAACGAAATTACTGTCGGAAAAAGATCATTATATTACAAATAATTGGGCTGTTTAGAAATCAATAAATATTTTATAAATAATTTCTTTTAATCTTCTTTACTTTATCGTCACCAAAATAAATTAATCCTGGCCAGATTGTATTCGTATTATTTTACAGTACAACAAAGCAAATTATTTAATGCAAATTTAACTCTAGAATATTTCATTGTTATTTATTATTACGTATATTTGTATTCAAGAATTTATACACAAGATAAATAGGTACATAACTTAATTTCTCAAATTTAAAATTTCTAGCCCTAGTCGTCAATAATCAAGTCTTATCAGCCGTGTTCCTTCGGGCTGTGATTCGCGATCTAAATGATAAAAGTGATCATGATATCGTCGTTAGCCAATAGTGTCAAGGTTTACGAGCATGCGCATAATTCCAGGTTGGGTGTTTGTGTGAGATAGACTTATGCAGCAATGATATTTCCATTTCACAGTGTTGGCTTCAAGGAAAGCAAAGGATGAGCAATATATTAGTTAATAGGTATATGGTTACTATGTCCTATATGTATTAAAGATTAAGATTCAACATTTTTTTCATTTCTCCTTTCGAAATTGATTCATTCTGATGAAAATTTTATTTCTAGTACTTCCAGGATGTATGTTTTTTCTTTGGCATTTATTTTTTTCGCTTATCCTGTTAAACTTATTTGAAATCATTGATCTGGTTGAACGGTTAACATGCTAATTTCATAAACGATTGCACTCGCATTGAATCAACTATTCAAGTCACGATGACCTCAACCAATAATTAATAAAAATACAATTGACCTTATTTATACCAACCATTGCTATAATAAACGTTTGCAATTTTACTGGAAGCATAAAGTGTTGCTGTAAATTACAGTATTTTCTCAGGATTATTTTAAAATAATTTTTGTCCTTGGGGCAAACGTTTAAAAATAATTTAACACCCATTTTCGCAATTAAATCGCGATGTGCCCGTGAGCTATGCACGCCACTGGATGCGGTTATGACCCTCGTAATCCTGCGGGAACATCCCTCAGGAAACGCCCAACCCCTTCCTGTGTATCTGTCACCCTGTCAAAACAAACAAAAAATCTTTCCCCGCAAAAACACGCACATGAGGAGTTTTGTTGATTAAATTGCACTGCTATTCAAAATTTCATAATTGGTACCGATGTTACTATAATTTTTTGAATACATGTTTAAAATTAAATATTGTCGGTGTCATTTGCAATGTATGTATTTTCCATTTTATTTTTCTATTATTTTGGAGCTAATAGGTAATTTTATTTTCTGAAAATTTCACATTCTTTTATTACAAATCCAAAATTTTGAGTGTTTTTTTACCTCACGCTGCCCTTAATAAGAGAGGTATAGGGATCGTACTACAAGTCGCATATCGAGATTTTGGTAAATGACCACGATTTAAGGTTCCTAGAATCCAATTTTAACATTTTCACGATGATGTCTGTGTGTACGTATGTGTGCATGTGTGTATCCTCCACTATAATTCAAATACTATCATTCAGAAAATGTTGAAACCTTGTATTTCTAACTTTTTCTGTAATGGAAAGAGCCCATTATATTTTGGTGAAAATCGGATAACCGAAAATGGCACTTTACTAGAAGCTCAAAATAGTTATCTTCGAAAAATACCTTTAAGGGCCACTTTTCCAATTATTAGATAAACCTCGTATAACGCTATACCAGGTATAAAATTGGAAATTGTATTTTACAAACCTCGGATAAACCTCAGATAGAATAAACAGTATTTCTTATGCCATGGAAATCGGTGAACACGTAAACACAAACGATGTGTTGTTATTCATACGTTTGACAGATGTCAATAAAGTATTTCATCATCACTCTTAGGATCAAAAACGTGGTTTATATCATCTAACATCGTGAAAAATGCAAATTAGAAGGCAGAAATAATAACAATATTGAAGAAAAAGAAAAATAGTCTAACAAGAAGATAATTTTATTGTATCAATACCAACTTAAAATGATTTAACGTAATTCCTAGTATAACTATCTGATAGATAAAGATGCATTGTAAAAGACAGTCTTGTTTATCGAAGGTATACTTGCTAGGATAAAGTTGTACCTCCGGTAGCTATACCATAATTTATCCATCAATTGAAAAGTGGCCCTAAATGTTATTTTTTCGAGATTAATGTTATTATAAAAATTAAAGATTATTAAATTTTCTACAGATTTGCATAAATACTTTTTCTATATATTTTATGGATAAATTTATAAAATTATCTATAATTTAAATCCCGGAGCCTACGTTTTAAACAAACAAAACGCAGTTATTCAAATGTATATAATTGACAGATAAATGTCACTATCAAAGAACTAATCATTTCAATTTAATAATAGTAACGTTTTAAAAAAAAAGGTAAATAGACCAATAGGAAAGAAAATCAATACAGTTTCCTGCATATGTGAAAATGTAGGTAGATTAACAAAAATTACCGATTCGCAGAAAAAGTTTAAGCTAACTCTCATTTTTGGATAAGTGAATTCTATTTAGAATTTAATCTTCATTTTATTATCAAAAAAAGTAGTTGCTTGGATTAGATTAGACTATATTTTAAGAAATAAACTGCCAGAATTAGAGTAAAATTCGCTTATAAAAAAAAGGATTAGCTTAATCTTTTTTGTGACTCGGGCGGTAAATGGCGGCAGGTACTGTGTCGGCCACACCAGATTTTTTATTTAATTTTAGTGAGATGTGACGTAGGAAGTCCTGATGACTTTTAGAAATATTAGGTGTGTTCCAACAGAAAGTTCAGAACCGTTCAGAACGTGATTCAGAACTGCTTAGAATCCATGCGCGAACTTCTAGTTTTAGAACCGACTTGACTAGTCTTCGAGCGATTTAGAACCGATTGAGAATTTTGTTTGTACATCCTAATTTATAAATTTACACCTGTCAGAAAACATTGTGCTTTTGATTAGGTATAATTTGTCTTTTGACACTTGGATATTTTCACGTAAAACTTGATCGTATAAAAATAATTGTAAGGTCACTTATGAAGACAATTCTCAAGTCACATAAAAAGAAATACTTCATCATGAAATGCACGCTTTAGAATACGCTATTACTTTGCACACGCCCGGCATGGGTAAAGCCGGAGCCACACATTCGGTATTCGCCGATTACCGAATATTCGCCTTTCGCCGAGTAATGTTCGTCAATTGGCGAAAATGCATCCTCAGACATGCGTAGTTTGCCGAGCATTGATTAGCGGGTTCCGTAGAACTGTATAGGTAAATATTTGTTCACTTTGACTCGTATCGAAAAACCGACGCTAAGCGGAGTACAGACGAGTACCGAATATTCGCGGCGGGCAGCCCATGCATCCACACAATCGACATTTGACAAATGTTTGCTTGAGATTCGCCGAATGCCGAATGTCTGGTCCCGGCTTAATATATATTTCATTGGTTTATTATAGTAAACTCGTTTTCGAGGATCGTACATTTATTTAGGATTTATTATCGTGTATGCTTAAGACTATTCACTTGATATCTTGATTGCAAAAATTGAATTTTGTCAAATAACTTTAGTAATTGCAAAACGTAATATAATGCTTTTTTTTGTAGTTTCTATGAAAT
The DNA here is from genome assembly GCA_963082715.1 of Harpalus rubripes. Taxonomy (NCBI): domain Eukaryota; kingdom Metazoa; phylum Arthropoda; class Insecta; order Coleoptera; family Carabidae; genus Harpalus; species Harpalus rubripes. Next base: position 10,684,686 of record OY720454.1, read on the forward strand.
CTTCACTTAACAGCGTAAAATTGCGTTTTTTAATTTGATCAGGGTATGTCAGGAGGCATAGTAAATATTTTCAAGAATTTGATAGTTGGAATTTGGACGAGGAATTTGAATAAGACGAAAAGTTTTCAATTCCTCAGCATTTCGCTTTAAAGCGAATCGTTTGAGGAATTGTAAAATCGTCGTTTTATTCAAATTCCCCGTCCAAATTCCGGCTATCAACTTCTTCACATCAGCCAATGGACGCTATTCTCAAATCAGTAAACATTATATTATATAAAAAAAAGTTCATATAAACTACAGACCTCTTTGATTATTATCTGCAAAAAGTTCAGAAAAGCTGTACATGATACGTGGTGGTGAAAGATTGCGAAAGTGCATTGGAATCGGTGGTGGGTTGGGATTTTAAACATCAACTTTCAAGATTATGTATACTACCACCTTTAAATATATTTACTATCCTTCCTGAAATACCCTATATTTTTAATAAATTATGTCTTTCATGTTTTAAATAAACTGAAATTAAATTTAAAAATATAGTTGGATTACTAAGATTTAGGGAAATCAGAATCCTTCCGACTTCCCTATAACTAGCTGTACCTATTTAGTCGAAATTATGATTATCTAATTAACGTTAATCAAGATTGATTAACTAATCTACATGATTATAGTTAAACTACGTTACTCTTGTCATTCTATAATCAGAGGGACCTAAATACTATCTAATTTTAATTATACGAGTAGCTTTGTCTACAGCCTCCCCTAATTACACACTAATCGCAACTGATTAAAAATAAAACCTTCCCAACTTGCGTTTTATCCATTATTTTTTTATTTTGTTTTTGTTATTTTCTTGTTTCATGTAACAATTAATGTAGTATTACTATTTAAATTGTTTTATTGTTTATTTCAAATATGTTTGTGTGAAGAAGAAAAAATAATATCCATGTTTTCTTTAATAAAGTAAAATTAAAAATAATTTGAAATTTAATTTTATAGCATAGTTACCTTATTTATTGCACAAAAGAAATTTTTATCCTACAAAGAAAAAGAATTAATCTTTGTACATTCGCAAATCATGTACTAAAAGTCAATGGTTGTATTTTGTATTTATTGAAATGAGTTTTACAAAATCGCAAAGAACAAAATAATTATTTAATGATAAATTCCAATGACTAGTTTTTAACCAATCATGATGCAAAACACTTGAAAATTCAACCAATGGGAACCGTATTATACTGATAAAACTCCGTTACCCCGATAAATTTCCGTTACCAAGTAAATAAACAGTTGTTACTGTCAGTGACAATTAATATTTCAAGTTTAAAAATAAAATAAAAATTAAATTGTTTCATTTTGCGTTGTCTTTGGAATTTATCTCACCAAATACCACACAACCTCTCTGATTTTTTCAGATAAACTTTTATTTTTAAGCACTCATTCTTTTTGCTTTTAAGCAAAATCATTCAAGCAAACTGACATTAGGTAAAACCCCTCCTTCGGATTCGGATTTACCATGCAGGTTGCTTCCGTGTTTGTTGCTAAGCAGAAAAATTCGTACAAAATAATTTTTTTTCGATAAAATAAGGAGGTCTCCCTAAGTGATCAGCCTGGTACACTCTTCACATCCAGTTGAGTGCCTGTTAGTTGACTTATAAACATCCTCTAAGGTATATATATATATACATATATATATATATATATATATATATATATATATATATATATATATATATATATATATATATATATATAGGGTGTTAATTAAAAAGCGGGCCATAGGCGTTTAACATTGGAAATCAGTTCTTCCTTGCGCAAGACTTCCCATTTAATTTTAAACAAAAATGTGTCAAATAAATGTTGCAGAGAATTAAATTCTACACCAGCATCACTAAACAGATTTTATTTTGCATGTTTAGTAACCTGTAAAATCCAAGTTGTAATTTTATAAATATTACTCATTTGTAGTGATAGCCATGAAATTTAAACAAAATGACAAAGAAATGCATATCGTTTGAATTGTTAGGATTTCGATTTTGCAGGTTACAAAATAAAAATAAATAAAATCTAAGAAATAATTTTGATGTAGACTATAAAAACAAAATAGTTTCAAGGACTTAGGATAGAATATAATTATCAGTAATTTTTATTTGAAAATCGATTTTCTGACAGTTCAAATGATATGCATTTCTTTGTAATTTTGTTTAAATTCCATGGCTATCACTACAAATGAGCAATATTTATAGAATTTCAATTGGGATTTTACAGGTTACGAAACATGCAAAATAAAATCTGTTTAGTGATACTGGTGTATAATTATTATTATCTTTTATTTGAAACACTTTTGTCTAAAATTAATTGGAAACTTTTGGGCAAGGAAAAACTGATTTCCCATGTAAAACGCCTATGGCCCGCTTTTTAATTAACACCCTGTATATATATATATATATATATACTTTAAATACCATGCAATACCTGTATTGTAGTTTTTATATTTGTTTAGTAATTATCGGGAATAAAAGTGGACTGTAGTTTTTTCATTAAACAAAGACATTACTAAACACTCAGTTAATTTAAATAAATTCAGTTAAGCTCTAAGGACCATAGTTTAGTACTAAAACTAAACTGAAGAAACAAAGACGATATCTTTTTTTATATTTAGATATAATTGGAAAAATTTACTCTAGTACCTGTGCTTGCTGTCGATAGGCCGTAGACAGAAACAGTATCTACTGGAGTTAGACTCTCTGGTTACGATGACATAACTCAGGGCACGCTGAAGTTACTTACAGGCTTGCTGAGGGCCCCTCGAAATTACAGAGAGGAGCGGAGCAGATGCACTAGAAGTCTATATGCTTACAGTATATAATCAAGTACCAATTACTTGATATAAATCAACGAAGCACTACAGCAGCACCTCCGTAATGGAAATCAATCAATAATTGATTTCCAGTGAGTTTAGAACGAGAATATCGTTGTAGAATTGAGACTGACACCATTACTAGTGCCGCTAGCAAATACCTTCTTCAATATACATAAGTAGGATCAGTTACTATACAGGTGATTCATCGGTCTGTCCTCTCTTTATAACTCTTTTATTTTAAGTCAGATAGAAAAACTCTTCAAATATAATTTATATGATATATTATTGTCTATCTACGTACCATATGCGTTTGTATACAGGCTACTCCGTTTAAGCGCAACAATATGTAACTTTATATTTCTTAATGGAACACCCTATATTTATTTATTTATTTATTTTGATAGTAAATTAGATTCCCTTTAAAACAAGTATTAGGTAATAAGGGGTCTAAAATTATAAATTAAGAAGTTATTTACGTTCATAAAAAATAGTAGTTCAGAGTGGAAAAAACCATAATATAATACAAAATTTTGATTCTTTTATTAATACTTATTTTAAACATTACACTAATTCCAAAGAAGCTATTAAAATTTAGTGACAGACTAAATAATGCAAAATTATAATAAATGCTCGAAAACTTGTACTTCAACTTCAATTGATTTTTCTATTATAAATATTAACCATCTCATCTTTACTAAAATTTGTATTATTCATTTTCACATCAACATCAACAATGATAAACTAAGAGTATTTGGACAACTTGTTTGTTTAAATTTGAAACAATTGATCAAATTATCCATAGCTTACTTTGTTAATAATAACATGATAGAAACATATCATTTAACGAATAAAGGTAAATAACTTCTTAATTTATAATTTTAGACCCCTTATTACTTAATACTTTTTTAAAAGGAATCGAATTTACTATCAAAATAAATAAATAAATAAATATAGGATGTTCTATTAAGAAATATAAAGTTACATATTGTTGCGCTTAAGTGGAGCACCCTATATACAAATGGATATGGTACGTAGATAGATAATACTATTTGAAGAGTTTTTCTGTCTGACTTAAAATAAAGGAGTTATAAAGAGAGGACAGACCAATGAATCACCCTGTACTCTTAAAAAATTTAAAGCGTATTTCGAATTGTGTTTTTTATGTTTTTAGAACAAATGTTGTTATAATAAATTAACAAAATCAAATTTTGACAATATTACAATTTTTGGTTACCATATCAGAGACTAGATATAGTTCTTTCCTTTTTTATCTTATACTCGTATAGCTAGTAAACGGTTAAACAATATTCTATAGAAGTAAATTAATCCAGCCCTAATATTTATCCTTGCGGAACACCATAATCAAATATCAAAAGAACGTGGAAACCACTATTGAAAATAACCTCTTTCAAGTATTCAGCGCTTGCTTTGATCGCTGAATTGAAATTTTTGAGTGAGGTAAGGGTATAGGGGCGAAACAGGCTGAAGATGGATTCGTTTTCACACAGGAAATAGTCCATCTTTCAACTCGAGGGTGAGTCAGAAAAATGTGAATGTTATCTGTTGAGAGCAATGACTCGATAAAAATATAAACAGCTGGTTTGAATATCAGCGCGTAATTATCTAAAAATTAGTAGTGATAGCGCATTTCCTTCACATGTTATTGTTTATTCTTTAAAAATAATTATCACTCATGTTTAAACATTCCTGCTACGGTTTAAGCTACTGATTTGTTCTAAAACAATGCCTGATTCAACTGATTGTTTACGTTTCCGTATTTAACTATCTGTTTATAGTTTCTGTAATATAAACAACTGTTCGTTATGTTAGAAGCAGGAAAAGATGGAATCAAAATAGTTTTCTACAATCATTTATTTTCTATTTTATTCTTGATGGTGATTACATTTTTGAAAGCATTTGCAATAAATTTGCGATTAGAACTGCAAATTTGAACTCAATACACTTTTACTTTTGCTTAAACTAAGCAAAGATATTTCGCTGGAATCTGCAACCACTGGTAACGTATGGCAGAAATTTGCATGCATCTCACGTCGACTCCGAAGGGTAAATCGACTTATGCACGGCTGAATCCAATGAAGTTTATATTTTAAATTTCACTTAAACAAAATACATATTTCAAATCAAAATTTTTGCGAGCAATATTAAATCATTCATTTGGTATTTTATTGCAATATGATATTTAATCTCCACAATTTTGAAGAACCGGGTTCGATCTCGACCGACACCATAAAGAAATATTTTAAATGGCACAAAATTGATCCCTGTGGTGCACTCTCCACGCCAGCAATGAATGTCCGAGAAATGACGCCTGGTAAATGCCCTCACGGTACGAATATGTCATCATACCTAAATCTTTGTACAAAGATTGGCACACCCAGCAATGGGTACTATACCGTGGTGATATATTTATTTTATTTTTGTTACTAAATCTTAACCCTGCGTTCGATACGTGGAGTTGTGTAACATTTTTTTACTGGTGGGGTGTGAGAAACTCCAATCTATTTTTAGTAAAAAAATGTATTTTGAGCATTTTAGAATAATGTTAATGAAATGTATATTCTGTAACAAAAGAGGATCATCGTGATATATTTTTGCATTATAATAAAAAAAAATCTGATGTGGCCAGCACATTGCCTTCCGTCAGTTCTATGTATTTTGTACAAATTTCATACGGAAAGTTCCTTGCTAAATTAAATATTCTATTTCTTGTACATTACCTTCCGACAGTTGCATGTATTTTATGCAAATTTCATACAGAAAATTATTATTTTGTGACGTTTTCTATATACAGTGTAATGTATCTGCAGAAATAAAAGATTTTTTATTATTATTATTATTATTATTATTGTTATTATTATTATATCTTGTACATTACCTTAAAGCTATGGCTACTTTATGAAATTTAATTTCTTTACAATTTTTTAACTCTATATCCATTTAATATTAAGTATAAAATGCAGTCAAATCGTATAGAGAATAAAATATTCTTTAATCTTTATAATAACATCAAAGGTGAAAAAATTATATTTAACATAGTTTTTTCAAGAAAAACTGTTAAAATCTTCAAATGATGGTACTTCCGGTTGACCAATTGTAACCAAAATCTAATCAGCTCTTCATATGGATGTAACGAAGAAGTATACGAAAAAATTATAATTTTTGTAACTGTAGTATTAGAGTTATCGCAGACGAAAATTTTGTTACACACACACACACACACACACACACACACACACACACGCACGCACGCACGCACGCACGCTCGCACGCACGCACGCACGCAGGCACGCACGCACACACACACACACACACACACACACACACACACACACACACACACACGCACACACACACACACACACAGACATCATCGTAAAAATAGTAAATTCGTATTCTAGGGACCCTAAAACGTGCTTATTGATTAAAAACTCATCATCGAATTTTTGACCAAAGACAATACCTTCCTTACCTAAAGGTGACGGAAGGTAAAAAATAACTTTTATTGGTTAAAAGAAAACACAAGTTGCTTCGAAAAAGATAAAGCATTAGAAAATTATAATAGCATCAAAAGTATGTATTTGAAATAAAACCTCTATGTAAGTTTCCCAGCAAATTTTCGACTGTTCCAGGCATATAAACTTATTATTTTGTTTTACAACTTGGGCACAAGGATAATCTTCACATCTACCTTGTTCACCATTTAGTTTATTTTTATTAGATGCGGATGCTGATGCCTCGCCTCTAATTTTGCTAATTTCTCTCTTGTTCTCCTATTTCCTATTTTGCTATTTTCTCAAATACTATATGATCATAAAAATTAAAACAAACTTTTATTATATAGAAATCTGAACAACTCGATTTCACTATATTCTATCTTCGTGAGCATACAATTTTAAAAAGTGTTAAAACAGGTGGGGTGAGGGGTACCCCAGTCGAATTCAAACGCCTACGAAACATATACACGCTGAATAATTACTGATTTTAAATGCTAATACCGCAGAGACAACTAAAATGAAAAGCTACCAAGTTCATCCGATTCCAAAGCGCAAAATTCCAAAAATTACATGCAATTTTCGACGCTTGGGGTTTGTCACACCCCACGTGTCGAACGCAGGGTTAACAACATTGCTGTAGCTAATATCGAATAAACTGCAAACACTGAATTAAACATGAAAATGACAGGCTCTACATTATTTGTTTCTAATTCTTATAATTGTTAACAATGTTGCTATGACTTAGCATCTCTCTTACAGAATAGGGTATTCTCTGAGGATTACTAATATTAAAAAATTATTAAAAATATTAGTGTTGATAGGTAAACAACAGGGAAAAAACAAAAAGTCATAATATAAATTGATTATTACAAAAGATATAAAGCATTTAAATTTTGCTGATGTACTAGATGACCTTCCAATGGGAGACCAGTTGAAATCCCTACTCCATGTTCGAACGTGATAAGACGCCGCATGAACCACTGATAGCACACCGCTGGTACTGTACTGTCACTTATCACGTGACACAAGAAAATCAAATTTTAAAAATTAATATCTCGCTTATTAAAAGGATTTTTTTACTCGGATTTTCACATATACTCTTAGATATAACTGTTCTTTAAGAAAAGTAAATAAAAAAAAATATGAGAGAATATCCTATTGAGGTGATTGTCAATTTAAGTACACTTAAGCTATATTAATTCATCTGGTCTAATGAACAGTTCCAGCTTCGAAGCTATTGTTTATGAAGTTTATTTATCCTTGCTATCAGTTTAATAAAAAAAAACTAGCATCAAGGTTACAAATGATAAAACAATATGGCAGCCCAGTATCCTGCTTTCTACTATTTTCAAATTTCCGGCGAATTAATTAAAAATGATAGGAATTTAAACCCAGTTAAAATTAAGCATGGATCAAATTAGTCGTAAATGTACATTTACTAGTTATGTAACGGATGGTGAATTGGCCGGATAGCCTGATTTTCGGGGACCGGATATTTAAAGAAATATATCATGGCTAATGGTTATTCACGTTTTAATGTATAATATATTGTTGTAGTGTGAACACACGTATATTATAATAGCCTTAGTTTAAGTCAGTAGCATAATCTTAACGAATTTACTGAATGTAAGACAATAATGGACCTTTTCAATTTAAGGGCTATCTCTTTCTATCGCTGCAAATAGTAAGAAAATGGCGCGAACAACTGCCAGTTGGGCTGTCAAACGAAACGTCAAAACTATTGCAGTTATCAAAATACATGTATTCTCGGTGAAAATTTGCATCGTAAGACATTTTACCTTCAATAAAAGCTTTTGTAACATTACGACAAGATTTTTTAAAGTTATCTGAGATATTCTCACATTTTACGTCCAAATTTTTTAGAAACAAACGCCATAGATCTCAGTTGTTCTTACTATGCGCAGATCCCCATTGCGCATATCTCTATCTCTTTAAATTGAAAAGGTCCATTCCGCCGATATTACCGCTAAAAGGAAATATCATACAAGAATAGATGAATGTTACACAATAATTTATTTTTTGTGCAACCGGACGCGAAATAAGCATTTCGCAGCCGCAATACTGGCCGCGAAATTAAATTTCGCAACCGTTGTTATGGTAACGGCCGCGAAATTCATTTCGCGGCCGTTGTCATAGTAGCGGCCGCGAAATTAGGTAAACAATCACTTTGACACTTGTGAATTGCATGGTTTTGTTTATCAAATGTCAATCTCATAGCCACCTTGAAAGCTAACTTTTTATTTACAATGAAACTGTTTAAAATTAATAAAATTTGTAATTACATATTTTTTACGGTTGCACAAAAAAATATTGTGTACACCTTGTCCGCGAAATCCTTTAGCGCCCTCGAGATTGTCTTCCCTCGGCCGCAAGCGGCCTCGGCTACAATTTTTCTCTCGGTACGCTAAAGAGTGTTTTCGCGGCCTTGATATACAAATAACTATTTGTTATATTTTTAAAATAAAAAAAATAATACTTATTTATATAAATTTCTTTTATTTAATTAATTATCTGATGCTCACTTACAGGTATTAGATTATTTAGCCGGATACCGGATAGTAATCGCATATCCGTTGTATCTCTGATATATAGGTACCTTCGTTAGTACATGGTTAGTATTATGATACATGAACTGTGGTTGGTTTTACTTACGAGTAGAACTAAAAAATGTCTATGCCCAACTTAAAATAGCAATGGGTAATGGGTTTACCCTCAAAATTCCAAGATCAGCTGCATGTAAATATATTTACATAAAAAATTCTGAGTTGACGGAAGCCAACCTTACCCTACTTGAGTCGTTATGCGAGATGTTTTTAGAAAATCTCACTGCACATTTTTAAACAAACCCAGTAAATCAGAAGTGAAGCTTGCGGATCTAAAGCCGCTGTGTTCGTTTTTTAGGGGACTCGCTTCCCTTGCGACTTTTCTAAACAAACAGAACTAAAGCTCACCAGACTCGAGTTGTTATATTCGTTTTTTAAAAAGCTCGCGTAAATTATATTAAAATATAATGATAATGTTACTTATCTTTTTGGAATTTTGGGCTAACGTCAAGCATTTATTTAGTTTTTGTTCAATTCCATGGCTGTTGATATTTTCAACGTAATTTTCGACATTTTCATAATTAATTTCTGTCGTTACAAAGCAGGTAAAGGTAATTCTGTTTATTGATTTAGATGCAGAATTTTATGCCCTAAAATTTTATTTGACGCGTTTTTGTTTAAAATAATTCGACAAGCAGAAAATTGCAAAAAAACTGATTTCCCATGTTAATCTCCTATGTACACCTTTAAGACAGACACACGGTATATATTTTATCTCTTTAAATTGAAAAGGTCTTTTAATAATAATTAGGAAAAAAAATGAAAACAGCCAAATTTTACAATATACCTACTACTCGAACATGGGAATGATCCCCGAATTTCACGTCTTGGACTTCTAAAATGACAGATATGAGCCGCGTGGTTGGATTGGCTAAAGTAAAAGTCATGTGATTCATTACGAACGCACTATTATAATAATAGCGGTATTATGAAATTAGTCGTTACTTTTAATAAAAACGCACTATAAAATTGGGTTTGTAATACTACGAGCCATTTATTTTTATTGAAATTCCTGCAAGGCTAATTTATTAAAATAGAAAGACATAAAAAAGGCCTTGCCTTGATAATATACATAATTATAATTTATGTATGTTCATTTATTTTTTGTTATTGTTGGAAGTGTTTGTTTATGAAAGGGAATGTGAGTATTTAACCAAGTATAAGTAACAGGTGAAAACGACTACTAAATGAGCGAAGACGAAAAAATAAAAATCGAGGACACGTCACACAAGTTAACGAGGATAAAGAGATTAAAAAAGCAGTCACGTATGGACCGATTAGACGACTTCTCGATGTCGCGTGCCCTGTTGCTAGAGGGGGGCGGCAGACAGCACAGTCGGCAGAACGCATCGAGTCGAGCATCGAGCTATTTTAAGTGATGCATTTGTCGCGCCGGGTCTCCGAGTACACAGCACTCACAAGTCTTCGCACTTAACACCCAACAGTTTCGCGAGAAAGTCGATGAAAGTTGTGTCTTCGCGCTATTTATAACCTTATGTAACGCACCGGCGAATTACGTGATCGGTGCATTGCGACGGAAGTGCGAATGGCCTTCGACCAGGAATGTGAACGTTGATGTAAAATTAGTGTATAGTGTTTACAGAAACTATGTGCTCAAACATTTCAGTTTACAATTGGAGAATTTTGTCTCCAGTTCCAGTGGCGATGCATCGCCTCTGACTACTGTCAAAACAGTGAGGTGTGAACGTGAAGTAAAAATAGTGCAGTGCAGTGATGCGAGAGGTTCGAAGCGGAGGCGGAGGGACGCTGGTAGCAGCGGCCGTTGCCGAACTGGAGCGTCGTGGCCGGACGCCTAGCGTCAAGACGCAGACCCCGCAAGACACCCAACAACTTGTCATCTCTGGTGATACGAACAGTGAACGTTCCAGAAAAAGTTCCTCGCCTCTTTCTCGTTCTGAATCATTCAAAAAACTCACCCTCAACGGTAATGTCTCTCCAGACATCGACAAATCCAAACCAAGTGTGATTGCGTGCCGTTTAAAACGCCCTACCAGTACAGCGTCTTGCGACGTGGACGCCCTCTGCTCGGATTTAATGTCCAACTTAGAAGAAGCTCTGGCTTCCAAGCCTTCAACAAATACCGTCAACGACAGAGACATCACCAAGTCCACAAGATCTGGATTCGCTTACGTAGATCTCCGCCAATCTTCTTCCGGATCTGAAGTGGTGTTACGAAGAAACGGAACACACCAAGATTCAGAAAACCGTAATTCTTCTTCGACGACGACTTCAGCAGCAACGAGTGACGATTTTGAAGATGATACCAGTGGTGATGAAACAGGTAGTGATGCAGATACAGATGATAGTGATTCGACGGACACGGAGAGTTCGAGTGGAAGTGAACCCCAGCATATGGTGAATGAAGGGTTGGAGACCATCGCCGAAGAGGAGAGGCCGGTTACTGCCAGCAGTATAAGAACCAATGAAGGTATCATGAATTGCTTATATTCGTACTCGTATGTTCGCAAACATGGATACAATATTAATTTAATGGCAGTCCGGTGCTTTGAACTAACCACGTGCTCGCGGTACAGATATAGTTACGGTTGCATAGTCGTACCGCCGTGTTTACAAAAGTGTCACATGCAAGAAATCTTTCACTGCACTAAATTGCATTGATCTGGGAACAAATATTTTGATCTTTGAAGTAAATCGTATACCTTTAATTAAAAAATACAAATATTTAAACTGAATTAAAACACCAATAAATTATCTGTTATATTGTTTACATCTAAATGTAACTCGGTTAAAATATTATTTCGAGCTATTGAAATCGTAAGAATAGGTGGTCAACCCCGTCGTAGCGAGTAATTTTATTATCTTACCGGTGGTCCGTATACAATAGGGGATTCCACCATTTTTTTAATATAATTTCATCTGAACCTATAAGTAAAACTAATGCTAGATTTATACAGCGTAAGCCGTACCGTAACGTACCGTGCTGTGCCGTATTGTAACGTATCGTAATGCGTGAATTTTCTAGCCTATTTTATACAAAACTTTTACGATAGATTTTCATAAAAAGTATACTAATGCTCTGTCGATACAAGTGTAGTGTACATCAGATTTGTATTTATCAGATTCGTTAGTTTATTCGCAGTGCACTATATTCAATATATATTTCAATTTAATATATTAATTTAAACTTTGACACATGTCACTTATGTCAGTCAAAGTCACACAAGACAGACTATTCGTAATGTAGTATTTTTTATATTTATATCCATTTAATTTATTAATTCCAACTTTGACATAATAAGCCACACAAAAACAGACTATAGCGCAGGGCAGTAATAATGGGGTATGTGACCAAATTTTTATTTTTACATAATATGATACTAGACAAAAAAATAAAATACCCGTATTTTTTTACATCGATTAATTATTCGCACTTTACGAGAAAATAATTATTAAAAATTTGGGGAAGGGATTTGTGACGTATCAATGGTAGAAGCTTGAAAAAAGACGGTTAGACTGGGAGGGAAAGAGATAGTTATAGCCAGATGTGATCATGCTCCACCCTGCCACGCCTACCACAACATAAACGCGGCGCTGTCTCTTTCCTTCCCGCAGTCTATCTGTCTTTGTCGACGATTCTACCATACTTACGGCATATATCCCTTCTCCAAAACATTAAATTGTTAATAACAAGATTATTACAAATTAATGTTTCGTTTTAATTATTATAATAAAAAGCTATAGTGGTTTGTTTTTATATTTTATGACATATATATTGAAATTCGAATATGGTCACATACCCCATTTTCGTAATATCGCAACGTACCGTAACGTAGAAAGATAAAAGTTGGCAATCTTTGGGTTTTGACACATTACGGCACGGTACGTCACGTTACGGCTTACGTCTGTATAAATTATCACATATTTATGCATTGATTTATTCTTTACGTTACGTTACGGCTTACGCTGTATAAATCCAGAATAAGACCTTCAGTGAGAATTCAGTGAAAAAAATTCCTATTAATTAGTGATTTATAGTCTCCCGAAATTTGAAAATATAGATGTGACGTCACGAATATAAGTTTTTATACCAAACTGTTTTTTTCATGGATCTAAATGTTCTTGAAATATATGCTATTTCTAAATTATATTTATAAAAAATAAATGAATATTATTATACTGTACAAGTCTACATGATTTATAATTGGAAGTGTATTTAAATTATTAAGTTTAATGCAAAACATTTACATTCAAATAAAAACTGTTTGAGAATTGCAGTTCTGGGGTAGGATTCTGTAACTCGTCCGTTATCAAACGGTACCGTTATCACTATGGTTACATAGAAAATGACATTTTATTAGAAAACTATGACGTAAGTATGTCAATCAACTTATAAAAAATAAGTTGCCTTAGTGATAACGGTACCGTTTGATAACGGACGAGTTACAGAATCCTACCCCTAGACTGATAGCCACACCTCCGCTATTTGAATTTCTCTACTTCCATTGGTAGTAGGCTCCTCCCCTAACTGGGTATTCGTTATATATTTATAGATCGTCTTTGAGCCGCCAAACAAAATAATATATATGGAATTCATATGAGTGACGAGCTGCTATAACAAAAAACCCCTTTTTTCCGAAGTATTAATATTCATTATTAAGCATATAATTTCAATATTTTTTTCTAATTTCTCTTAATTCAATTGCGCTGTGGTCCCGTATTAGCAATTAAAAAAATTAAGTATTATTTAGGTAAATTAAACTATGAATGTTAACTTATTTATTTTCTTTTTAAACAGCTAAATAAAATATAGGAAATTCTAATATGATACTATCTTCAAACTCTTTTAATTTTCGTATGCCCAGTTGCACTTGTAAAGGTTAAATTTTAATATTTTAAACTTTGGTTAAATTTAAAAAAAATGCAAATGCAAAAAAAATTGACAACAATATATAATAATTCATTCGACATTTCAGTTTGATGCAATATTGCCAATTTAAGGAACGTTTAAAATTTAAGTTACTTTGATGCAACTGGCCTTTAACAAATTGCCTGCTGTGAAGGTCAGCAAAAATTAATTTACGATAAGTTACAGCAGGCTATATTTGGCCTTTACAACTTGACCATTTATTCACTTTGTATGTAATTCTAGCAGCATATTTAGAGAGGCTGTTATAGTTGCCGTCTTAATTATGATAATCTTAGGTTGTCGTATACAAATGAAGACTGATAGCTTTTACAATGAATTGTTTAGTAGTTTAGATAAAACCTACACAATATTTTTTTTATAAAATGCGGCCCAATATGGACAGAAGATTATTCGTAATTAAATCATTATAATATCAATCAGTATAATCTTTTACTATATTTCAGTCAATTAAGAAGCAAAAAATAGATAGTATACAGGGTGTAACACCAAAACCAATAATTACAAAAATCTGGTGTGGCCAACACAATACCTCCCGCCATTTACCGCCCGAGTCATAAAAAAGATTAAGCTAATCCTTATTTTTGGATTAGCGAATTTTACTCTAATTTTGGCAGTTTATTTCTTAAAATATAGTCAAATCTAATCCAAGTAACTACCTTTTTGATAATAAAATGAAGATTAAATTTTAAATACCGGGACAGAATAGAATTCACTAATCCAAAAATGAGAATTAGCTTAAACTTTTTTGCGAATCGTTAATTTTTATTAATCTAAATACATACTTACATATTAACTTATACTGGAAACTCTATTGATTTCCTTTCCTATTGTTCTATTTACTATTTTCTTTTTAAAACGAGAATGAAGGCTTGTAAAGTGTATATATCTTGGTGAAATTGAGGGTGTTCGATTGCGTGGCCATCCAGTGTGTAAGTGGATGGATGTGATTGATAAGGTGCTAAAAGACAGAAAGTTTCCGAGTGTGTGTTGTTGAAAGAGAGTGATTATTTTTGTGGTTGATATTATTTTTATTGTTTCGGGTTTGTGCTAACCCACTAAGTGAGAAATGCGTGATTTTATATATGTATGTATGTACTATTATTAATTTGAAATGATTAGTTCTTTGACAGTGGCATTTATCTGTCAATTACATACATTTGAATAACTGCGTAACCAAGGAGCTTTGTTTGTTAAAGCGTAGGCTCCGGGATTTAAATCATAGATAATTTTATAACTTTATCCATAATATATGTAGAAAAAGTATTAATGCAAATCTGTAGAAAATTTAATAATCTTCAATTTTTATAATAACATTAATCTCGAAAAAATAACATGTAAAGGTATTTTTCGACGAAAAACTATTTTGAGCTTCAAGTAAAGTGTCATTTCCTGTTATCCGATTTACACCAAAATCTAATGGGCTCTTTCCATAATAGAAAAAGTTCGAAATACAAGGTGTCAAAATTTCCTGAATGTTGAGTTACAGTGGAGGATCTACACATACATAAACACAGACATCATCGTGAAAATGTTAAAATTGGATACTAGGGACCTTAAAACGTGCTCATTTACCAAAATCTCAATATGCGATTTTTAGCACGATCCCTATACCTCCCTTACCAAGGGTAGCGGTAGGTAAAAAAACAGAGAGGACGAGAGGATAACAATCAAAATTGAAGTTATTTTAGATAAATTTACAACTTCATGTAAAATCTATGTAAGTTATGTAAAAATTTCTATGAAGGACATATTCAACACAACAAAATAAAATACGAAAACACAGCTGGACATATGCTGTTGAATGATAATAAGTGTAATAATAAAAATTGATAATCTAACCGGGGAAATATTTTAAGGATGAAGATATTGTATATTCTATAATAACTATTTGTAGGAAAACTACAAAACACATATAGTAATGTTCACGAGCGTAAATAACACCGTTGATAATCATATAGGCGCCTATAGTAGCATACTTTATAAATAAATATTCATTCGGTGATATCACAATTTTTCGTATCAGTGACTCATTAAAAACAGGAAACAACTATTATTTCGAGGTTTCACTTTTCAAACTTCACACAAAAAAGTAAAAAAAAATTGCGGATGATTTTCCGGTGTTTGTTGGATTGTTTAACTTTGCAAAGTTAATTGAATGGACTAATTAAATTTAATGATGTAATTTAGCGGATAAAAAGTATGAAAAGTTAGATTTGTTTTTCCGCGGTGCATGTTTGATCTGTAATAAAGCATGTCGGACCATCACATCACATCACAGATCACAGAGGCCTGTGTTCTGTATGTGTGCTTCGCATTCCGATATTAGCCTGCTAAGCCAGGGCAGGCCACAGGCTCGGGCCATGTGCTCATTATCCTGCGACTCTCAAACTGTAGCACAGTATTCCTGATATGCACATATTGCCGGTTTGTGAACGAGAGGTCATGGAGTCAAATTTCGGACCAGGGGCCCGATTCTTGAAATTTTTCGCATACGTAAGTGGGAGAGATGCGCATGCGAACTGCGTATTGGTATTCTTGAAACGAAATCGTGTGGTCGTAGGCGAATATTCCGTGCGCAATTACATCGCATGGGTATGAATAATTTAAAAGTATCATTCGCACACGAAACTGTGTCTGTCACTGTTACTTGTGTTTGGTGTATCAGTACTTAGATGATATAAATCAAATTATTTTTTTATATAACTACGGGGACGCCATTTATAAATCTAGAATCTCCATACACTTGAGTATCGTTATAATCTTCGACAAATGTATGCTCGTGCATTAATAGAACGATGCAATGGATTGTTAGAAAGGAATTTTATGTGCCTCTTTGTATTCCAAATCTGAAATGGTTAGCAAAATTAGAGTATTATTACATAACACTTGCATATTAATATTGCCTTATTATGTACGTATATACTGTAAACTAAGAAAAATAATACCTATTATATCAAATATATTATGTATATATAATAAATTTTGAATATTAAAATTACAACACTTATGGCTTATGATAGCGTCGTTGACATCTACGGCTGACAGCTTTGGTAGACAGGTTGACAGTGACAGTTAAAAAACAATTATATGATGAAGCATTCACGTGGTATAAATGTTTCGTTTAGATTGGCTGCTACATACTACGTTCGCTTGCTTTCGAGAATCGTATGCGTAGGTTTCAGCCGAGTTACGTTTGGTATTCAAGAATACCACTCATACGTACAGTACTGTTCATGCATGAAACTAACCACACGAATTCTGTCGCGTGCGGAAAATTTCGCATGATTTCAAGAATCGGGCCCCCAGGCAGCAATATATGCACACTCTGTATCTCCCAGTTGATCCTCACGTCATCAATTTCTGATGCAAGAATTACAAAACTTTTATCTAGCATCTTTCTCGTACAAACATTGCATATGTGAGACTTTTATTCGCTATCTCATTGTCGTCCGTGTTTAGGAAGGGTATAAGCTATCTCCGTCTAACCAACGGCAAAAAATGAAATAGAAATTGTATTGTAACCGCGGTAAAGAGTGTCATTTTCATAAATTTGAATTATTTGAATATTCATGTCATTCTGTCATTCATGTGATTAAGGTGATTTTGGCGTCAATAATAATTTGTGCTATTGTGCTTCGTTATGTGTTGGTAACTTTGTTAATTCTTATGATTATACTTATGCATATTGATACTGCAAAGACGATGTTTATAAGATGTCCGACAATCATTGCAACATATTGCTTTTGGACAATAAAAAGGGGTATATTTCATGCATTCACAAATAAAAATTAGGTTTAGATTTATGGTTTATACATTAGATTTAAAGACTTTGGCCGCATAATATGTAATGATTCCATTCACACTTCAGAATTTAGGGTCTCTAAATCCAAATCATAAAGCTAAACATTGCAAGGTCCAAACTTTAGGTTTATGATTTAGTTTGACGTCACAAACTTCACCAATGAGAATGAGTCTGAAATGATATAGATATATACACCCATCTTTATTTAGTATCCACTTGGTGGATTCGGCTTTTTAAACAAATGCGAGAAGAACATGGAGACTGTTATAACTTAATTGCTCAAATATAACCAATAATGCCAAGCGAATGACAGTTTCACGGCGCACAGGGGTCTTGTTGAGTTACTGTTCTACCGATATTTTAATATTGTTTTTGAAGCATTTACACAGATGTCTGTACATATCAAAATTAATTTTCAGGTAATTTAAACTTACATTTGTGAATGACTTACGTAAAGTTAAACAAAAACCATAAACCTAATTTTCATTTGTGAATGCACCTTTATTATTTCTAAAGAACTATTTATATTTCGAATTTTGATGAATAACGAAATTAACACAGTATAGGACATACTGAAGTTTTTACCAGTTTTGACATTATATCATAATTATTCAATTGCGAAATATGTAAGTGTCACTTTGGATTTTGATGAATAATAATATTCACACAGTAGGTAGGTATATGTTATAAGTATTAGCGAACAACAAAATTATTGCAAATAAAATATTGAGAATGTCAAACATGACAAAGTTCTGTCATACTCCACTTATATCAAACTAGAAAATTAAATCCCTATAATAAAACCTGGTAACAATATGATGTCATCAATTCCCTCCCATCCATGGCTATTTGAACCATTATGTTTATTATTGATGACGTGGGGCTCAAGTTGTGGAAACGGATTTTACCTACATATTTACTTCTGCTGGAAACTGTATTAAGTTACTTTCCATATAACTATTGTTAATATTCATTCGTAACAATAATTTTAAAAAATGATTTACTATGTTCTAACTTTAACTTTCGCAACTTAATTTCAAATGACGGATAAATGTTTAAAATGATAGTAATGCTCTTTCATTTTACTCATTTGCTTGTACTTCAATCCTTTGTTGACGTTGCAAACTCTTTCAATTCGAAATAAACGTGGTAAATAAAAAGACAAATAACGTCGTCTCTTAAGAGTGCAAAAATACAATCGCTGGTCTTTTGTTTCATAGCTAGGCAGATAACATTCTACATCACTCTTGCAGTACAATCTAACAACCCTTTTCTTTTAAAATGCAAGTAAAACTTTTCAAGAAAAAATCATTTTCTAACTTTTAGACGTGTTTTCTATGGACATTTTCCATTTGTCATGTAAGTTCAGCACTTAATTCTCTCTCTCTTCCTTTCTTTCTACCAAATTTGTTGTTTCATTTGACTAGAGTAAATGATCCGTAACACCTTTCTCTATCTCATTGATGCTCTTTCAAGAACCAACAAAATATCTAGGGTAGGGTAGACAGAAGAAGCTCTCATCATTCATAATTATTCTTCACTTTATTTACTATACTGCATACTGTCATTATATGTATAGTTGTTTATATACCCTGTGATTATCCCATTAATAGTAACAATATAATACAAATTGTTGGAGAACATTATATTCGCTGTTTAAAGTATATAAATATTGAAGTATAAATTATCAAAAATCATTATTATAAAACTATGACAATCAGTTAATACTCGTATATACCATTTTTTTAAACTAGGAGGGGTAAATTCAAAAGCAAGGAAAAAAACAGATCTAATAATAATAATAATAATAATAATAATAATAATAATAATAATAATAATTTTTATATGCCTTCTATGTATTAAATTTAAAAAGATACCATTATTTAAATAGCCTCAAATTTGAAAATATCACCAAATTAGATATTTTACAATTAATTTTTGAAATTTGGATATTTTGAAAATTGGTCCCCTTGTGTTTTGTTACAAGTGTTATGATAAATATATTGTCAATGTTGTAAAACAAGTGTCATATTTTTGAGTTTGGTTCGTGTTAGATAATACAAAATTCAATATAAAATGAGTAATTTTCAGTACCGTATTGTGCCTTCTTGCAAAAATGCGCTAGGAACAAATCTACTATTGAATTTATAAATGTAGCAAAAGATGCGAAGAAAAGAAAATTGTTGTTGGAAGCAGTAGGCCGAAGAGCCTGATGGTTGGGTTTTTACATTTTATTTTACCTTAACTCTTTAACACACCGTATTTCGGCAACAGTAAAACAGTCGTTTCCTGATATAAATTTATCCATCATTCAGCTTTCGATTTTTGGTAAACTGTCCGACTTAGCTTGAGTGTATTCTGTATTAGTCATTATTATTCATTTATAATGGAAAATGTCAGCGTCAAATGTCAAATTAGAAGTTTGTTATTAACATGTGACAAACTATCGCCTACGTTTATTTATCTAAATAACAAAAATAAATGTAGGTGATGGAGAAACTGTTTTTCTATTGGCTGTGAATGACGTAATGTATGTGCTTCTACGACACAGGAGTGGGGAGTTGTTTTTCATGACTATTTTTGGCGCCAATATTCGTATTTAATTATTTACGAAAATAACAACAAATTATTAAAAAAATAATTATTAATAAGAAAAATATTGCATAAACTTTCATTTAAAATACTTTTTGAAAAATGTGAAACAGGCTCATTCCAAATTTTTACAACTTTCAAGCCTGTGTAATCCGGAATACTTATTTGAGTTTATAATGTGTAACACGAGGAGGGTGCGGAGGAAGCTGATGATATGTGCTTACTTGTTTTCCAACGATAACAATTTGACTGACTGGTGGACGCTTGGATGATTGGGGCCACGAGTTGGTGAAAAGGAAGGAACACATACACTTCCACTTTCACTTCACACATCTACTCATTCGTTGACTGGTGAGGGATGCTGATGAACACTTAGATTCATAGACACGGACAATACTTGAGGTTTAACTAAAGTTTTATTTACATGATTACAACTTATTATTATTAATTAAACTAAACATTACAGAATACATAATTAAACAAATGCATCATCAAGACAAAATACTCGCGTTCGCGGAACGCGAGTCAAATCTCAAACTCTTATATATTTACTATTTGAGTACAGACGTATTCTCGACGTGACAAACTAATGCAGACTATCTCAAAAACAAAGCGTTATCTTTCATGAACAGATATCTCGAAGGGGTGCTGAATACAGGGTTAGGCATCCATAACAAACTATCAACCCTGCACGTAAGCGTGTAATGAGTGACTCCAATTATTAGCGCACTGTTTGAGAACAAAAAGAGATTAACATTTTATCATACAATATTTTTAAAAAATCCAAATTGTAGGAGATTTTATTAGTTTTCATTTTACTATTATTCATTTGTATCTTACGAAATGTGTCAGAAAAAAACTTATATGTAATCTATTATTCTATAAATAGAATTGTTTGTAACTCTCGTAATTACATTGATATGGTATGACTAGCGAATGAAAGTTGATGTTTAAATTATTTTATAGATGTGGTTTTATTTTGAAATCCTAGAGAAGAATAAAATTGTACGAAATATTCAGATATGAAATTTTTGCATGAACCCATTTAAATACTGGATTAGGAAAGCACAGAAATACATTACTATGTCTGGCTGAAAATAAATGGCCGACTAGGATAACTGAATATAAAAACAGGGGTGCGTTTAAAATATTTTAAACATTTTTCGTTTATGTTGATTATAACAAAATATTTTAATCTTTAAACTATTTAGTTTGGCAATTCTATGAAATAGGATTATTTTTAATTTCCTCTAACAGTAATTCCGACTCGAGGGTTGCTTATACCTGAGACGAACGAACTAGAATTTGCGGTACTAAATTTTTTAAATACTGTAACACGAAGGGGGTGCGGAGTGGAGAGATGACTGCTAATACTTATACTGCTGATTGTTTCTTACTGATTACTCCCAATGATGACACACTTACTGACTGGTGGACGCCTCGGATGATTGGCGTCCACGGCTTTGTGAGATGGACTTCGTGTGAAGGGTTCATGAGAAGGAAGACTTCTTGAGAAAGAAGAACACACATACACTTCACTTTACACTGAACACTTACATTACAATTTATGGACGGACATGGACACAACTTGGTGATTTACTAACTAACTAAACTTTATTTACATTTAAACTAATACAACTATAACTAGCACAACTAATAAGTTACATTCTGTAACCCAGCGGGCGGGCGTCGCCCCAAAACTAAAACACTACATGTTCAAAACCAAAACACGTCTGCCCGACGCGACGAACCCCATGGCTCTCTTGCATCTTTACCCCATCACTATCTAAACTCGACTTTTCTATGTTTATCTCTCGGTTTATCCAATGGCTAACTAAAACCGACTATCCTTTAAAAACAAAACGCTATCTTCAGGACAGGATTATCTTAGGGGTACGGGGTGCATAGGCTAAGCATTCAAAGTCACGCACGTATACATATAATTTCCAGACTTAATTATCAACAAATAAATGTCGTGACTATCAGAATACAAAAAGAATTTCTAAACTGAATTTTGACTTAAATAGATAAACAGAGTTAAAATATGAATATTGAAACTATAATTTAGAAAAGTTTATAAAAAGTTATTTATCTATTACTGGTCTTACCCTCGCCTTGTCACAATACATCCCTGAATCCTGTTACTAAGGTCATTTTAAATTCCTCTTGGTATTGAGTACAATTCTAATCTTATATGTAACGGAATACATAAGGATCAGTTTCCTATCATATCAAATATAGGGAAATGTTTTCAAAAGAAACCACATCTATTAAATAATCTAAACGTCAACTTTCATTCGCTAGTCATACTATACCTTCAACAAATTGGTATCAGTGGTAATATTATTGTTTCTTTTTTTAAAATTTAAAAAACAAAATTAAAATAGGTAAGGTATACTTTAATTTGATAGATTGGTGTATTTACATATCTAACGAGTAGTTAATAGCAGTTCCATATTTTATCATGCTGTCCGTGTCAACATTTGAATATCCAAGACGACTTACTCTGCATCTAGTAAAACTTTTTCCTTCTTCTTTCTTACGCTGACAGCGCTGGCATGATTTAATATAGAATTATAAGAGTGCATAGCATCGATAATATGAAGAAAGTTTCTCTTCCACTTGGTTAAAGATAAGAGGGAAATAGAGTTAGAAAGAGTCCGAGATAAAGAAAACAGTATTAAAGTACACGGAAGCTTCAGCTTCGTCTAAATGGAAAGAACAAAAGACATTTGGGAAGATATATTTAACTGGATTTACTAAGCGAGGGAAGTGTGTTACGGCAAAAATGAATAATGGCTCCCAGCAAAAAAGTTGCAAAAAGTTTTAATATAAGTAACCTAAAATAACCATATGAACTCCTTTTACTCCACTTCGAAATAAAGTGCAGGAAGTCAATTACAGTTTTCTCGTGTTTGTTGTCCGATTATATTATTTGCAACAGGCGTATATTTTATACGAGTAGATGGCTTTTCGATTTTGTCGTTATTTTTTTGTTAAAATAAAATGAGCCACAGGTGTCTTGCAGTTTTTAAAATGAAACTTTGCAGATTAATAAACACAGAACTTGTCTGAAGAAATTTTCTGAAATATCTTTGTACGAAGTAATATTTTTTACCATTCTTCCTATATGACTACCCGACTACCCCTGACTGTGAAATTAAAATTATATAGACTTTTAGAAACTACTGCAACAGAATCGTCGTTTAAAAACAATTGTATCTTATTAAATTGGCTTGTACCTAATGAAAACAATTAATTGTTTTTAACTTTAACGTGTATATTTTTTATATATTTAATATTGTTTTTTTTTGTATTACATAAGTTACATTATACGTAAATGTACCGTTACTGTAACATAATTTTAAAAAAAAATTGATGTGGCCAGCACATTACCTTCCGTCAGTTCTATGTATTTTGTACAAATTCCATACAGAAAGTTTCTATATTTCCAGGAAAATTATAACATAAACATACTATATCAATTGTGTCTTGCACTTGACACTGACATCTATCAATCAGAATTTTCTTAATATAGTAGATGTTTTCATGGTTATAACACAGCTGGCTGCTTTATGAAATTTAATTTCTTTACAATTTTTTAACTCTCATTGAATATAAAGTATAAAATGTAATCAAATCGTATAGAGAATAAAATATTCTTTAATATTTATAATTACATTAAATATGAAAAAATTATATTTAACAGCGTTTTTTCAAGAAATACTGTTAAAATCTTCAAATTAGGGTACTTCCGGTTGACCAGTTATAACCAAATTCTAATCATCTCTTCATATGGATGTAAAAAAGAGGAATACGCAAAAATTATAATTTTTGGAAAGGTGGTATTGGAGTTATGCGATCCGAAAGAATCGTCACACACACACATACATACCTCCATACATCCATCTATCCATCCATCCATCCATACATCTATCCATCCATACATCCATCCTTACACACATCCATCCATACATCCATCCATACATCCATCCATACATACATCCATCCATACAGCATTGTAAAAATAGTAAAATTGTATTCTAGGGGCCCTAAAACGTGCTTATTCATTAAAACCCATCATCGAATTTTTTGACCAAAAACAATAACTTCCTTACCTAAAGGTGACGGAAGGTAAAAAAATAATACGTAATAATATACCGGGTGTCTACTTTATTTCCCGAACATAGGAAATTCAATGTTAAAATTTAAATTTGGTGATATCTCTTTACCTATTAATTTTAGAAAAGAAAGTGTAATGAGGAAATATGTTTAGAATGAAAAAGTGCATCGATGAGTACCAAGTTTGTTGTTCAATTGTTCCTTATGTACGAGTTAGAAACAAAAGAAAATACAAGAATGAAATATAAGACAATAATTTATGTTTGTTGTTTTTGACATATCTGACAGATTTGACATTTTTTTGATTTTATTATTATTAGAATAATACGAAAACAATCTAGAAGTAAAAAATTAATCACAAATTCTAATAATAATAATAATAGTATTAAAATCAAATGAAATGTCAAATCTGTCAGATATGTCAGAAACATCAAACATAAATTATTGTTTTATTTTTCGTGGCACTCTGATAATTGCCTTAACTCGAGTATTTTCTTTTGCTTCTAACTCGTACATAAGAAACAAATGAACAATAAACTTAGTACTCATCGATACATGTTTTTATTCTGAACATTTTTCTTCATTCATTTCATTTTTCAAATTTAGAACTGCGGAAACGAACAAGGCGCATACTATGAGCTTTTGCTCGTCAAACGAAACCTCTAACCATTACGCCACTATACTCTATCCGTTTTAACTATAGAGCGTTGGGTGAGATACGGCCTAAGATTCTAGCTCTCTGATTGGTTCATACGTGAACCTAGTTTACACAGCAAAATAATTAACGTGAAATTTAAATTTACTTGACAACTGTATCAATTATTTTGATTTATGTTATGCCGTGTGACATAAAATAAATAAAAGTCAAAGTCAATAGTACGCGATTTATTACATATTATTAATTTCTGTTCAGTTCTCTTTGTTAATAATTATATTATTGTTCTTTTCTTTTATATTTTATATTACATAGTTTTCGTTGTGCGCGTTTTCTTAGTTTTTCGTTAGTTTTGTTATTGTTCTCTTCGTTAATGTTTTACAACATCTAAAGGAAAGGCCCTCCGAAGCGGGCAAAAAATGGCGTATAATTTATACTGCACATATCGTGCCACGAATCCATATTCCAAATTAGCATGTGTCCAAATTCTGGCATCAGAACTGGGCATAGGACGATGTAGTATTTGGAAAGCTATAAAAGAACATGAAGATAAAGGATCATTCGGATCACCCCAGGAACAAAGAAATTTGTATAGAATATACATATAATGTATATAATTTCAGAGAGTAAATATGTATTTATATTTCAAAGGTGAATTATATTTTTATTTTACGTTGTTTTCTTTAAAATTTATTTGAATAATGTGGTTTTCATTTATGCATGCCCCTTTTGCCGACATGTAGACAAAGGTACGGAGATTATAAGTGTATGCATAAAAACAATGTCAATGTCAATAGAAAGATTTTTTTAAATCCAGGAATGGCGCCAAAATTTGAATTCATAATTAATGCATGTAAAAACGGCCGCGCTCGAAACGCCATCTAGTCTATAGTTAAAACGGATAGAGTATAGGTCGGTATGCTTCGATGAAATATTAATGCGCGTTGTCATTTTCACCTCAGTTCAATAATCCCGATATTTTATCCCCTGTGGGTAAAAAAATGTCCGTGTAATATGGGGTAGGGTCCACCTGTTGGTGACCCCTGGGCCATGTATCATCGTGAGCGTCGTGTCTGAGAGCTCATCGCAGTTGGCCTAGTGCCAGACGCCGCTACGGCACGGCTGCAACACGCACACACACAGAAATAGACGCACCGCACTCGCAACCACGTTTCCTTAAACCAGTTACTATATTTCTTCTCCTTCTTGTTTTCTACTTCTACCCACAGGATAGTGTGAAGTATAAAAACTATTTCTAGGCACAGTGCTATCTATTTATTAATAAGTAAACTACTGCTAATTGTGGAAACGTGTACGAACGCTGGAACTAATTAAACTAATATGGAGACTAAGTGCAGAATTCAACAACAACAACAAGATATTAGTTAACATTTATACAGTTAGTTACACAATGAAAGAAAAATTAACACTATCGGGTCGGGGAGAAAAGTATTTTCTTATTAGACCACTCACATTTTTACCTCCCGCTATCCTTGGTAAGGGAGGTATAGGGATCGTGCTAAAAATCGCATAACGAGATTTTGGTAAATGACCACGTTTTAAGGTCCCTAGAATCCAATTTTATAATTTTCACGATGATGTCTGTGTGTATGTGTGGATCCTCCACTCTAATTCAAATACTATCATTCAGAAAATTTAGAAACCTTGTATTTCTAATTTTTTCTGTAATGGAAAGAGCCCATTAGATTTTGGTGAAAATTGGATAACCGGAAATGGCACTTTACTAGAAGCTCAAAATAGTTTTTCTTCGAAAAATTCCTTTAAATGTTATTTTTTCGAGATTAATGTTATAAAAATTAAAGATTATTAAATTTTCTATAGATTTGCATTAATACTTTTTCTATATATTTTATGGGTAAATTTATAAAAATATCTATAATTTAAATCCCAGAGCCTACACTTTAAACAAACAGTTATTCAAATGTATGTAACTGACAGATAAATTCACTATCAAAGAACTAATTATTTCAAAGTAATATTAGTAACGTTTTAAAAAGAAAAAAGTAAATAAATCAAAAGATAAGGAATTCATACAGTTACCAGCATAAGTAAATATGTAGGCAGATTAAAAAGAATTAACGATTCACAAAAATGTTTAAGCTAATTCTCTCAACTGATGATGGCTACAGTGTAGCCGAAATATACATTTTGTAAAAATAAACATTTTGTGAAGAAAGGACAAGTCACATTTCTTATCTAATCCTCATTTTTGGGTAATGAATTCTATTCTATCCCGGTATTTAAAATTTAATCTTCATTTTATTATACCTCCGGTGGCTCAATGATTATAGCAACGCCTCATGTCATGAGTGCCCTCGGGCATGGATGTGTATGTCAATGTGAACCAACTCTGTAGTTGGGATTTAATCATGTTGAGGGGTTTAAAAAAAGATAGTTACTTCCATCAAATTAGACTATATTTTAGGAAATAAACTGTCAAAATTACAGTAAAATTCGCTAATCCAAAATAAAGATTAACTTAATCTTTTTTGTGACTCGGGCTGTAAATGACGGGAGGTATTGTGTTGGCCACACCAGATTTTTTGTATACATTTTGTTTCAATGAATCTGCTGCTGCCCTTTTGTTGTCTTTCATTTGTTATTATCTTTTAATATCAAGGATTCCAATAAGTTTTGCTAATGCATTTTTGTTCAAAATAACAACTGTATTGAAAAGTATGGTGTGGCCAACACAATACCTCCTACCATTTGCAGCCCGATTCACAAAAAAGATTAAGTTAATCTTTATTTTTGGATTAGCGAATTTTACTCTAATTTTGACAGTTTATTTCTTAAAATATAGTCTAATTTAATCCAAGTAACTACCTTTTTTTAAAACCCCTCAACAGAATTAAATCCCAATTACGGAGTGGGTTCACGTTCACACACATCCATGCCTTAGTGGGATATGAACCCAGAGCCCCGAGCGCACTCATAACTTTGAGGCGTTGCTCTAACCATTGAGCCACCGTTGCTATAATAAAATGGAGATTAAATTTTAAATACCGGGATAGAATAGAATTCACTAATCCAAAAATGAGGATTAGCTTATACTTTTTTGTGAATCGTTAATTTTTATTAATCTAAATACATACCTACATTACTTATGTTAGAAACTGTATTGAATTAGAAAAAGGTCGAAATACAAATACAAATTTACAGAGTGATAAAATGCATGCATACATCAGTGATTCATAAATAAAAACACTGTACAATTTATGTATCACTGATGTGTGCACGCATTTTATCACTCTGTAAATTGTATGACGATACCTTCTTCATCCTTGTGGTACATAAAATGTACAGTGTTTTTATTTATGTATCACAGAGCCTGTTTAAACTTCAAACTTAAACCCTGCCTATCTAAATAAAATAGGCCGAAACATGTCTTGCATGGCACTCTGTAAAACGCTTAAAACGGATATTTTATTTTACGTTTATCTCATGACAAGCACCTATTATATAAATAAATTTAGGCTCAATAGATGCAGTATTTAATTCTGAACATTTTCTGAATTTACTCCTAAGTTCTAAAATTAATAGGGCAGAATTTACAAATATATGAAAATTTTACAGTTATATTTCCTATAGTCCATAAAAAAGTTTTGTATTATATTACCATAGTAGAATTTTTTTTGTTACTTCTGTAGATATCTGAAATAATTTGAAAAACAATTGATTTTTCTACAAAAAATGTATTATTTTATAAAATTTGATTTAAATCAGATTTTTTAAAGAAATCAGTTGATATAAATCATGATTTAAATTGTGATTTAAATCAAATTAATTAATTCAGGCCAACCCTGCTTTATCGTGCATATTATGTTCATTTTCTTTAATTCGCATTCGAATTTCCAGATGAAATTATAAAATCTAAGCGTGAGAACATCTTTTTATGTTCAACGAATCAATGATTTTTGACGTTTATATAAGTTGACAGGGTTGGCCCAAGCTACTGGCAAGCCAGGCGACCGCTTGGGGCGAAATTAGTTTTAGGGCAACATTTTTTGAGACTATTTTTTTGCAAAATAAATTCAAAATCAAATTATAAGTATATTGATTCGTCCAGTGTGTACCTTTAATCATCATAATGCTGACAATTCCAGTTGCAGCAAACTTATAATAATTAAATCCTATTTATATTTTTTTACGTTATACTAAGAAAGAAGTAAGGTTAAATTCGTTGGCGATTATATCAATTAAAAACACTGTCATATCAAATGTTGAAGAAGTAATTGTTGTTCAGGAAATCTACTGAAAAATATTCCAAACATTAAAAATAATTGCAACAAAAGCTTTTATATGGAATCCTGTACAGAAAAATACGATGCAACAGCCCCTCGCCAATTTCGAAAAAGGCGACTATTTTGGTTTTTGACATTTTTCTTGAAAACGGTGATCCGTATCGAAATTTTATACAAAACAAGATTCTTATATTTTTTACGTAGGATGAACCGTGATTTAAATTAGATTTTCCGAATTGCAAAATAACGAAAAGGATTTATACCGAGACTTATACCTACACTGAGAAATTATGACTATGTTTACACGTATAGCAAAAAAGTACTTTGACTTGACTTTGACTTTCAAAAGGCGACTTTTGCCATTGTGTAAACACTCTCGCCTATTACTTTTCTACCTAAAGTCAAGTCCAAAATAAAATAGACTTGACTCATATAAGTGACTTTTAAAAACTCGTGTGAACCAACGAACGAAACATACTTTACTTTACTAACAGTGTTTTCATCCACAAATTCCGAGATATTTAATTACACAATTTTATATCTGAATTTAAAATATTCTCGAATTTTAAAATATTTTATGCGATTATTTTTTAATCTACTTCGGATCCAATATTGTTGCTGTATAGTTATATTATTTAAAAATATCGCGCTTAAATTAAGTAACTGTAGTTTACTATCCATTTTTTCTATAAATAATTTATTCTATTATATGATAATAGTTACATCACACGTATTATAACCAAACTTTACTTTGCTGTCAAAGTCAAAGTTGAGTGAAGGACAAGTAACAAACGTAAAGTGAAGTATATTTGACATTATGTGTAAATGCACCATTAAATTGACTTTTCATAAGTCGCCTTTTAAAAATCAAGTCAAAGTAAATTTTTCTCATACGTGTAAACGTAGTCATTCTTTCTTTCCCTACATACAGGGTTAGTCACGGAAGAGTTATTTTGAAAGACCGTTTGTTTGCAACTCAAAATAAATTGTACAGTGTTTTTATTTATGAATCACTGATGTATGCATGCATTTTATCACTCTGTAAATTGTATGACGATACCTTCTTCATCCTTGTGGTAATTCATTTTCGTAATGTAATTGTCAGTTTTCCAACTATACATTAACATAGCCCTCAGTGCCGGCCCGAGATTTTTGAGCGTCCCAGGCGAAAATTGTAAATTTTGCCCCTCATTTATTACAATTTTATTTATTCTAGATTATATAGGTACAAAAATTAGAAAAGAGGCGATTTGTATCCATAACTTGCAAACAATCACAGAATTTTAATCTGAATGAAATTTTTTTGAAAATATTTTGGATATTTAAAATATTTAATTCACGATTGCTTTGCCTGTCTGGTGATGGTTCTGTAATTTTCACATTAAACACTTAAATATGGTCTGTTGTCATTAGTATTTTGAGTTGCAAACAAACGGACTTTCAAAATAACTCTTCCGTGACTAACCCTGTATGTAGGGAAAGAAAAAATATTTCTCAGTGTAGGTATAAGTCTCAGTATAAATACTTTTCGTTATTTTGCAATTCGGAAAATCTAATTTAATTGTTTATGTTCATCCTAGGTAAAAAATATAAGAATCTTGTTTTGTATAAAATTTCGATACGGATCACCGTATTCAAGAAAAATGTCAAAAACCAAAATAGTCGCCTTGTTCCAAATTGGCGAGGGGCTGTTGCATCAGTGTATTTTTCTGTACAGGATTCCATATAAAAGCTTTTATTGCAATTTTTTTAATGTTGGGGGTATTTTTAGTTGATTTCCTGAACAACAATTACTTCTTCAGTATTTGATATGACAGTGTTTTAATTGATATAATCGACAACAAATTTAACATTTCTTCTTTCTTAAGGTGCATTCACAAATGAAAATTAGGTTTATGGTTTTTGTTTAGGTTTAAGTAAGTCATTCATAAATGTAAGTTTAAATTACCTGAAAATTAGTTTTGATATGTACAGACATCTATGTACATGCTTTAAAAACAAGATTAAAATATCGGTAGAGAAGTACTCAACAAGACACCTGTGCGCCGTGAAATTATCATTCGCTTGGCATTATTGGTTATATTTCAGCAATCAGTCTCCATGTTCTTCTCGCATTTGTGTAAAAAGACGAATCCACCAAGTGGATACTAAATAAAGATGGGTGTATATATCTATATCATTTCAGACTCGTTCTCATTGGTAAAATTTGTGACGTCAAACTAAATCATAAACCTAAGTTTGGACCTTGCAATGTTTAGCTTTATGATTTGGATTTAGAGACCCTAAATTCTGAAGTGTGAATGGAGTCATTACATAATATGCAGTCAAAGTCTTTAAATCTAAAGTATAAACCATAAATCTAAACCTAATTTTCATTTGTGAATGCACCTTTAGTATAACGTAAAAAATATAAATAGGATTAAATTAATATAAGTTTGCTGTAACTGGAATTGTCAGCATTATGATTAAAACTACACACTGGACCAGTCATTAAACTTATAATTTGATTTTTAATTAATTTTGCAAAAAATAGTCTCAAAAAATGTAGCCCTAAAACCAGTTTCGTCCCAGGCGGTCGCCTCGCTTGCCTGTAGCTTGGGCCGGCCCTGATAGCCCTGATGATGGTTCATTATAGGAACCGAAACGTCGGAATTGTTAAATAAACTACTTTGTAATAAAATCATTTTACTAAGACTGTTTCGCCAATAATTTTTTCCCTAACATCATACCAACAGTCAAGAAATACCAGTAACTATATAAAAATAAATGTCTGTTATATAAAAATAGAGAACATAAACTAAAAACGTTGTAGTCTGGTATTAAGTTAATTGTCTAGGAG
This sequence comes from Harpalus rubripes, assembly GCA_963082715.1. Classification (NCBI taxonomy): domain Eukaryota; kingdom Metazoa; phylum Arthropoda; class Insecta; order Coleoptera; family Carabidae; genus Harpalus; species Harpalus rubripes. The sequence continues at coordinate 10,716,869 of OY720454.1, forward strand.
GGTTTTACGATTAGTAACAAATAAGTGTTTAGGTGACGTTTAATTTATTCCAAAAAAAATGTTATTTAGGGAATACACCATAGGTGTTGGTTTTAGTGTACCATAATAGCTTTGAATGCCCTCCCTAGAGTAAACTATCCATTAAACACGGAACATCTTCAAGTTAAAATAAATATATAAATTGCCAGCTCGAAAATTCGTGAAACATACTTCCACCCCCAGCAATATCAAAAAAGCGTGAATTGTTAAAAGTGAAAACCCTCATTAAATTGTTTGCTGTAGAATTACGTTTCATGCATTCCATCGTCGGTATTTACGCACCGGAAATGGGTTAATGTATGTATCGCAACTTCCGGAGGTGGTAGCAATGTTTGTGTTTGAGATTTGATTCGATTCGCGTGCACCGGAGGCCTTGGCAAAGACAAATTGACTTGGAAATCTGCTTTGCTTACATCCACTGTCCTAAAAACACCTGCGCTTCATTTGCATTCAATTTTCTTTACTTCACTTTATTTTCTTTTGTGGTCGTTTGCGGCTCAAGAAATTTATTTCTCAAGAAGTCATTCATTACGAAATGTTCGTGCAAGGACTATCGTTACCATTGTTGTAATATAAAGACATTTAGGCATGGTTAATATTACGTGCGTATTTTCAATTTATCAAGGCAGTGACAGTTTTTTCATTATAGTACATACATAGTTTGAAGTTAAATGAAATTACAAAACGAACATGTAATTTAAATTTAAACACTGTAATTTAGTAAATTTCTGTTTATTAAAATATTCACACATACGAGGTTTGACAGAATAATAACAAGGATTTTTTATTTATATCAAACACTAATAATTTATTCATTGTCCCCTTCAAAGTTGTATCCAATCTGCAATACACTTGTGGGATGCATTTTTTTTGTTACTGTCAGCTTCCTTTAGCGATTTTGTAATTAGTTCCTCTATGAACTTTGTCCTTTCAATATTCTCTTCATCTTCGGAAAAAGGAAAAAATAACAAAGAGCCATGTATAGTGAATACGGTGGCTGTGGCAGGGGGTATAATTTGATGCAGCTCCGGCTTGTTTCTGCAGTTCTAATTTAAAAAAATGCAGCTCTAAATCCAAATTTTGCAGTTGCTTTCACTTCTCTCTATACTATTTATTATTCAAATCTGTACCTACATTAAATAAGAATTTCAAAATATATTTTTAATTATTAGAACGCGCGTTTCCCGTAACACATCTGGGTATTGTCGTGGCTTAAATGTATATACCTATTCTATTGTATGTATTAATAATAATAATAATAATAATAAATCTTTTATTTCTGCAGATACATTACACTGTAGAAAACGTCACACAATAATAATTCAAGACAAATTCATTCTCATTATAAAAATTATTAGCGTATAAATACTTAGTTTTAAAATGTTTACAGGATATCGAGTTTTTAATGTTCTCTGATAGCTTATTGAAAAATGATAGACCAATCCTATCTGGAGAATCTTTGACGACTTTAACCCTAGATTTAGGTATATGGAAGTCATTTTCGTTTTTAGTTTGGTACTCATGAATGTCTGAGTTGAGTTCGAATTTATTTCTGTTTTGAAATATCTAAAGACAAATGTCAAGTGTATAGAAGTCAGTCACTGTAAGCAGTTTAAGTTTTTTGAAAAGTGGTTTACAAGAAGAGTTCTTATATGCTCTTAGTAAACATCTAATTATTCTTTTTTGAGCGATAAAGACAAATTGAGCACAAGCATAGGCGTAGTTAGGGGGGTACTTAGGGGTGCTTAGCACCCTCAGATTTTAAATTAGCACCCCCAACCAAATTTCTATAAATTTTAATAATTTCATTTTAGACACATCTATTTATTTTGACTGTTATATTAAATATTATTAACATATTAAAGAAGAACCTTCAAGTAAAGAAGGGAATTTAACTATCATTAATGATGTAATAAAAAAATATTAGAAGAAAAGCGAATTGACTATGCCTTTTTGTACTCATGGAGAAATATTGAAATTCCTTCAAAAATAACAATATTGAAATTGAACGTATTAAAAGTAGAAAATAAAAAAGCGAGTCAACAATTGCATCTAGTTCATATGATACTGACTTACATACTCGTGCTGATAATTCTTGATGATGATTCTTTCCGAATTAATATTTACTTGACTACCATGCAATAACCTAAAACTCCGATTTTCCCCTGAGAGCCAAGAACTGGCAATAGCCGTAGATATAAGTAGATCATTATACCACTTTTATTCTCTGTTATGTGGAGAATTAAAAACTGGCTGAGCACTACTATGACACAAAAAAGCTTTACTAATTTAGTAGTAGGTAGATAAGTATTGAATATTGAAAATGAACTTTAAAAATAATAATAATTATAATAATAAATAATACTTAAGATATTTTGCAAGAATTTATTCTTCTAAATAGAAACAGAAAATTAGCTTCGCGTCGTGTTCCAAACTTCCTTTTCACAAAATAAAATGTCACTTTCAACACTTATATCATAACTATTTTGTTACTTTAAATAATATTTTATGTTTTTGTTTATAAATTAATCAAATAAATACTTTTTTTTATTTTGTAAACCAACTTTTTTCATTTTAAGGTAAGGGACTTTAGCACCCCCTAATTTTAAAGTCTAACTTCGCCTATGAGCACAAGTAGAGTTACCCCAAAACCCAAGCGACAACCTAATACCGTAGTTTATTCTTGACTCTACAGATGCATGGTAGAATATTAGATTGTATTTTCAAACATTTTTTCAAATGCCGTACGTATGTATGTAGTGAAATAATTTTAATCAAATTAATTTTGATTTATTTCTTTATATAAAAAGGCGTTAAGCCTGTTAATGTTCATTCTGTGGAAATATGTAAGTTTCAATGTACTAAAAAATCGCCTCCCCCTCCCCCCGGTATCCTTGGACAAAAAAGTGCAGCTCTAATTTTTCAAATTATATCCCCTGGGCTGTAGTATCACAACAGTGTGTTGTTTTTGCCAAAATAATCACGAATGACTTAAGAATTGTGAGCCGGTGCATTGTCGTAGTGCAAAATCCAGGCATTATTTGTCCACAATTCTTTTCGGTTTCTTCGAATTGCCTAGCGCAAACCACGCAACACTTGAAAATAATACTCATTATTGACTGTACGGCCTGTAGGTAAGAATTCATGGTGGACCATGCCTTTGTAATCGAAGAAAACATTGATGGTTGATGTGCTGCTATAACGCTCGGCTCCCTTGTCATCTTCCATGCCTTCACGGTGCTCTTGAAAATGTTTAGGTATACCATTTATAAACCCTTAAGTTTCGACATTTTGTAGCTTCCTTGCCAAAAGCCAGAGATAACAGACAACTACTTTGCAGATACCAAAATTATTCAGGCAGCTCCAGAAACTGTGAAATACTGTTCGTATTAGTAGATTGTCAATTGTTTCAGGTAATATTGAGGGGTTCGTGTTCAGAATAATGAAATTCACTTGAGTAATTTTTATTGAAAGTACTTTACCTACCTAAAAAATTAGATAAATTTTTTTTCTACATTACTTCAAGTTTTTAATCTTTAACTTTATATTTTCTTCGTTATGCAGTTTCACGCGACTAGATCTACTTTTTACTTCCTTGTACAAAGTAAAGGAAGTATTGTATTCGCGAAAAATTTCGATTTCCAGATTTCAACGGAAATATCCATTTTGGCCATCCCTGAATCCATTCTGACTAATTTCGTCGTGACGTCTGTACGTACGTACGTATCTCGCATAACTCAAAAACGGTAAGCCGTAGAAAGTTGAAATTTTGTATTTAGGACTTCTATAACATCTAGTTGTGCACCTCCCTTTTTGGTCATTACATAATTTCCAGAAAAGGTACTTTATTTGAAGCCTATAATAGATTTTAATGAAAAACTATATTAAAATATAATCCAAAACTTTTCAAATTTAGTATATACGACTTTTATATCAATTGGAATAACATAGCAGAATTTGGTTAAAACAGGCTAACCGGAAGTGATATATTACCTGAAGTTGTTAACAGTTTTTCTTTAATAAAATGGTTTCATTTTGATTTTAGAAATAAATGCTTCAAATAAGAGTTTTAGAGAATTAAATTCTGCGTCTAGCACATCAAGTATTATTAAATTAGCCCTTTGTATAAGCGAGATATGTAAATTTCAAACTTATATACTTTTTGGTTTTTGTAATGAAGCTTGCTATGGATAAGGACAAAAAATAACAAAAAATAAAATAAAAAATAGATGTTAATGTCAAATTACGTCAAATACGTGCAATTTTATAATTGAGTCTATACTTCATCTTCATATTGGTCTTGCGTACAAGGAAGTCGTATGGTGTCCACATCAGATTTTTTGATTTATGTTTTTCGACATCTTTAAATTTTGACTGTAATTATTTATATCTTTTCTTTATCTTTTAGAGGGCTGAAGACGGACATTTATTCCGAAACCGGTTCCCAATTTACTTTATGAATAAAAGCTTTTTTTCTGTAATTGACTCCTCCCTATTTATCTCTACAGTAGCATGAATACTTTCATTAATTACTTGGAGAATAGGTAATAGTCGCACGGTGTAAAGTCAGGGCTATAGGGTGGATGTATTATCTCTACAAAGCCGCAATCGTTGATTACTTGATTTACGAACTTTATGCACCTTAAACTTCATGCAGCAGCATAATCTTCTTCTTGTGTACATCTGCTGTGATGGTCCTTCGATCTGCCAAAACCAAGTCTTCAATATTTTTGATGTTTTTCATCGTTCTTGCTTCTAAGGGGCTTCCGCATCTTGGGTCACCTTCAATTGATTCTCTGCCGCACTGAAATTGCTTATACCAAAATTTTACCGTAAAATAGGAATGCCCATCTTCCCCATATACCCCCCTCATCCTTTCATGGATTACTTTCGGTCCATTCCCTTCTTTTGTTAAGAATTTTATAACGCTTCTATGTTCAAGCTTCACTTCACTCATTTTGTCGCAAATAAACCTCTGTAGAAACTACAATTTAGGTTTGATTCGTACTAAACATGGTCAGTAAATCAATAAATATCACAGCAATTTGAAAGCAAAAAATTGCTATGTTACTTGCTATTTTCATAGCTAGGTAGATATAAAAATTTCCCCTCGTAATATGGACCATCATTTGTATTTGACATTTGTATATATATTAAGATATTGCTCAATAGATTGTGCCAATTTCTTGCTCAAGATATTATATAGTGTAAAGCATGCTTTAGATCGCGCTTCATATTTGATCCAAAAGGATGTACAAGTATTGCCAGTAGTGAGTGACTCCTCGCATTCGAATATTGGAATTGGTGGGCGTATCCGAGTTCAAAACGATTTAAAAATATCCACAGTTAAAAATATCAACGTAAGCATTTTAATTTAGTTTGAAGTCCGTCCTGATGAATACACTACACGATCCCTCTGTGTTTTCTTTCCAAATTGCCGCTGTGGCGCTGTGACATTCGAGGTTCAGTTATTTTAAGCAATTCGGCGGACAATTAGTGTAAGTAGCCATGAACTTTTATTACGTTGCGTTACAAGCAGGAAATCTTTAAGGTTTTTACTATTATTTAAAAAATATGAAAATGAAGTAAGCGAAATTATCATAATTAGAAACAGTCGGTAAAGTCGTGAATAGTGAACATGAACAGTAATGCATCACTTCGCTTAGTGTTTAGACGTGGTTTAGTTGGTGCTACTAATAGATTCGAGTGTTTGGCGGTAAATTTCTAATCGGTGGTCGGTAGCTCAGGTGGTCAGGTGCGATGAGATAATAGCCTCGTGAAGTGGGTGATAAATATCGCGTAAATACGAAAGCATTTGTCTACAGGGAAAAACATTTTAGATTTATACAGAAAACTTTTTTATTACCTGTAAAAAATCCGTAAATGTCTTCATGAATCGACTTTTTGAGATAAAATTAGTATTTATAGATATTCTAAATTCTACGAGTCAAAAACGAAAATGCGTACTTCATTTTATTTTAAAATATAATAGATAGCGTAAGGTAACTCTAACAGCAGGCAATTTATTAAGATTATGAGGATTTTGAAGCATATCTGTACCCGTACACAGTTACATTTTACGCGTAGTGAAAGTATCATTTTTTATGGACGTCTTAACTCACTGAAATAAATTAAAATAACCAATTCAAAAAAGTGACCACTATCCTCTAATATGAAGATTCATTATTTTTTTTTCCTTGTAAATGTTGAATCTTAAGTGAACTATGTACTACATATCGCTTTTTTGCAAATTAACACATGAGATTTATTGTTAGCTATTTGTCATAAGTAGTTTTTACGTGTCGGAAGCGAAAGTGTATAGCTAAAAACTGATATAAACACTTTTAAGTATTAATGAGGTCTTGCACTTTGATTTTTATATTATTTTAATTTTAAATGAAAGTTCTTTTAATTTTGAAGCAATTCGTAGTATTAAAAAGTCTTAGGGCCGGTATTTCCATCTTCGGATGAAGTGCTGGATAACTTATCTGTCGGATAAATGAACAATATCGCATCAAAAAATGACATTCAATATAATTTACTTCATTTATGCTTTTATTTCGATGCGATATTTTATCATTTATCTGACGGAAAGTTATCCTGAACTTTATCCGGAGATGGAAATACCGGCCCTTAATTGTATTTAGGTTAACTGCATTTGATTTTGACGTCACGGCGACACCTATAGCATAGCTACTAGCATTGATTTTATATACTTCGTACTTACGAAGTATATAAAATCAATGCTACTAGATAGATTACAGCTGACTTGTCCACCATTTTGGAGCCACTTAACTCATTCAATATCAGCGTTACAGTATTATTAATCATAGAAATTATCCATAATGACGGGTTGTTCTACTCTAAATTGAGTAAATCATTTGAGAAATGGTTTTAATTTTAACAGGTTCTTATGCAATACATATATTTTTCTCTAACCTCAAAAATCTTAACGAACCGTATTTTTTCTTGTTTTATTATTTTAAATAAATATAATATGGCAAATATGGAAGTTATATTTAGTTATGAAAGATAGTTACTACATAAACTTGTAAGAAATACACTTTTATTTCATAATTTACTGCTTTCATTTTGACACCAATATGGCGGACGAGTCAACTATGTATTATCTAGTAGCTGTAGCGACACCTATTGCTATATCTTTCTCTGGCACAAGCTCTGTAGTAGGCAGCGAGAGAAAGATAGCACTAATGTGATGTCACAGTGACACTGACAATAAACCTCAAATATTTCGCAAAGTAATTATTAAAAACAATGTTTTTTTCATCTTATCCGCTATTTATTGAGTAATACATTAAGTATTAACTGTACATTTTATTATTTTTTGTTCTGGTAAAGGACCCCACACCATTTTATATTATTTATTACAAATCAGGTATTTCTTACCACTTACCACCTAATCTACACCAACACATTAATATTTTTAGTTAATTACCCATTTTAAATTTTAAAGTGATTTTTAACCTTGGAAAAAATTGCGTTTATGTATTATAGTTTTAAAAGTAGGGTATGGCTGGAACACTTTTTTAAAATTTCACTCAAACTACCTTCTCAAAGTTGCAGTTATGCTCCCAACACACAAGCTTTGTTATTATTTTCTAACACGAACATTTGAAATTGAGGCAGATAAAATAAGAACTATTACTCAGTTTTCTTGGAAAATTATAGACAATGTTGCTGTGTTACTAATTTGATAAAGTTACCAATACATTTCGTAAGTCAGGAGTTAAAAAGTACAAATTTCTTTGTAAAATAAATAAGTAAATACAGTATGTTCAATAACTCGGAGTAGGCTATGAACAGAGAAACGTGTCTTATCATTATTTTATTCAAAAGTCAAGATTTCAAAATTGATCTTGAAATGTAATTTTAAGGAGAAAAGACAATAAAAAAGGATACAGTATATTGACATTCGTCGTTTTCTAATTTGATTCCATTTCTAAAATAAGATTCAAGAAGAAAAGCTTTGATCCAATATAAATATTGTTAAAAATTTAATGATAATTATTTATCTCTATTCGTCTATTCGATTGATTGAAATAAGCAAAATATTCTAATACACTCAACGAGTCGAAAGTTTTAAAATAAATTAAGTTGAGAAGAATGAAAAAAAAAATTTAAACAACAATTTTTATCGACCACTAAAAGTTTATCGACCCCAACAGTGTGATCGACTCTTTTAAAGTTTTTATCTACCCCACAAGAAGTCGATGTGATATAGACAATATTGACTACGTTGGGAACACCTGTTTAATAAAATATCTAAATTTATTTCTGCTTATAAATATAAGCGCAAAACTCTAACTGGCGTAAAATACATTTTGAAATCATTCATGAGTAAACATATTTTATATGCTTCACCAACAGTCAAAATTTGTTTATTGCCAAAACAACATATTACTCATTTTTTTAACAAGTGACTAAATGTTGTTTTCATCACCCACGTCTCGCCCAGTCATTTATGAAATATTTTTGTTTTCCAATTTTTTGGCAACTTGAAAAAATAAACAATGTAGTCTAGTTAGTTGATTATTTATGTTAGAACAATATAATCATATATAATATCATAAGTGGTAAATTTTTGCCGGAAAAATTTTCAGATTGACAAAAAAATTACGAGTTGTCAAACGAGTGATTTTTGATCAATGTCACGAGATAAATTGGCAACGGGCTCGAGTAAAGCAATAGGAAAATTTTTCCAGGATAAAATTTAACCACGAATGGTATTCGGATGACTATTTCCAAAATAAAAATCATTTATATAATTTTTTTCTTGACAAAAATCTTATAATTTGTATTGTGTTTAGAGGTATTATGTTTCCGTTAGCTTTTCCAATGTTTTAAATAGATTCCTGTCCGAATTGACTCGTTTTTAATAAAAATTGATAACACTGAAAATATACAGTTTGACAGGTATGTAAACAATATGTTTCTAAAACGTCAAAAAAATTTTGCTTATCAAAACTCACTTACTTGTAAAAATACGACATCTTATTGGCTTAACGGGTGCGATAAAATTTTTGTGACGGTGTTTTGTCGAAATGAAACTCGGTAACTAGGTAGAATCCTGAATTTGGATTGGTTCATATATGTATGAGTGAAATAGTCAAATAAAAAAAATGGTGTGGCCAGTACAATACATTTCGACATTTAATGTTTATTAATTAAAATTCCAAATTACTTTCTGAACAAAGTTACTGCATCCGTCGCCTTATGAACTATGGACTATTTCAATAGGGTATTCTACTGCATTTTTTTTATTATTTGTTTTACTGATTTTTACCTTCCGTCACCTTTAGGTAAGGAAGGTATTGTCTTTGGTCAAAAAATTCGGTAGTGAGTTTTTGATGTAAAAGCACGTTTTAGGGTCCCTAGAATACGATTTTACTATTTTTACGATGATGTCTGTATGTGTGTGTGTGTGTATGTATGTGTGTCTGTGTGTGTGTGTGTGTGTGTGTGTAACAAAATTTTCGTCTGCGATAACTCTTATACTACAATTCTGAAAATTATAATTCTTTCGTATTTCTCTTCGTTACATCCATGTGAAGAGCTGATTAGATTTTGGTTAGAATTGGACAACCGGAAGTACCCTCATTTGAAGATTTTAACAGTTTTTCTTGAAAAAACTATGTTAAATATCATTTTTTCACATTTAATGTTATTATAAATATTAAAGAATATTTTATTCTCTATACGATTTGACTGCATTTTATACTTCATATTAAATGGATATAGAGTTAATAAATTATAAAGAAATTAAATTTCATGAAGTAGCCATAGCTATGGAAACAGCTACTATGTTAAGAAAATTTTGATTGAAAGTTGTCAGTGTCAAGTGAATTTGACATAGTGTGTTTGTGATAATTTTACTGGAAATATAGGATCTTTTGATATAAATTATATGGAATTTGCATAAAATATATGCAACTGCCGGAAGGTAAAGTACAAGAAATATAATCTTTAGCAATAAGGAACTTTCTGTATGAAATTTGTACAAAATACATAGAACTGACGGAAGGTAATGTGCTGGCCACATCAGATTTTTTAAAATAAAATGTATAATTTTAAGGTATGTTTCATTTAATTTGAGTGAGATATGATTTTAAGAAATTTTTAAAAATATTTTCATTTTACCGGACCTATGTAGATTTTCCTGATGAAAGATCAGAGTGATGACAGCGCTACCTACAGCTGAAATGTGGAAACAGCATGGCTTGAAACAGCATAAATAATAAAAATCTTATTTTATTGATATTTGATGTTCATATTAATTATCTTAATTGTTTATTGTTTTATTTTCACGTCAATGGCGTTCATGCAAGTTCCGATTTACTTAAACTATATTACAAAAAAATAAAACAATAAATAAAATTATTATTATTCGTTTCCAAACCATATACAATATGCATAAATAATTAAAAATACACAATAAAAATATAATACATTACAACAAATTTTTCTCACTCCTTACAAACTGATGTGACCAATTTTTGGTAGCGAAATACAGCATCCGGACCACATGGAGTGAATCTGCTGAGCACTTGCTGTTAAAACCATATAAGTAGTCAAATTTAGATATCATACGCCCGGCATAAACTTGGACGGAGAGGAAGCATCTTCTCCGGAGATTCTCTCCTTATGTCAGAGGAAAAACCGTACACAAAAACTGGTAGAGAAGTGACCTAGGTAAATAGTATTCATCCAAAAAATTGCACAGTGGTGTTGCTTTAGCCTGATCTTCTCTTGTGCATTCCTCTTCTAAGTAGGCGCACGTGAACAAGTGGACCATTGTTTGTTCTTGACCACAATGACATAAAGTGGGGTCTGTTTGGTAACCCCCCCCCCCTTCCAGAATATGTTTACTGAATTAATTATGATCATTTTTACCTTCCGTCATACCTTTAGGTAAGGAAGGTATTGTTTTAGGTAAAAAAATTCGATGGTGAGTTTTTAATGAATAAACACGTTTTAGAGTCCCTAGAATACGATTTTACTATATTTGCAATGATGTCTGTGTGCATGTGTGTGTGACAATTTTTTCTCCGTCGATAACTCCAACACTACAATTCTAAAAATTATGATTCTTTCGTATTACTCTTCGTTACATCCATATGAAGAGCTGATTAGATTTTGGTTATAATTGGTCGACCGGAAGTACCCCTATTTGATGATTTTAACCAGTTTTTCTTGAAAAACGCTGTTAAATATCATTTTTTACATTTAATGTTATTATAAATATTAAAGAATATTTTATTCTCTATACGATTTGATTACATTTTATACTTCATATTCAATGGATATTGAGCTAAAAAATTATAAAGAAATTAAATTTCATAAAGCAGGCAGCTATGCAATAACCCTGGAAACAACTAATATAAGTGAAGTGCGATTGATATGGTATGTTTGTGTTATAACTTTACTACAAATATAGAATCAATTCTATGAAACTTTCTGTATGGAATTTGTACAAAATACATAGAACTGAGAGAAGGTAATGTACTAAAAATATAGTGGCCCGTATTCCGAGCGCACTTTTATAATAAAAGCGCTTTTATGGAGCACAGTCCTCATAAGAATATATAATGTAAAAGCGCGCTTCATAAAAGCGCTTTTATTATAAAAGTGCGCTCGGAATACGGGCCAGAGAATCTTTCGCAAGAAACTGTCTGTATGGAATGGATGCATTGCACAGTAATTGCCCTGTGACGTCATATTGTCTGTCATCTAGCGGTATTTTTTTAAAAGCTTTGTAGAGATGATTTTCCACCTCTTATTTTAAAATATCTTTTGCATATAATATGATTAAAATCATTTAATAATTCTAAATTTTTTGTCTAGACTGTTGATGTTAACACTGACATGATGGATTTTTGAATTTAAAAATGAAAACTACTTCATTTCATCATCTCTATGCGCAGAAAATCAATTGCTCATTGAAAACATCTCACTTTTTACTATCTCTCTCAGTACATGCAATGCATCCATTTGTATAAAATACATAGAACTGACGGAATGTAATGTGCTGGCCACATCAGATTTTTTCCATTATTCTCATTTTATAGAGTAGTCTATTAAATTAAAATAGGAGGTTTTAGTTGTAAATTGGACTATAGTAGAATACCCTATTACGTATGTCGTCAAGACTCATACACTTTTTATTGGGTGGAGAATACTACATCACCAGCGAGAAGTAAAAAAAAGTTAAAACTCATCTTTTAATTATTTTTGGTTCAGGATATTTGATAATGACAACGTTTACACGTATAGGAAAACGTACTTTGCCTTGACTTTTACTTTGAAAAGGCGACTTTTACCGCTGTGTGAACACCCTCGCCTAATTACTTTTCTTCCTAAAGTCAAGCTCAAAATAAATCAGACTTGACTCGTGTAAGTGACTTTCAGAAAGTCGTGTGAACGAAATGTACTTTACTTATCATCAGTGACATCTATTGATAAATTATAAAAGCGCAGCAAGCCATATAATTTTGTGTTTTATTTATAAATACAAAATATTCTCACACTTTAAAATATTTCATGCGATTATTTTTCATTTTATTACGCATCCAGTATTGTGATTGTATGGTTATATTGTATCACACTCATATTTAGTAAGTGCAAATTACTAACCACGGTAATTTTTTTGTAAATAAGTTATTAATAATTAACATTATAAAAGTTAAAAAATTAACTTACATCGTTAGTACATATATTCGACAATTCGACATAAACAAATTTGCTTTGCTGTCAACAAGAAGTTATGTGAAGGGCAAGTAACAAATCTAAAGTAAGGTAGATTTGATCTTATGTGTAAACGCACCATTAATATACTTTTCATAAGTCGCCTTTTCAAAGTCAAGTTAAAGTAATTTTTTCTCGTACGTGTAAACGTAGTCATTGATCCGTATTTTATGTTCGAGAGAAACTTGATAGTTACTTCTGTGCGTTTGTGCCCTTAATAACACTTAAATTACTCCCATCTCTTCTCTTCAAGTTGAAATACTTGTGTCTGATTGTTTTATACGTTTTTAATTAATTTACGGTAGTGTTAACAATTTCTATCCAACTTCGAACGCCAAGTGCTCACTATCTGGATTAAGATAAATTAATTCTCGTCTGAGTATGAGAACCGAAACAACATTTTTCTTGTAGATTAATGATGTTGATACGTGCATGCAGTGTCATTATTGTTCGGGAAATATAACATGTTATTTATTCGTTTTATTTGGAAAAGATTCCTGTGAGGATAAATGATAGCCTGTGCCTGTGCGCGAGTAATGTTGTATCCATGTTTCGCGAAACGCTGGTTGTAAGTTTGTGTAAAAAGACGTTCCGTGACAGAGTATCTCCCACAAGGAGGTGATGTATCCAGCCCAGATGATGATTCTACTCTGAAGGGGCACGCCACCTGGTCGGGAACGGCTTCCAACCACGATTCGACTTCCGATCACTCGACGTCTTCCTGCGAACAAAGGATCATCAGGTCTAGACAAGGTTGATATATATTGTACAGGTGGACCAAAAGAAACCGGATACTTTTGAAAATATTTGGAAAGACTGTCTCTGAACTTATAAACAAAAAAAAAAATGGCTACTTTGCGTATACCTACATACTTTGTAAAGGTTTGTTCAGCATAATTTCCTGTTCTCATATTTTACTAAAGATTTATTATTGAAAAAGTTTGGTTTTACATTTTAAATTATTTAATTAATGCATGTAAAAACGGTCGGCTCTCAAGCGCCATCTATTATTTTCTAACGTGAAATGAAGTATATACACCGATTTTTCTTACTTGACCCTTACATCATAATTTGATGTTCGTATGATTCAAACAGTATTGGTAGTGATGGAAACGTGATTACCAGCAGATCTCAAACAGTTTTTTTCAATGCATTTACGTCATTTGAGGCGATTTCGGGCGACAACCGTTCACTTGCGGTATGTTGCGTTCAGGTAGGTTCACACATTCGGGCGCTAGGAACAACTTACCCGGTATGCTTGGATCAGTGCTCACAGCTGAACGGGTTTGCGAGTCTCTGTTCACTATTTCTATCTCTTTTTATCATGTCTTTTTTTGAAATGTCAAAAGTCAAAACAGTCTGTGTCGTGGTCTTTATGTCAAATAGGGTGACATTATTTTCGTCGACTCTTTTTTGGACAAATATGAATAAACTATCTGTCTTTGTTAATGCCTTTTAATTGTCAGACACTAATTTTGACAGTTCTAAATGTCGCAGAATATACATAACCACCAAGCACGGTGTCAACAAGTGAACCAACGATTTTTGGCGCCACCATTGACCATATAATACCGTAACTGATCCTAAGAAGTGAACGGGTATGTCGCCCGAAATCGCCTATAATACGTCATAGACTAGCCATGGTTTCACTTATATATAAAATACGAATGTATTGACCTTTCCATTTTTCAAAATAATATAACTATTATTAAAATTATATATTTTATCTTAATTGTGTACTACCGAGTTGTGTACGTATTTATACATTTACAGTCGTATTCATAGTCATTTTGACGTGGTTTAAACCAGATCTGTCTTAGGTCTAAGGTTTTTCCTTATTCATAGTAACGGTTGATTTAGACCTAGTTTAAACCTAGTCTAAAATTTAGACCGAGCGTACCCCTATTTTAAACTATGTCTAAGTCCTGTCATTAGAACGAATATACATATAGTGTGTTTCAAAAAAAATTCTTTCGTGAGACAATTTTTTTTATTAATTGTCAAATTGACAATTTTGATATTAAATGATTTAAATTGAGGATACTCAAGATATTTGTGCAACATAAATGATGTAGAAGATGAAGAAAAGATCAGATGTCAATGTTGAAGGTATTTTTATTATATCTGCAAATTTGATATAATTGAAATTTGTATTTAATTTTAGAAAATATAATGAGAGACAAAGATGAAGATAATACTGAATTAAATAATGCTATATATAACGAAGCATATTTAGACAAAATCACAATAGGCCCGGAAACGAAAACACTTCAAATCTCACATGTAGTTGTTAAATATTTTTATATAAAATTTTAATGTGTTAGACAAATTTGAAGTATAGATAAATGATTTTTAGTTAATTTCACACGTTTCTTGTATATTGCAACTAGTTTCGTACCCAAATAAAAGTTCTGATATATTGTGTCGAGCCTCGAGCAATTTTATTAAATATTCATATTTTAATTTATAATTTTTTTCTTCCTATTTTCCTCATGTATACTCGTACATATGAATTCACGCTTCTATAAACCTATTGTTGTGCCACATACTATTCTTATTTTAGATAATATTAAGTATTAATTTTTACACTGACAACTAAATGACATTTGAAAATATTCGAATATTTGTGTCTGAAGTTTACTTCATATTCATCCCAGACCATGTCCAGATGAATACAAGTGCTAAACTCGGTTTACGTAGACTAGGTTTAAACTGGGTCTAAAATTTACTTAAGTCCAGGGTGGTCTAAGTTAGACCTAGTTTAAACCTAGTCTACTTAGACCTAGATTAAACCAGGTCTGTCTCAATTACTGTGAATACGGCTGTTAGTTATTTATCATAATCACGGATCACATATTTTTTTCAACATTAACTTGCGGTTGTCTGTCTGTTTGTATTCCTGCTCGAAAATCATTGTAGGAAAGGGTAAATATCGCCAATAAATTATAAAAATAATATTGACATAGACAAATATGTACATCTAAAATGTCAAACCTACATTTGAGATATTTCACACATTTTTTGTCCAAAAACAAATTCATACTTCTGGAATTTCGTGACATTTAACGTAAATAGAGTGAGCTATATAACTATCTTTCCCTTAATCCGTTAGTAAGACAAAGATGAAGCTTAGACGTACGTACCGAAGATAGAATATAGGAAACCATAAGTAAGACAGAGATAAATATACAATTACTTGTTATTTTGTAGTTCAGAAATCAATGACGTGAGGGTCAAGTAAGAAAAATCGGTGTATAGTTAGGTTTTCTCAACACACTGTAGGCAGGCCCGGATTACCATTTCTTTACGCTCTAGGCCAAAATTCATGACTGCACCCCCCCCCCTCTCAATATATACCGAATGCTTAATTTCATTAAAAAAAAATCTATATCGGTGTCTTTGTGAGTCTATAAACGCATTGAAAACTTGTTATGAAGATCTATAAACGTACTGTTTTTGGAGCTTTTCGTTTTCTAGAGGTGGTATGACTGATTGTTTTTAAAACTGATACATAAATGACAATGTCAGTTAACAAAGAATTTTCAACTGTGAAGTTAAATTTGTTAGCGGGAAGTGCTACCAACGTAACTGATTTTACAAGTCGCATTTATTAAAAATCTAATAGAATTATAAAATTACCCGAATAGAAAAAATAGTATAAAAACATGTTTAATAAGGACTATGATCGAACTCGTCTTTTGTAAAACTCACCGCAAAGCGGCTCGTTCCAAAGTTGGACTCATGGGTTAACAGATTGCCTTATGAAATCTGTTTTTTAATATACCTACTATTATGAGGCATCGAAGATACATTTACCATCTTTTTATAAGTAGCTAAAGATTACAACTTTTATTTTGCTTCTTTACCTCTCGAATGAAACGCATGTCAACAATAATTTTGGACTTACATACAGTTTTTAATTTAGTTTTCGTTTTTATACTTTTACTCTACAATTCATAGGACAGCAATTACAGTCATGAAATTTTACCATTGTATTTACTAAGATTCATAAAAAGTAGACACCCGGTATATACATAAATAATAGAATTATTTAAAATCCTCGACAACTGTCATAGCTCAACAGGATTTATCAATCACTTTATTATACTGATTGTGTATAATTAAAGCAAATGCGTCTGGTAACTGCAGGCACTTCTCTCTTTCCGTTTTCCCATTTTTCCAACTACTCGATGTGCGCCCCCTCCATGCCTGCGCCCTAGGCCATGGCCTAGGTTGGTCTTATGGGTAATCCGGGGCTGACTGTAGGTGTCTACTGAAAAGTACCTTTTTTTTATGTATATACATATTTTCTTAACGAATTCTACTTATACGTTTATGAAATATAAACACATAGTCAATATTGTTATTTGAATTTCGATTTTGATAATGTTAGTTTTGTTCAGAATGTCAAAGACAGTCTTTCGGAAAGATGATCTATGGATTTGGGTTAATATCTTACGATCAATTTATGATGAAAATTTGAATGAAAATAAAATTTAATGTCGATCAGTTTGTTTTCAAATATTTGATAGATCCTCGAAATTTTTACTAATATGAGACCGGAAACAATTTTCTACACTGATTCTGGAAAAAATACTTTTCCAAACTCATATGAAGACTGAAATAAAGGGCTTTTCCAAACAGTAGTAGAAAATAGCTATTTGTGTAACAAGTAAAAAAAAGTGATCTTTAAAACTTGCCTTATACGGAATAGCTATATTGCACAAATAGCTATTTCATAACAACCCAAATTTCTCTTTCACTTAAAGCCAGGGGTGTAAATCAAACTCTTTTTTTAAGAGAATCCTATAAACTTTAATTTTATTAAATATTTACACTTTTAGCCTAAATTGGTCGTGAAATATATAACTACAAAAACGATTCTGGTTTTTCTGGTCCATCTTCCATATTTAAAACCATCCACTGACTGACCATCTCACAGGAACTCCTTCCGGAAGAGAAAGAATAGATTGTACCACCAGTTGCACCCAAGATTTCCAATGGCTCAATAAAACCTCATCCAACACCCCAAAAATGGAAGACCCTGTAATGTGTAAACCTCCTTTAAACCGCAACCGAGCTCCAAGACGCCATAACGTTGACAAAATGGCAGGAAGCCTTGACAGACGCCGTCCACAACTCCACCGCATTGAACGGGACCAAAAATCCAAATCACACGTGCCAAAGAGCCCATTAAGAGACGAAATTCCAAACCACTTCTGCCAGAACTGGTGTTGCAATCCTCAGGCACCGGAACCATATGAGAATTTCCATAGAAGACACGAAAGAATGGACCCGCAGAGATATGGAAGCTCTTCGATGTTGATGGAGAGAGAACAAAACCAAAGACATGATTTTTATCATGGAAGTCATCCTGATCTGTACTCGGATTATCGCTACAGACACGAGATGGCAATGGGGTGTTGTATGTACCACACTGCGCCACCGTGCTGCAGATGTGGTGATCATAGGAACTATAGATGGACCCCGCCTCCTACTAAGGTTAGGATTAAGTGTTGTTGCTTGCCAGAACTACTAACAATAACAATAAAACATTTGAAGAACCAATTATCCACATTACAGGAAAGATAATACTTACTAATATAAGTAAGATCATTCGTCTTTTTTCTTTAGTTTAGTTAATTAATGGTCAGTTATACAGCTTACATACTTCATTCGCTGAGACGAAAGAATGTGGAACTAATTCTTGAACAGAAACAAGTCATTCTATTGGTTCCAGAGCTGGGCAAAGTACCGGAAAGTAGTACTTGAAGTACAAGTACCAAGTAGGTACTTGAAGAAGTACTTGTAAATTTGGGTGCAAGTACTTTTTCAGATAATTGATATTTTTCTGATTATATGGACCTTAAAAGGTGATTATTGACAAAAATTTCAATATGAGATATTTATTGGATTATTTAAAACAAGAGTTCTTCGCTGGGAATGCCGTATCACCTAGCGATTGCATGACGTAAAATTGACGTCATATGATCGCCAAGCGATACAAGAAGCTGTACCCAGATGTTAGAATGACGTCATTTTTACGTCAAGCGATTGCCAGGCGATACGGAAGTCCCAGCACTGTAGTTAGGTAATATAAACATTATGACCGATAGTATGAACAACTGATTAAGGGTGATTAACGAGCATTTGATTAGCATTGTTTTATCTCTATCAATCGTTTATGGATCATTTTAGAGAAAAATACTTCAAACAAAAGTAATAGAAAAATTAATTGCACACATCTTTTATTTGAAGTATTTTTCTCTAAATTATTCTATAAACGATTAACAGAGATAATCAAATGCTAATAAATTAATTTATTTATGCCAAAAAATTTGCAAATATATCTTTACTTTCATATTATCGCTGAAAATATATTTATTAATGAAATTCACATAATTATGTACTACAGGAATAACACCATACCACTGCAAAAGCAACACTGACTGACAAACAATTGTCATAAAATTGTTAACTTTTATATTATTCATCGCACTTCAAGTACATTTAAAGTAATTCAAGTACATTTAAAATACTTCAAGTACATTTAAAATACTTCAAGTACATTTAAAGTACTTCAAGTACTTTTCATTGTACTTCTTCAAGTATTTTTCCAAGTATTAAGTACCAAGTACATGTGAATAGACTTACTTTGTCAAGTACAAAGTACTATAAATAGAAAGTACTTCAAGTACAGTACTTGAAGTACTGAAAGTACTTGCAAGCCTAATAAAGTACTTTTCTTGCAAGTATTGCCCAGCTCTGATAGGTTCGGCTCCAAAATTAACTTCTTTTGACCAATAGAATGACATGTCTCTGTTCAAGAATTAGTTACACATTCTCTCGTCTCAGAAAATGGACTATAGTTAATGTCTTAACTACAAGTATTTGATAATAAAATTAAAAATTTCTCCTAACCATACAATTAAGTTAAAATAAAAACTATATACGAGTACATATATGTATTTGGAGAACAATATTCTCATCTTCAGTAGTAAATTTTTACGTTAAACAGTATTAAGAGACTAAAGAGAAATCCGGGTTATTCTACATATTAACCGTATCAGACGTCTTAGCAGCCTTTTTTTCTCAGAGAGTGGGTAAGATTATTCAACATACCGGGTGTCTTAGGCCGACCGACACATAGGAAGTTAACATATGAAATTAGTTAATAAGACCCTTAGCGCAAAGCTTAGCGTAGATGGCAGCATATGGACACTCCCAAGTACGTATTACAATGTACAGACTTTTGTAAGAGTACACAGATATTATTGTGTGTAATCGTGACTTTTCATGGTTGTGGCACATTCTATAAACATAAAATATAGGATAATATACAATAGGTGCAATAAAACTAACGTTTTTAATAAATACGTAGTCTAAATGTAGGTACATTTGACCATTCTCGAACTTATTTGCCAGCCCTCGTCTTGAGCTGTTGCGCAGAAAGCAAAACTCTTTCTTTCTCTCTCTCGTATTGCCTGACCTTTCTCTAGCTGTCTCTCTTCTTGATCTGCGCATTTCATAGCTCATGACATTTGGCAACACCTCTACCTACATCTCTTGTAGCATAAATAACTATTTTATACTCACAACCTCGGAAGTGACATATTACGCACGCTACTGAAAACCGGAAATGTCAATTTCCCGGTATAGGTGACAGGGAATTCTTAAGAAGAGCGTGGTCCATAAAAACACTTTTATTATAAACGTGCGCTCATAATGACCCGAATGTATTTTAGATTTAAAAATCTTATATATTTCGTTGTTATTCAATTTTTTTTCAAAAAACCTACCTGTAATATTGTATTATTTTAAATACGTACCTAACAATATTTTTTATTGTGTAAATATTACTTTTATTGTTTTACATTTCGCAATTTGTTTCAAAATATATGGAACAAAACGAAACATTCATTTTCATATTAGACTTTTTGTAAATAATATTTAAAAGCTAATAGATTTCTAGCTATAGGGGGTAACAGCTAAACGAGCTACCTCAAATAATTTCTATATTATTAAAGATACAATAAAATACTATAAGGCAATCTTATAGAAGACCAAGCGGGACATCTAAATACAGAAGAAAATATTTTTTTAAACCAGTGGTTCTCAAGTTACAACACAAAGCTATATTTTTTAAATTGGATGATATATATTACATCCATTTGATTGAGTATTTTTTTCTGAATTCAACCATGTAATCATTTTATATCCTAACATAACAAAAATTTTGTGAAAAATTCAATTGAAATTTAAATAAATTTGATTTTTATAGGTACTTTTCAGAAGGCTATGTATGAAAAACAATAACTGCTATCTATCAATTTGAATTATTTACGGTTGAAAACAAATAGAACATTATTTATGAAGTTATTAACAAATATCTGTTTTATTTTTATTTCAGTTGTTTTTCATACACAGCCTACTGAAAAATAACTATAAAAATGAAATTTATTTTAATTTCAATTGAATTTTTCTCAATATTTTTGTTATGTTGGGATATAATAAGAGTACATGGTTGAATTCAGAAAAAAATACTCTATCGAATGGGCGTAAAAAATATATGCCATCCCATTTAAAAAAATATAACTTTGTGAACTTGAGAACCACTGGTTTAAAAAAATATTTTATTCTGTATTCGGATGTCCCCCTTGGTCTTCTATAAGCTTGTCTTGTAGTATTTTATTGTATCTTTAATAATACAGAAATTATTTGAAGTAGCTCCTTTAGCTGTTACACTCTGTATTTCTAATAATTTATGTTTAAAATTAATAATATTTCATAGTCAGAAAACTCATAATTTATAATAAAAAAAAATTGTATCTCTGTTGTAAGAAACCGCATTAATTATCATGTCTTCGGTCAGACCTTGGTTCTAATTTTAATTCCAATAATAATTAAATAGTTCACACTTTAAATATACATAGTTAGGTAGCACTGAATAATATTTTATCTTATATTATTCTTAATTAAATAATACTATAAATAATATATTCTACATTATTTAAATTACTCAATTATTTATCGTGATTGCACTCAAATTTTAATTCCCTTAAATGTCTTACTCATAAATATCAAATAATCTCCCAAGTACATAAATTTGAATTCTCTTGCAGTTAGACAGCCATTATGATATATAGCAGCTACTACTGCAGATAAATTCACGTCGAATTTATCTTACACCCTATTTCGTATTATTGCCAACATTGCTAACGTCTCTATGGTTTCTTCAATTATGTCAGAAACCTGTTGAGTTGTTCAAATCTCATGCGTAGGATAATAATTATTGTGAGTTACTAAGACTTCGTCTTATTGCAGAATTCAGAAAATGAGGACCGAATCCGTCGTCTTCAAGGAGAAAATGATAACCTGCAGAAGGAAGTGTTTGTCCTTAACGAAAGAATCGATGCCCAAGGGGAGAGGATTACAGAGCTGGAAAGGATACTGCAGGATAAGAAACAGCAACTGGTTAATGCCGAGGACCTCCTGCAAAGGGTAAGAAACTTTTTATTAAATCGATATTAAGAAAATTAATGTTCAAGCACTGGTGCGTGAAAAGTACTTTTCACGCACTAGTGCTTGAAAAGTGACACTTTACACACTGTAATGAGTGCGTGAAAAGTACATTTCACGCACGGTTGTAGGAAAAATTATTTTTAATTTTCGTATAGTGCAAAAGTGACCCCCAGGGTGTTCTTACCACGACAGTTTGGAGATTTCCAAATACCCCCGTGATTTTAAACAATTTATTTACTATTGCCAAATAAATTAATATAATATCAGATGTAAATATAAAATAATTATAAACTCATTTTTACCCCCCGCTACCCTTGGTATGGGAGGTTATAGGGATCGTGCTATAATTCGTACATCGACATTTTGGTAAATGATCACATTTTAAGGACCCTAGAATTCAATTTTAACATTTTCACGATGATGTCTATGTGTATGTGTGGATCCGCCTTAAATACTGTCATTCAGAAAATTTTAAAGCCTTTTATTTCTACCTTATTCTAATATGGAAAGAAGCCTTCGGTGTAAATCAGATAACCGGAAAAATAACTTTACTTGAAGCTCAAAATAGTTTTTGTTCGAAAAATACCTTTCAATGATGTTTTTTCGACATGTAGGGCATAAAAAATAAAGAATATTAAATTTTTAGCGGGCCAAAGAGAACCTTAGCACAATATTTTTCCCAATAGGTTCGCTAGTCAGCTAGTTACTTTAACCTTCAAATGACTTTGATACGTCAAATCAGCGTAAAACATAACCATTAATTAAAATAGAAATAAGAAATTTAGACTACGTATTTGTTAAAAACGTTTGTTTTATTGGACCTATTGTATATTATTCTATTTTTTATATATTGTGCCGCAACCATGAAAAGTCATGATTACATACAATAATATCTGTGTATTCTTACAAAAGTTTGTACATTGTAATACGTACTTAGGAAAATATCCGCCTGCTGCCATCTACGCTAAACTTTGCGCTAAGATTTTCATTCTGTAACTCAGTGGTTAATTTTTAACCACTCGTTAATTTTTTTTTTCGTATTACCATACTGTTAATATGATTTAACAGAACTAAACACGTAAGTGCTAGTGGGTCTATAAGGGCCCCGGCCGTTATTGTAACAGACGCCACGCACGAACTAAAAACAAAAGTGAGAAGGTGTCTATAACGAAGAAAAAAATCACAGTGTCGTGAAGTGCTTTTTGTTATTACGAAAAATTTTGAACGCCACACGGCCGATTGCAAATAACGGCCTCGGCTGAAGTTTGTAAACCGAGGCGTCAGCCGTGGTTTATATCGGCCTAATGACGTTAATAACTATATCCAAAAGTGTATCTAAAAAAATGTTCAGAATGAAAACTTACATCGATGAGTACCAAGTTTGTTATGCATTTGTTTCTTGTGTACGAGTTAGCACAAAAAAAATACTCGATTTAAGGCAATTATCAGAACGAAAAATAAAACACTACATGTTTGATGTTTCTGACATATCACACATTCATGGCACTCTGATAATTGCCTTAATTCGAATATTTTCTTTTGCTTCTAACTCGTACATAAGAAACAAATGATCAACAATCTTGGTACTCATCGATGCACGTTTCCATTCTGAACATTTTTCTATATTACACTTTTTTCTCTAAAATTAAGTAAAGGTAAAGAGAAACAAAAAAAAAGGATTTTTAGTTGTCAAATCGATATCTGTTGGATAAAACTTTTTACCGGTTTCAGGATATTATTCCATTGTTTTTACATGTACAAAAGTAACTAAGTAATAACTGTATCTGTATGGTAATATTATTACCATACTGACTTGTCAACAACCGTCTACAAAATGAAAATAAAGTAAAGTGAAAATGTAATGCTCTTCATTAATACGTACAGATGACGTTAGCCTATCGTTCTAAATTCGGTCTACTTTATTCTAGAGTAATTATTGTGTAATATTTTGCATCAATCTCATTGTAGGAAATGCTTTCCCGCTCATCGTTGGAAACCCAAAAACTAGAACTGATGTCCGCTTTGAGTGAGATGAAGCTCGCCCAAGCCGCTCTGGAGCGTGAGAACCTGGAGCTTCGAACGCAGTGCCAGATCAACAACAACAACGCTGTGAAGAAACCGCCGGTGTCTTTAAAATCAAGAGCGTCGCCCCAACCGCAACATACGTCGACGCCGGTGTTGCATCAGCCTCCATCACCTCTCACGGCGTCTCTGTCACAGAATAGGTTGACAGCGGATCTGCATACTCCGAAGGTGAGATGAAGGGATTGAGATTTGAGAATGGGAACCTCTCGCCACAAATGAGAGAAAATACGTTGAAATTAATAATAATAATAATAATAATAATAATAATAATAATAATAAATTGAAAAATGATTTAACTAGTCATCCTATTATTGTAAATTGTTCCGTGAATATAATGGGGTATTTCGGTATTATAGAATTTATGCCAATTGGCGATGCCAAACTAGCGCTCGCTATCTAGCGGCAAAATTTAAAACTATAATACGGGGTATTATAGTTATTATTATTTAACGCTTTAGTTGCAACTTTGACTCAAAACCATAATAATTGTACTCTTTACAAACATTTAACACTGTCAAACAATCTTTCCAAAACATAAATACGTAAATAAGACACAAAACAATACTTGACAATACCCTGTCTTAAGGAAGTTCGAGCGAAACTAATGAGTTAAAATAACATTTATATTTTTTTGTTCTTTTAATATCTAAAGTAAAATTATTCTATTTATCTACCAATTTCAGTAATCAAAGTTTTTTATAACATGAAAAAAATAATTTTAAAATAACAAAAATAATTAGTGCAACGTTGCCAAGTTCTTCTACAATCGAATGAAAATGAACAAAAAATGTTTAACATTAATTTTCAAGTGAATTTGAACAGTAAGGTATAAACCTCTTATATATAATATACTACGAGTCTTCAATTATAATATACTAGTTTTTTGTTCATCAAAGTTGGAAATATAAATGTAAAACAAACAAAAAAGTATCTATTGAAATGTTTCTACCATAAGAGTTTATATATTAGAACGTTGAAAACGTCAATTTTATAAACGATTTTCTAAGGAACTAGACGGTGGATTGTTTTTTAATATTTAGAATAGTTAGATAAGACATCCTTCATTATAATTATAAAATTTTGAACAATAAAGTTGGAAATAAATTTTTCACAAGGAGATTCACTCGAACCTCCTCAAGGTTCAAATATGATCCGCATGAGCGCTGACATATAACACGGCATCGCCAATAGTAACTTTTTTTTCTGTAGCTTACACCTTCATATGGTAGGAAATACAATAAAACATGTTAAGAAAAAGTTTTTATTCATAATTTAATGTTAGAAGATTGAAATTCTATATATGTAGAAACATCCTTGAAAACTGTGACGTAGATTTTATAAGTTGTGGCTCATTTCAAAATATATGCCATTAGAAACACAGATGGCGCTAGTAGTTACTATGGGCATGTGTATACTATTTGATATTTTATTGTCCTTGTGTTAATTATTGTGTGTTTCTCTGATATTTGTTTGTTTACCTACGTTTTCTTGTTCAAAAGTTGTAAACAGGCAAATAGCTGTCTATGAACACGTGTATTTAGACGCTGAAGTTCGCTGCAGATCAGATATCAACAGCCAGATGTTCGTCATAAACACGCCAGGACAGAAAATTTGAATTTCGATAAATTTTAAAAAAATTCATATCTCACTTGTATATTTTTTCTTACCCAAAATTATATATTCATAGTCCTACTGGTCTGGACGAATGGAAAAGAAAATGCCTGAATACCCCATTTAATTCAACAGAACAAATCTCCATACTGACATTTTTCAAGTAGCAATTTAATTTGAAAAAGGTATGAAAGGGATTATTATTCAAAAATCTCTGAAATAAGAAAAATTGATGCCATATTTTATTTTATAACAGAAGAAAATTTACAGAATTATTCATGTTACAAAACTTTTTTGAAAAATTATATATTTGTAACACGTTCACTAGGGCCAGGGTCATTACGTTCCTAAATTGATCTTATTTACTTTAGTGTGAACTTGGTACATTATACTCTGTGGGTTCCTCGGGACCCCAATGATATTAACAAATTAGGAAATTAATAGTTTATTAGAAAAAAAAATGAGACTTTAAAACTGTAGGATATCAAAGTTATTAGTTTTTTGAAATATTTGAGTTTTTAATGCCTTTAACATATACGTCATGTCATACTTACAACAACCACTCTATCCAAATTCTGACGAATTTCAAGCCTTCTGCTATTAGTTTTTTGAAATCCAGAATCAATTTTAAAGTAAATTAATACAGAAAATAACGACAAAAATCCGTAATTATTTTATAAAATATCCTCCCGTATGTTCATAAATAAGATATTAATAAACTATTAACAGTTATTAAGATTTTTTAGAACTACCTACAGAAAAATAAAATGAGAAAAGTCTAGTCCTCAAAGCGCCGGGGACCCCGAAACAGCACAATGTATGTTCCAAGCGCCCGTGAAACCCGGGTCGTTAAATAGTTTTTAAAATAAGTTTAAAAAACAAGTATAAGAACTCGAGTTTTGTGCGTTAGGAATGGACCTTTTTAATTTAAAGAGATAGAAGATATGCGCAATGTGGATCTGCGCATAGTAAGAACAATTGAGATCTATGGCGTTTGTTTCTAAAAAATTTAGACCTAAAATGTGAGAATATCTCAGATAACTTTAAAAAATCTTATCGAAATAAGTTACAAAAGCTTTTATTGAAGTTCAAATGTCTAACGGTGCAAATTTTCACTGGGAATACAGGTATTTTAATGATTGCAATATTTTTGACGTTTCGTTTGACAGCCCAACTGGCAGTTGTTCGCACCATTTTCTTACTATTTGCAGCGATAGAAAGCGGTAGCCGTTAAATTGAAATGGTCCATTGTTTTTGGCAGGATTTAAAAAAACAATCTTAGAAAATTAGTCTAATTTTCCACTCGAAAGACATCGTGTATCTTCGAGGGCCCCGGCGCTGTGACTACTAGACACTTGACTCTTGTAATAAAATAATGGAGGACCACATTAACCTCGAAAATTTGTCGCCGTTAGTGAACGTGTTAATGCATTTGTTTCGTTATGAACATAATTGGATAATGTTCTGTATAAATTATTTCGTAAATTATATATTTTCTCTTATTGATGTGTGTGGCGAGAGGTAAACGTGAAAATATTTTCGAAACAAGTAAGACTGATTTCTTGTGCTGTCATTATATCACGTATTTTTGTCTTCAAAGCTAGAAGGGGATGCATTCAAGGTTTTCGGTACGTGGTGTACTTTTAGAGAATATTATATTACGGTTCTGTTCCAATTTATTTAGCTAGTTATTTACGTATGAATGAATTAATTACTAATATAGAATATCGGTTTTCGCATGCAGTACATTTGATAATTTCATTTTATTAATATTACTATTGCTATAACACTTTTCTGTCTAGGCATGTTATTATATTTAGTTATTGATTTCATACATATTTAGGGAACTCAATGATGGTTTTGCTTACATATGTTTGTAATTATAGAGATATATATTGTTACGTCATGAAACAAAGTCCTTGAACTAAATGATACAAGCATTGGTGGGCATTTCTTGATTTATTGCAAATTAAAATGCATGGAACATGGAATAAATATGCACTTAAACTGAACCGGAGCCCAAAAATCGGTCACCTAGTTGCCATGAAACTTAAGCAAAATCGTAGCTAATTACAATATATTGCACTCTTAATTTTTTGCACGAGATTGCAGTCATTGAACATTCAGCGCAAAACACAATTCATATGAAAAAACCAGAAATGTTACTTTATTTACAAAATTGAGTTTTTTTTTTTAGATGTTAACAATAGACCTTTTCAATTTAAAGAGATAGAAGATAGGCGCAATGGGGATCTGCGCATAGTAAGAACAACTGAGATCTATGGCTTTTGTTTCTAAAAAATTTTGACGTAAAATGTGAGAATAACTCAGATAACTTTAAAAAAATCTTATCGAAATAAGTTACAAAAGCTTTTATTAAAGTTAAAATGTCTAATGATGCAAATTTTCACTGAGAATACAGGTATTTTCATGACTGCAATATTTTTGACGTTTCGTTTGACAGCCCAACTGGCAGATGTTCGCGCCATTTTTTTACTATTTGCAGCGATAGAAAGAGATAGCCGTTAAATTAAAAAGGTCCATTACTTGAAAGTTTTTTTTATCATTCAATTCTATACTCAGAGACAGAAACTCATCTTTTAGAACCTTAAAATTAGGTTAAGTGTACAAAAAAAACATGACATTTTTTTGATTAATATTATGGGGCTGGAGATTGCCCTCCGAGAGTAGCGAGGGCTGCAACTATACTCGCCGTCAAATGAACTTCCCCTTTTCGCACTCTGTTCCTTGCCCGGCGATGTTGTCGCTTCTTCATAACTTAGCATGTTCAACATTGCTTATACGAATTGGCAACAGTGTAGAAATTTCTAGTTCATACTTATTTGACGGCAATGGACCTTTTCAATTTAACGGCTATCTCTTTTTATCGCTGCAAATAGTAAGAAAATGGCGCGAACAACTGCCAGTTGGGCTGTCAAACAAAACGTTAAAAATATTGCAGTCATTAAAATACCTGTATTCTCAGTGAAAATTTGCATCATTAGACATGTTAACTTCAATAAAAGCTTTTGTAACTTATTTCGATAAGATTTTTTAAAGTTATCTGAGATATGCTCACATTTTACGTCTAAATTTTTTTAAAACAAACGACATAGATCTCATTTGTTCTTACTATGCGCAGATCCCCATTGCGGATATCTCCTATCTTTTTAAATTGAAAAGGTCCATTATAGTTGTAAGATACTTTGAACCAAATATACAACATTTTTTCTACGATCAGAAAAGTTAATTGATTTTTAAATGTAATTAAAATTTTTTTTTTCTTTCATCAACACATCTATGATAGCGAATTTTTTTAATGTCTGGTCGGTAAAGACCTTCTTTATAGCCCATTACTATTAGCCACGGTATAGTAATGAGTTCATGTAAAAAAACCTTTTTTTATAGTTTTTGGAAGAATTTAATTGTATTTTAAAGTTAAAAATACATATTTCTCGTTTTGAAGAGAAAGTGACATATCTGTTTTTTCCTGTACTCTTCATAAATAATTTGTGTAATACTTATTTCCATCCTTTTTCTTGTTTGTGATAAAAATAAATTACTATTTTGTTATTTTAACAAAAAATTATTGTAGTACATTTGTTATTGTAACAACCAATATTTTAAAGACATAAATTAAATGCAACTCTATGTATCTAATAATTTATTGTCACTTTAAAAGCTTATTGCAAGCTATTCAATAAACTAGTATTAAACGATACATTAAATTAATTGGTCTGGAAATAATTATTTTATTTTAATTAAAAAATTTATCATTTTAATTATTAATAAATAATTTTATATGTTTTACATTTATATTTATACAAAATACAATACAATGGGGTCATTTCAAAATAAAAATTTGTCGTTTTTTTTATAAAATTGTAAAATCCATCTCTTTTAATAAATATAGTATTATAAAATAATTTAAAACATGCAACTTTTCATTCATAAATTTGCTAATAAACTTTCGCGGTTGTAAATATGGACTAAATTTGTGACGTACATAAAATCATTGACATTTCTGTCTTCCCTTGTAAACACAAAGCATCAACCTAACCTAAAATTATGACAGGTGACAGTCTTGAGACAGCGGAGTATACAAGAGAGAATATTATTTTTAAATATGTATTTCTTTAAAAGTACTAGTGCAGTACAAGGTAAGTAAATAAAACATTTATTTAAATAAATACCAAACCAAACAGTCTTTAGTTCCAAACTAAATCGATAGAGCTCGATTGTCGAGTCCGGTGGAGTCCAGCAAGCCGTGTCGTCAGAACCGGTCGTTGTCGTTGGGTTGAAATATTTGAAATTAAAGATAGCTATTATAAAATCATATCTCTGATTCTAAAAACTTGTGAGGTGTAAAACATGCACATACATATGTAATTTGACCTATTCTTTCAAGAAAAAAAATATCAGAAAATGTGAAATGACCCCATTATAATGCGTATTTTACAATAAGAATGTCAACGATGGCCCAAATTCGACGTAAATATTTTTTAACCGTATCATAACGTGTTGCCGATAAAATCGCTAGAAACATTTACAAACTGTTACTCATAAAAACAAAAACTGCTACATACGTTCTTATCTTGAACAATCTATAACTATTATTTTATATATTGTAAATATTTTTTCTGTTTGTAGACACCTCCAGCTACGTATCGCCGGCAGGTGGACCTTCACTATGGCAGCCTCCCCAGGCAACAATTCCTCAGCAACGGTGGCGCGATCACCTTGGTGGACACCAACGCAAACCCAACCCCGACGCTGAACGGTGGCGCACGCAAGGGAGTGGCGTTCGGTAAAGGCTTTACGTCTCTACTTGGGGTCAGGGCGCGCGGGCACTCGGTTCCCAACTTAGGTGAAACACACAGCCATTCTAGGGCATGCCAAACGTGCTAACCGCAGCATGCCCCACCACAACAATGACTGCTTTCATTGTTGGACACCTTAATAATATCTTACACCCTTTGCAGTCACTTACACCCCGGAGATGCACAAATAGTTTGCCAAGTTTGTTATATTAATGTCCCGTTTACATTTAAATTTAAATGTTCCTTAACTGACAATATCGTATCGAAATGAAATTTTTAATGTAAAATTGAATATTGCTGGCAAAATTTCGATTGGAATTTTTAAGCCTGACTTAAATTAAAGGTGTTTTTATCCAGGTCTGCAACGAACTTCACCGCCTTAACACACGTGTTCATAGACAGCTATTTGCCTATTTACAAATTTTGAAAAAGGTAACGTAAATAAATAAACATATACAAAAGAAACATATATTAATTAACACAAACAAAGTGAATAAAATATCAAATACAAAATACACGCGTGTGTAACTACGAGCGCCATCTGTGTATCTATACTCTGTTCCATGTAACCAATTCAGCAGATTGCGCGCTCACATCAGCGCCAGTTTTAAGTAGCAGAAATTAGATTGGGTAAACTTGTCTTTTGTCTACAATGGGGACTTATACAATTCAAACTTTTTGGACGCCATCTAGTGAGTAAAAAAGTAATTAATAAGTAGTTATGTAGTGAGCAAGATTTAGCACTACAGTTTGACATTTATCATGTGATCCAGCACGTGATCACAACACTGTTAACTGCTTTGAAAGCAAACGTAAACATGTCAGACTGAACACATTTTTATATAATTATTTAAGTATATGATCTACTCAATGCATACTTTGCAATTAATTCATGTCTATTTCCACTTTTCTTCAAACCCCGGCATTCTAACAATCTTTTCAACTGTAAGACTGAATGGTTTGCAATGTTTTTAAACACAAATCGTGCCCCGGTACATCATCTTGTGTTAAACACATTATTTATTTGTGAACTTGTTTTTTTAGTGATATTTCAAATTCAAGGATCACTACACTTTAGTACAAGAGATAATTAATAACAGGCACTACACAAAATAACATAACCAAAGTTTTCTGACTAAATAACAAACAACTTGTGGGATCAACGAGGCGAAGTGCTGAAAGGGAGAGCATGTGATTGACTCGGCCATGGTATATTATCTCGCCTTTTCTAAAAATTTGTTTTCCTTTTCTAAATTGTGTGGAGGGAGGTCCGCCGCCGATCCGCCGCGGGTGACGCCAAATTTATAAGTCCCCATTTCAGCCAGTTATAGAGTTCAAAATTCTGTTCTATTCTCTACAATACTGAATTGGTAAGGTGGAACAAGGTATAATGTATCTAAAGCCAGCAATCTACATATCAAATGTACGTCACAGTTTTCAAGGACGTTTCTATACCTTTTTAACGTTCAGAAGATGTAACTTTGATTTCGGAAAAAGTATCATCAATAGGGTCTTCTCTGAGTACTACCAATATTAAAAATTTATTAAAAATATTAGTGTTGATAGGTAAACAACAGGGAAAACACAAAAAATCATATTATAAATTAATTGTTACAAAAGATATAAAGCATTTAAATTTTGCTGATGTACTAGATGACCTTCCAATGGGAGACCAGTTGAAATCCCTACTCCATGATCGAATGATATAAGACGCCGCATGAACCACTGATAGTACACGGCTGGTACTGTACAAGTAGTACGTCACTATCACGTGACACAACAAAATCAAATTTTAAAAATTAATATCTCACTTATTAAAAGGAATTTTTAACTCGGGCTTTCGCAGGTACTCTTAGATATAATTGTTCTTTAAGAAAAATAAATAAAAAAATTATGAGAGTATACCATATTTCAGAAGAATTAAATTCAATTTCGCAAAAATTAACTTCAATTGAGAAAAAGTAAATTCAATATCGGTAAAAGTAACTTTATTTTCGGAAAAAGTATCTTCCATTTTAGAAGAATTAAATTCAATTTCTCAAAAATTAAATTCAATTTCAGAAAAAGTAAATTCTATATCGGTAAAAGTAACTTCAATTTAAAAACAAGTAAAATCAATATCGTTTAAAGTAACTTCAATTTCAGAAAAAATATCTTTAATTTCGGCAAAAGTATTTTCAATTTCAGAAGAATTAAATTCAATTTCGCAAAAATTAACTTCAATTTCAGAAGAATTAAATTCAATTTCGCAGAAATTAACTTCAATTTCAGAAAAAGTCAAGTCAATATCGGTAGAAGTAACTTCAATTTCAGAAAAATAACTTCAATTTTTCAAAAAAATAACTTCAATTTTTCAGGAAAATTATATCAAAATATCAATTTACATTTGCCGAAATTGAATTTATTTTTATGAAATTGAAGTTACTTTTTCTGATATTCAAGTTACTTTTTCTAAAATTGAAGTTTAAAAGGTATAGAACTGTATAAATTTCAATTTTCCAACATTAAATTATGAATAATTTTTTTCCCTAAACATGTTTTATTGTGTTTTCCTACTACTATATAAAGATGTAAACTATAGTAAAAAAATCTGATGTGGACACCACACGACTTCCTTGTACGCAAGACCAATATGAAGCGAAGTATAGACCCAATTATAAAATTGCACGTGTTTGACGTAATTTGATATTAACATCTAATTATTTTTTTTTGTTATTTTTTGTCCTAATCCATAGCGAGCTTCATTACAAAAACCAAAAAGTATATAAGTTTTAAATTTACATATCTCGCTTATACAAAGGGCTAATTTAATAATACTTGATGTGCTAGACGCAGAATTTAATTCTCTAAAACTCTTATTTGAAGCATTTATTTCTAAAATCAAAATGAAACCATTTTATTCAAGAAAAACTGTTAGCAACTTCAGGTAATATATCACTTCCGGTTAGCCTGTTTTAACTAAAATCTACTATGTTATTTCAATTGACTTAAAAGTCTTATATACCAAATTTGAAAAGTTTTGGATTATATTTTAAAAGTTTTTTTATTAAAATCTATTATAGGCTTCAAATAAAGTAACATTTCTGGAAATTATGTAATGACCAAAAAGGGAGGTGCACAACTAGATGTTATAGCAGTCCTAAATACAAAATTTCATCTATCTACGGCTTATCGTTTTTGAGTTATGTGAGATACAGACGTCACGACGAAATTAGTCAAAATGGATTGAGGGATGATCAAAATGGATATTTCCGTTGAAATCTGAAAACCGAAATTTTTCGCGATTACAATATTTCCTTTACTTCGTACAAGGAAGTAAAAAAGTTACTATTTTGCATAAATATCGTAACACCGGAATACCCTATTCAACACTGTGAACATATAAACATACATTAAATCATGTCGTTTACCATAAAATGGGTTGACATAAAACCGAAAACTCTTATCCCGCAGTTTGTTGCCAAACATACCTATACAAACACACAACTTTCGTCTTAATAATATTCCTGAAAGCCCCTGTATATTTTACATATACAAACTTTCTTTCGCATACAATCAATATCCACAGTCATCAGGATGTCACTTCAACAAAAATAAGATTTCTGAATTACATAATAGAAATCTATCTCAACTGAAAAGAAAATATTATTTTAAATTACTGAAATAACTTGGCAAACTTATGTATTATGAGCACAAATGAATGTCACCTTGTCACCCCACTTCACATGCAACAATAATGAACACTGCTTTTATTGTCACGAAATTAATTTAATCCCCTATACCAAAATGATTGGAATACCCCTCATGTTTACTTGTAATAATTAAATGTAAACATTCTTACCTTTTTTGCAGTTAAACCGCAATTTAAGGATTATTTGTCTGGTAATTTACATCCTCATCCAGAATTTTATGTAGAAAATTAGATTATATTTTGGATATTCGCATGTTTCCTTTGTTAAATGTATAAACACTTAGCACCGTGCATTTGAGAAGTAGCTTTCTTTGTCATATTAATAATTATGAAGTATTATACAGATGTCTCTAAAATCCGTGGAGGTAAGACGATTTAACTAAACTTATATACATCCGAAAGTTTAGCAAGTATTCCGCTTCAAAATTCTTTATTTTGCTTGTAACCGAACGCTTTGTACAATTTAAATAAAATTTGTTATGGTCAGTCTATACGGTATAATTCATCTTTTAAGATGATATTTGTTATTATTAGTGATCACTAGCACTAGTGTTTGAAACTTAAATGACGCGACCATGATTAGACAATAACTTTTTAATAGCAACGAGCAGCGCCCATAATGTAAAATTATTCTTATTTTTTACTAGCAGATTTTAAAAAATAATAATAAATAAATATATCATCATGACATATTACCCATTGCTGGGTGTGCCAATCTGCTTTGTACGCAGATTTCGGTAATTATTCTTATTTTTTCCTAGCAGATTTTAAAGTACTGTGCTTTTGTCTAATTAAAATAGTATATAAAGTAGCACTTTACCGCAACAATAGATAAAATAATATTTTAACACAAAGGGTAGAAAAAGAAAAATATTTTAATTTTTCTATAATTTAAATTAAATATTGACGGTTTGTGTTGGTAACAGCTTTAATAGGGTTTCCAAGCCAACAGCTTTTGAAAAAATAAGTATTGCACTTAAATTTTAGTATAATAAGTTATATTAATATAAAATAAAAATAATGATAAATGGACCTTTTCAATTTAACGGCTATCTCTGTCTATCGCTGCAAATAGTAAGAAAATGGCGCGAACAACTGCCAGTTGGGCTGTCAAACGAAACGTCAAAATTATTGCAGTCATTAAAATACCTGTATTCTCAGTGAAAATTTGCATCGCTAGACATTTTACCTTCAGTAAAAGTTTTTGTAACTTATTTAGATAAGATTTTTTAAAGTTATCTGAGATATTATCATATTTTACGTCTCATTTTATTAGAAACAAACGCCATAGATCTCAGTTGTTCTTACTATGCGCAGATCCCCATTGCGCATATCTTCTATCTCTTTAAATTGAAAAGGTCCATTATACAGTATTTATAAATTAATTTTTAAATTGACTATTTCGCTCATAAATTTATAAACCAATCCAAATTCAGGATTCTACCTAGTTACCAAGTTTCAATTCGACAAAACACCGCCACAAAAAAAAATTCGCACCTTTAAGCCAATAAGATGTCGTATTTTTGCAAGTAAGTGAGTTTTGATAAGCGAAAATTTTTGACGTTTTAGAAACATATTGTTCACATACTTGTCAAAGTGTGTATATTTTCAGTGTTATCAGTTTTGATTTAAAACGAGTCGATTCGGACAGAAATCTATTTAAAACATTGAAAAAGCAAACTTAAATATAAAATATAAAAAAAATATATAAATGATTACCTGATTTTTATTTTGGAAATAGTCATCTGAATACCATTCGTGGTTTTTTATGCTGGAAAAATTTTCCGATTGCTTTAATCGAGCCTGTTGCCAATTTATCTCGTGACATTGATCAAAAATCACTCGTTTGACAACTCGAGATTTTTTTGTCAATGCCACTCAATAAATTGCTAGGCAACAAGCTCTCGTAATAATTTGAAAAATTTTCCGGCAAAAATTAACCACTTATGATATTATATATGAAAAATACATACGTTCAAAACGGTCGCCAAATGACGCCACAAACCTAACGAGGTCACGCAACAAAGTTATTTCATTTGGTGGTGTTTGTGCGCATGCCTGTCTTTTACCGCGAATTATTTTTTTTGACGTTCAGGAGTTAAAAATACACGTGTGTAACAAGAAAACTGTGGTTAAATTTACCCGTTTAATTAAAAATACATAAAAATAAAAAGCACACGCGTCTTGAATCAGTAACTGCCCAGTTGAAGTGGATCACACGAGGATGCAAGTCAATGCAGGTTATGTGTGGGTTACGTTTAATTTTCCCGCACTACATTTTTGTAGCTAAATTCACTTGATACAACTGTCTCTATTTCATAGTTCATCAAGCTTTCTCTCTTGCTGGGGTTGTGATGTCACGGGGTGGCGTCATTGCAAATTTCTTTTGCATTTTTCTAGCGCTATATAATTTTGTATGCAAAATAAAAAAATATGACTAATATTTTTATCTCTATATTAACATATTAAAAAATCAAAAAATCGTGGATAACCCTATTATAAAATAGACCTTTTAATTTAACGGCTATCTCTTTCTATCGTTGCAAATAGTAAGAATGAACAATGAAAGCTTTTGTAACTTTTTCCGAGAAGTTTTTTAAAGTTTTCAAAGATTTTTCTCACATTTTACGTCAATTTTTTTTAATAACAAACGTCATAGGTTTCAATTGTTCTTTTATGCACAGATCCCTATTCTATCTATTAACGTTGTCAGAAAGAATAGAATCACAAGGTATGTTATATTTTAAAATTGTGCTTAAATAATTCAATTTATAGTTGATGTTTTTTTTTTGTGCAACCGGACGCGAAATAAGCATTTCGCAGCCGCAATACAGGCCGCGAAATTGGATTTCGCGACCGTTGGCATGGTAACGGCTGCGAAATTAGGTAAACAATCACTTTGACACTTGAGAATTGCATGGTTTTGTTTATCAAATGTCAATCCCATAGCCACCTTGAAAGCTAACTTTCTATTTACAATGAAACTATTTAAAATTAATACAATTTGTAATTCATATTTTTTTTCAATTTTTCTCTCTCAGTACGCTAAATATTGATTTCGCGGCCTTGATATACAAATAACTATTAAATCTGCTATAGAAAAAAATTGAATTTTATACACGATGATAAAATCGAATTTTATTGTCTTGTATAAAAAATAACTACTTTTTTCAAAAAGAAACATTCAATAGTAAGTATTTATGTAACTTTGTAACAATATCAGTTACGATTTAGGCAGAAAAAAATCTGAATGACTGCGGCTTATAACTATTAAAATAAATTTGTTCTACTCTATTTATATGGCAAAATAATTTATAATTATTTATTTCATTAATTTAATACCAAAATTCAACCAAATCGAACTGAGCGTTCTGTTAGTATGAGCAATTTTTTTAACTATGCTCAGTTTCGTGCAAGCCATTCAACAGATGGCGTTCATGTCAGCACCCGTTTTAAGTAGCCGAAATTACATTGGGTAAACTTGTCTCTTGTCTTCAATTTCAGCAAATCAGAGAGGTCAAAACTATTCCCTATTCTCTGCAATACTGAATGGCTTAAATGGAAAAAGGTATAAAGCAGATTACTGACTAAACGGTACATTTTCGGATATACGTAAGTTAAGTAAAATCGTCATATTTTAAGCCCAGGAATCTGTGGTTAAACTATGTTCACGTATTTTAGAGATATATGTTAATAAATGTATTGTTTTGAAATTAATGGATATTTATGTTATGTAGCCGAAACGGAGAAAATAATACCAGTAGAAGAACTCCAAGTCCCTGTTTCTCCCAGCATACACGACAGCTCAGCTAGCCAAAGCCCTCAACCATCACCATCTTTACAACCCAACAAAAATCGCGGCATTAAGAAAATCTTCGGTCGGATGAAACGCTCAGGATCCGGAAACCTAGAAGACCTTCCTGGTGAGGGAGAATTTCGTCGAGGAGGTGTACGAGCCACTGCCGGCCCCCGTTTGGGCTGGAACGACTCTCCTTTAACTTCAAATAATGTCCCTATCCTTCAAAGACCGGACGCTCCTTTCGCAGACTGGGACACAGAAGCAGTCTGTGATTGGCTGCAAGAACTAGGATTGGATATGTATATGCAAGAAGCCAAACGATGGGTGAAGAACGGTTCTCATCTTCTAGGAGCTTCCGCTCATGATTTAGAAAAAGAATTAGCGATTAAAAACGTTTTACATCGAAAGAAATTACAGTTAGCGTTAGCAGATGAACAAGGAAGTAACGATCCTTATCTCGCACCAGCTGGAAGATTAGACACAGCGTGGGTGCTGCGCTGGTTGGACGATACAGGGTTACCACAACACAAAGACGCATTTTTAGCTAGTAGAATCGACGGCCGCGTCTTGCACAGACTCACAATTGACGAGCTAGCAACTTTGCATGTAACTTCAGTCCTTCACGTGGCTAGTCTGCGCCGTGGTGTGCAAATATTGCGCGAACAAAACTTCGCTCCAGGTTGTTTGATTCGTCGATCGCTTCCTGAGGATCCAACGCAGCCGGAACCGTCTCAAGTCGCACTGTGGACAACACATCGAGTGATGGAATGGCTAAGAGCTGTGGATTTAGCGGAATACGCGCCGAATTTGCGTGGAGCTGGTGTTCACGGTGGTCTCATGGTTCTAGAACCGAAATTCACTGCTGAATTGTTGGCTACTTTGTTGTCTATTCCACCTAGCAAGACTTTACTCCGTCGGCATTTAAATACGCATTTCAAGGAACTTTTAGGGAGAGATGTAATTCAGGAAAAACGAGAAGCTGAGACGACTCTCGGATATACCCCGCTCACGCCGGCAGCTAAGCTTAAAGTAAGTAGTTCTTGGTTGCTATATTTTTTTTATATAGTAAAAAAAAATTCACTCATATGTTAAAAGTTTCAAAGTAAATTTGGCGCTCTCCTTAAAAATTATTTAATTTCATAATAATTTATTTCAACTTAAACTTAGTATATTTTATATTTTGCCTTCATGAATGAAGTCATTACGAAACAAATGCGTATCGAAAGAGCCTTCATTCCGATACGCAATGTTTTGTTTTGTAAAGTTGGTACTAGAGGATATTCAGCAGATTTCTGTGAATAAACTATTATTCACGAAAGATGACTATTCAAGGTCATTTGTTCGAAGAAAGAATACACAGCACTTTATAGCTGTAGCTTGGCAACATTTTATATTAGAAAGAGAAAGATTAGTTGACGTATGTCTAATTAATTTATGGGGTATGACAGATATACGCAAATCATGCCATTACTTTCTAACACTGAAATAGCAGAGACGTTTGTCGTAGAGTTACAGACATATAATTATCTATTACACTGCCATCTGTACTAATTATTTATTTATGGTTTACGTCATGTCTAAATTTTTGGTTATATGCAAAAACGTAAGTTTGAGAAAAGCATTATTTAAAAAGAAACAAATTTTTCAAATAAAGTACATTTATTTTTTCAGTTAAAATGTATCCATGAATATTTCGCGTTGCACGCCTATGCGTTCGAAATGCAGAGAAGTTATTTGCAAGTAATATTATATCAGACGATTCATAAATGGCCTTGAATAGTCATCTTTCGTAAATAATATTATAGTAGGGTTCTGCTGAATACACTTTTCACATTCAATTTTTTATATAGATATTATATACAGAACATATTTTTGTTGTTATTTTAATGATTTTGTAGCAAATAAATACATTTTTATTATAATTTGATTCTTTGATAAAGATAATCAATTTTTATTTTAAAAAATCTGATGTGGCCAGCACATTATCTTCCGTCAGTTCTATGTATTTTGTACAAATTCCATACAGAAAGTTTCTTGCAAAAGAATCCATATTTCCAGTACATAGCCTTAAGTCAGTTCTATGTACTAATTCCATACAGGAAGTTTCTATATTTCCAATAAAATTATAACACAAATATACTATGTCAATTGCACTTGACACTGACATCTGTCAATCAGAATTTTCTTAATTTAGTATATGTTTCCATGTTTATAGTATAGCTGGCTGTTTATGAAATTTCTTTATAATTTTTAACTATATATATATATATA
This sequence comes from Harpalus rubripes, assembly GCA_963082715.1. Classification (NCBI taxonomy): domain Eukaryota; kingdom Metazoa; phylum Arthropoda; class Insecta; order Coleoptera; family Carabidae; genus Harpalus; species Harpalus rubripes. The sequence continues at coordinate 10,757,469 of OY720454.1, forward strand.
TATATATATATATATATATATATATATATATATATATATATATATATTGAATATAAAGTATAAAATGTAATCAAATCGTATAGAGAATAAAATATTCTTTAATATTTATAAATAAAATAAATATATCACGGCTTATTACCCATTGCTGGGTGTGCCAATCTATAATAACATTAAATATGAAAAAAATATATTTAACACCGTTTTTTCAAGAAAAACTGTTGAAATCTTCAAATTCGGGTACTTCCGGTCGACCAATAGACCTTTTCAATTTAACGGCTATCTCTTTCTATTGCTGCAAATATTAAGTAAAATGGCTCCAATAATTGCAAGTTGGGCTGTCAAAGGTGGTATTGGAGTTATGCGATCCGAATGAATCGTCACACACAAACATACATCCATCCATATATACATACATACATCATCGTAAAAATAGTGAAATCATAATCTAGGGACCCTAAAACGTGCTTATTCATTAAAAACTCATCGAATTTTTTGACGGAAAGTAAAAATAGTTTATTTAAATCAGGCCAACCCTGAATTAGTTTTATTAGTAAGACATTTCGATGGAGATACAACGAATTGTTATTTCTCTTTTTAGGTGACAAAGAAATCTCAGTTCTCGCTAAAGAAGAAAAAAGACAAAGGTGAACAGGATTACGGCGACCTGGTTTGCCCGCTGAACCCAACTGCCAGCCAGTCAGGTGAATCGAATGGCTCCTCTGTTACTAGCAGGGATTCTGTGGGTGTAAGTTTTTACTAACGTTCTAACATTTTTAACTTTACATTGCTTATCGCTGGTACGGAGTCTTACATTCTGCGTTCACAGCACATACATTTCGTCACGTTTTTATTTTGATTTACCAATTGGCAGGTAATTATACAACAAATATAACCAAATTCGCATGTGTATTAATTTTATAATGCCTGTTAACTTTGTTACTAGTAAAACTAATAACTTTAAAGTTAACATTAACTAAACAAATTTAATGAGGAGCTTGCTTACGTTTGCTTTGAGCTATGAGAAATATAAGAATAGAGAGTAATAAGTGTTTATAAAATAGATGACGAAGATCGACACTCCAAAGGCAGAGGTTGTCTGTCATCTCATAGATGATCCGGCGCTGACTCAAGACGACTATCGTCGCAACTCATCATCTTCGCCCTCACCACTGCCGCTGCGCAACCTCGTCTAACGAAGCGACGTATATCGTACATCATCATCCATTCAATCACCCGTTATCAACATCTTGCATATCCATTCATTTCAAATAAGTTCGACCACAAGGCAATTCTAAAATTGTTTACTTGCGTATGAGAGATCCAATGACATATGAGAAGAGTCTTCCCCGATATATGCCTTAATTTACAAATATTTGTCATTTATATACTTAACATAAGTACCAATGAAGTATCGTAATTTGTCATATTTTCAAATAGGTTTTCATTCATTGAAGCGTATGACAATATTTGTGCCAAATAGGATGAAAGCGTCCTAGCATTGCGACTTGATTAATTAGGAGGATGTCATTTATAGTCATTGTTGGTATAGTATTTGTAGGCGTGACGTAGATTTTAAACGATATTTTTTAGAGTACGTACGTGTTTCAAGAGAAACCTAATGCAGGATGTCCGAATAGTTCATTTTTATTTATAAAAATTTGCTAAATTTCAATATTACAAATAGTAGTCAATAGTTTTGCTTTGAAATCCAATATTTAATTTCGAACTGTGTCCTTTACAACCATTCAGATTATACATATAATAAAAGTTAGAAATAGAAGAATAAAATAAATGGAGAAGTATGACGATTTTTTTATTGATTCATAATTTGATGTTAGAAAATTGATATTACAAATCTAGAAACGTCCTTGAAAATTGTGACGTAGATGCGGTATGTTGTTGCTCATTTCAGATTAAATATATGTGGTTAAAAACAAAGAAAGCGCTAGTGTACGTCAATGTGTTATATTTGATATTTCATTCATTTTGTTTGCTGTAATCGTTATGCCTAGTTCCCACGGCGCATATTTTCAGAAAGTTGCACATAAAAAAAATGCACCAAGAAGAAGTTTGTAGAAGATGCATGAAATTTAACAGCGCCGTTTAAAATCAAGCGTTTTGCTGCATCTTTTTGTGTGCATCTAACTTCTCAACAGTTGCGAAATATTTAGGTTATCCAACTTATCGTTTTAAATAAAATAAAGGCATATTGATTCTCGGGCCTATTCTGTACCTCATTTGTTTATTTATAACCACTGCTTCAAATTTTAATCCAGAGATATTGATTTGACAACTAAAAATCCCATTCTTTTGTTATATGTCAACATACTTGGGGCCCTATTCTGTTACAAAATAGGCCCGTCTATCTGTTCTTCTTTCCTATTTGTTTTTAATTAAACAATTCTTATTTACTGTTACTAATAATAAATTTGTCTACAAAGAGTAAGTAAAGTATTATTCACGAAAGATGACTATTCAAGGTCATTTATGAGCCGTTTGATATATTACTTGAAAATAATTTCACTGCATTTCGTACCCGTAGGCGTTCAATGCGAATTATTTATGGGTACATTTATTTGAAAAACTAAATTATTTTAAAATTTTTCTTTTTAAATAATACTTTTCTCAAAGGTTTATCTTCTTTATCTACGTTTTTGCACAAAACAAAATTATAGACTTGACGTTAACCATAAAATAATAATTTGATTTGAATGTCAACGCCACTGGATAAACATCAGTGCAGAGGGCAGTGTAGTAGATAATTACATGTCTGTAACTCTACGACATACGTTACTGTCATTTTTAATGTGTTAGAAAGTAATTGCACTATTTGCGTATAACTGTCACACCACGCAAATTAAATAGACATACGTCAAATAATCTTTCTGTTTCTAATACAAAATGTTGCTAAACTACTGCTATATAAAGTATTCTTTCTTCGAACAAATGACCTTGAATAGTCATCTTTCGTGAATAATACTATAGTTAAAATCCTTTTTTGTGCTGAATATTTATTGTGGGGATCGATTACTCGATAAATGAAAAACAAACAATATTGATTTCAAAAATATCGATAAAACCCTGTTAAAATAACGATGTTTCTTCCCTTATATTTAGGGATTTTTGATAATAGTTGCTTGTTTTCATGCAATTTTCAAAAGTCGTCGTGTGGTCGTGTGAACAACTAACAATTCAATACAAAACTTTTCACTAAAACTTCTTGTCGGTGCATTTTTTTGTGCATCTGAAAAGATGTATCGTGAGAACTAGGCATTACGTGTTTCTTTGATATTTGTTGTGTTTACCTACATTTTCTTGTTCAAAAGTTACAAACAGGCAAATGACTGTGAAGTTCGCTATAAATATCAACAGGTGGATAAGCTTTATAATTGATGAAATTTTTAAAAATTCATATCGCTTTATATAATATTTTTTATATTCAAAATTAGATATTCATAGTCCTACTGGTATGAACTAATGAAATAAAAAATGCTAGAATATCCGATGGTTTTCATGACAATCATTTTCCGCACCAGTGCGGGATTCGGCTATTTCCCGTAATCATTTATAATTTCAAATCATGTATTTCCCGCACGATTGTAAAAAAACTTTTTCTACAGTCTATATACAAAGTAGACATTTGCGCTCTCTTTTGTCAAAGCAAAATATCACTTTGCCGATCATGCGCGAAAAAGTAGAAAAACTCTCGCTGTTCAAATTTTGAACTATACAATATTGAGAAATGTCACTTGTCTACATTCTTAATAACCTTTACAAGTCAATCTGACATATATATATATATATATATATATATATATATATATATATATATATATAACTGCTCTGTCAGTATATTACATAACCAAACAAAATGCCGCACTGCTGTGAAAATAAAATAGGGCACTCATTTACAAAAACAAAATTATAAAATGTTTAGAATAGATTGAAGCAATAGACATTTTCAATTTAACGGCTATCTCTTTCTATCACTGCAAATAGTAAGTAAAATGGCGCGAACAACTGCCAGTTGGGCTGTCAAATAAAACGTCAAAAATATTACAGTCATTACAATACCTGTAATCACGGTGAAAATTTGTATCTTTAGACATTTTAGCTTCAATAAAAGCTTTTAAAGTTGTCTGAGACTTTTTTCACATTTTACGTCTAAATTTTTTCAAAACAAACGCCATGGATCTCAGAAGGAAGCACGTAGCCATGGCTACCGCCAATTGTTCTAACTATGCGCAGATCCACATTGCGCATATCTTCTATCTCTTTAAATTGAAAAGGTATATAGCTCAAGCAGAATGGAAAATAACTAATTAAAATTGAATATAAAATAAATTGTGTGGACAGTTGTGCTGCCACCTGTAAAAGTTTGGCGTGAACGCTCCTAGTGGACAAAAAACTTTTTGTTATGGTGGAGGACCCCATTGTGGCGACTGTAGAAAAAAATATTGTGTTTCGAGCGCAAATAGCTATTATAACCCAAAGTATAATTTTTTATAAAATATATATGTTGTTTTTTCAATAAATAAGGCTAGATGGTCCACGTAACGTGTATTTATTTAATAATACGGACGTTTCGGGCTTTCAGCAAGCCCATCCTCAGCTAAATTACAAAGGTTGTACAGTAATTATAAAAAATAATACAGATGAAATGTTTAAGCAACGTGGTTTACATTTTACGTTGAAAAATTATGTTTTTCAGCACTTAACCAACCGAATAATTTCGAAGTTGGAGAGATACTTTTATAAAATATATTACAAATTGACTATAATTTTTTTCGCTATTATATTTTGAATTTTGAGTAATTGTTAAAAGTAAAAATGAGCTTTTCGGACACCTTTATATCATGTTACCCATAATAATAATATTAAAACGACTAAAATACTTATTAATTACTATAGAATTTGATTAGAGTACAGTGGATGTCCTATGCTCAAACCGACGAACATAGAAATCCGAGTAGAGTTTGCTAGCACATAATCATCATACAAAATAGGACCAAGTATCTGAGAAGCAGTTATTTATATTTTGTTAAACGTCAGGCACTAGGCACAATATCACATTTGTTAAATGATATTTATTTATTACTTGTTAATAACAAAAATGTTAAGAGCATAAATGTGAATTTGTGATTATCGCTTTGGCTATAAACGAATTCGCATTTATTTTTACTATAGAATATACATGTCAAATAATTTATAAACTGTTTTATTGTGGTCAGTAATCGGCTTTCATAGATTCAGACAAGCGGAATACAGTTTTACTTCCTTCCTTCAGTACTTTCAGCTCATCTTTCGATTCTCTCCCTTTGAAAGTCGTATCCAGTTTGTAATTACGCATTTGTTTCTTGTTTTCTATCGCTTGCATTTTAGCATGTTTCTCCGTTTCAGTTAGGGCTAATAATCTTGGATCCATTGCTATCCATTCACAGGTCACTACACTCTCAATTTTTATTCGTTTATGGTAGTCTGGTTCCAGGAGTTGAGTTACTATTTTTTTCACTTTATCACTCACAGTATCTGTGATTTTAGATCTGAATCTCCATCGTTTTCCAACTTGTTGTTCGTAAAGTCTTCTAGGATTGTTGTCATCAAAGGGCATAGCTTTATTCAACATAACATACAGCATGATGCCCAAAGACCAAATATCAGTAGTTTTTGGAAAATATGGAGTTCCATGTAAAATTTCCGGAGCTGCATAAGAAAGAGATCCACAATAAGTTTCACTATTCACTGGTTTTCCACTATTATCCACAACGAAACGTGCAAAGCCGAAATCGGCTATTTTAATGTTGAAATTATCTGTAATAAGCGCATTTTCGCATTTGAGATCCCTGTGGGCAATATCCATTTCATGAAGATATTGAACCGCTAATGCTAGTTGCCGAAACCAGACTCTTGCTTGTGGTTCAGAAATCGAACCACGTTTGGATACATAGTCGAGGAGATCTCCTTGTTCCGCAAAGCGCATAAAAATATAATATTTAAATTTACGAAAGAATATACTGTGCACATGAATGATATACGGATGATTTAGTTTCACTAAAATGTCAAGTTCCCGTGGAAGAAATTTTCTTGAAAAGTCTTTGGGTGCTTTTCGTAAATCGATTACCTGCAGTAATATGTATATACATAAAATTATTTTGAAATATATGAAATTGTACCTTGCATGCTAATTGAGATTTGCTATTCGGCTTTGAATGTCTCCTGAAATCGGCTAAATATACTTTAGCATACGATCCCTCTCCTAATCGTTTTATTATCCGGTAACCTTTAGCCTAATATATCCAGAAAAACATATTTAAATATATTTTTTTTATAGAATTGAACTTCTTACCTGTAATGTTAGTTCTTCGGAAGCTGTATTTTCTAATTTATCTGTCATACGAAACTTTAGCATACAATCCCTCTCCTAATCGTTTTATTATGCGGTAACCTTTAGCCTAATATATCCAGAAAAACATATTTAAATATATATTTTTTATAGAATTGAACTTCTTACATGTAATGTTAGTTCTTCGGAAGCTGTATTTTCTAAATGATCTGTCATACGATCTCCTTATTCGACCAGTTAAGAATCGTCTTTGATGTTTTATGTTATTAGGTGAGGATGAAAAATGTATAAATTCATTTAAAATTTTGATTAAAGTCATGTATATCGAAAAATGAGAGAATTTTGACGTTTTCTAATTTAATACATTATCTCCATGGTAATACAATTAATGCAGACGATGACCGAGGATATTTTGGTCATTGGTCTGTTTGATGCTATTAAAGTATAATCAAAAAATTTGATGTGGCCAGCACATAATCTCCCGTCAATTCCATGTTTAAAATAGCAATGAGCTTTAAGCACGGATCACCTCAACTACAGATTGGACAGTTATGTTCGGTTGCAGAAACGTTAAACAACGCATTGTTCGATTAGCGGTTCATCAAACGAACAAATTCGAATCAGTTTTCTTGTTCTTATAACATTTAAATCATTGCTGTCAAAAAATCGCGTTGCATTTGCTCGTTTTGATGAACCGCTAATCGAACAATGCGTTAATTAACGTTTCTGCAACCGGGCATTAATGTATTTTTCAAAATACAAAATAGTGACATCTACAGATTGCTTCCATGAACTAATGCACACTGTGATGGCTTGGTCGGCTTAGTAGTTTGTGACATAGGGCACATGTCCTATGTCACAAACTAACATTTTAGCAATTCAAAATCAAAACATTGGTCCTGTCAAATTGACAATGTTCTTGTCAAAATGACATGCGCACATAAATCAGCTGATTCTAAGCACGTCAAGGTCCCTCGAGTCACGTGTCTGCTCCCGCCCTATAGATAAGTTGAAATTTTGAATTTTTAAGATAAAAGACAATAAGAAAATTGAATATAAGTACATACATATATTTTAAATAATCACAATACAATAACTATAAATTCAATTCTAAATAAATTTAAAATTGCTTGTCAGATAGACATACACTTCTAGTTTAATATTTGTTTATACGAGTATGTAATATAAAAGGATATGGGAAATGATATATTTCATCATTAAATATAAAAGTAAACGTCTATTTGCTTCTTTAAACTGCACTTTATATCAAACAGCACAACGAATGTTCATCAGCTTATTGAATTTCAATTCTTAATTACGTCAAAAAATAAACACAGTTAATACATTTTAAAACTGGAGAAATCACGAAATAAATCACTACTGGCACTATAACTATAAACTATTACAAATTAAATTACCAAATAATTAAAAAATGTTAAAGCGTAGGTTCACTGACAAGTGTGATGTGATGACTTATGTGACTTTACAATCATACAATTTAAAATATAGGGCGCGAGCAGACACGTGACTCGGGCGTCCTTGACGTACTTGGAATCAGCTGATTTGTGTGCGCTTGTCATTTTGACAAGAACAATGTCACTTTGACAAGACCAATGTTTTGACTTATTTTAATTTTAAACTGTTGAGAAGTTATTATTTTTAATTTCATGTGTTTTACTGCCTGAAAATTGTACATTAATAACATTTTAGCAGTTTAAAATCAAAATAAGTCAAAACATTGGTCTTGTCAAAGTGAGACTGTTCTTGTCAAAACGACATGCGCACACAAATCAGATGATTCCAAGTACGTCAAGGACGCCCGAGTCACGTGTCTGCTCGCGCCCTATTGCAAAATGTTTTAAACTCAAAGGTGACTTAATCCATTTTCTTAAAATTTAAGCACTGTCGCGCCTCTGCAGTTTGCTTCCTGGAACTATGATAGTGTTTTGGCACATTCATTTAGCTGTCCGGTGCCTTTGGCTTTAAGTAAAGTATCACTTCCGATTATTGTTCCAATAAATAGAAAAGTCTGTAAAATGAAATTTTGGATCATATTTAATTATGTTTTTCCTCGAAAATCGTTCTCATTAATCTAAAAGTCTTAAATACCAAATTTGAAAAGTTTTGGAATATATCATAATATATTTTTCACGAAAATCTGTTCAGAGCTTCAAGTAGAGTATCACTTCCGGTTTATTAATTTTAGCCAAAATCTAATATGTTATTTCCCTTTATATGAAAGTCTTAATACTAAAATTGAAAATTAATGAATCATGAATGACAACATCTTTTCTGATGAATCGTGATTTTGTTTATACCAAAATATTTCTCGGATAATTGTTTGACGACGTCGGGGTGTAAGAAGGAATGTGGCTTGTATATTATAACTGGAAATCTCGCTTAATACGCATTCCCGGTATTGTTTAGAAAATGGGGTATTCTGGCATTTTTTAAAAAAAATCGTTAGTTCTAATAGTTCTATCAAATGAGATATCAACTTTTTAAAAATTCATCGAAATTCAAATTTTCTATTTTGGCGCGCCTTATGACAAGCATCCGATATTGACATCTGCAGTGAACTTCAGTGCCTAAACACATGTTCATAGACAGTTATTTGCCTATTTACAACTTTTGAAGAAAAAACGTAGGTAAACAAACAAATATCAGAGGGACACGTAATAATGAACACGAACGAAGCGAATAAAATATTAAATACAAAATACACGCTCGTAGTAACTACTAGCGCCATCTGTGTTTCTAACGGCAATATATTCAATCTGAAATGAGCAAAAACCACGCAAAAGCATATAAAATGACATCACGTTTCTAGAGAATTTCAATTTTGTAATATTAAATTATAAATGAAAACTTTGCCCTAAACATGTTTTATTGTATTTTTTACCTCCCGCTACCCTTGGTAAGGGAGGTATAGGGATCGTGCTAAAAGTCGCACATCGAGATTTTGGTAAATGACCACGTTTTAAGGTCCCTAGAATCCAATTTTAACATTTTCACGATGATGTCTGTGTGTACGTGTGGATCCTCCACTGTAACTCAAATACTATCATTCAGAAAATTTTGAAAACTTGTATTTCAAACTTTTTTGGAAAGAGCCCATTAGATTTTGGTGTAAATCGGATAACCGGAAATGGCACTTTACTAGAAGCGCAAAGTAGTTTTTCATCGAAAAATACTTTTAAATGTTATTTTTTCGAGATTAATTTTATTATAGTTCCGGTGGCTCAATGGTTAGAGCAACGCATCATGTCATGAGTGACCTCAGGGCTCTGGGTTCGAATCCCACTAAGGCATGGATGTGTGTGAATGTGAACCCACTCTGTAATTAGGTTTTAATCCTGTTGAGGGGTTTAAAAAAGGTAGTTACTTGGATTTGATTAGACTATATTTTAAGAAATAAAAAAGGAAATTAGATTCGTTAATCCAAAAATAAGTATTAACTTAATCTTTTTTTTGTGACTCGGGCTGTAAATGGCGGGAGGTATTGTGTTGGCCACACCATATTTTTTTACTATATGAAGATGGAAACCATAGAAAAGTTTCTATTTTGTATAAATTACTGAGTTTACATGCAGTTTTCAAACCGTTTTCAAAACGTTTCTAGTTTTGAAAACGCCATGTATAGTGTCAAAACGGTTTTGAGTTATCTCAAACCAAAACTAAAATTCATGGGTTTGACTTGAAAACTAGTTTCAAAACTACTCATGTAAACACTTAAAATTCAGTTTCGATATTGCGCATGCGTACATAGCATAACGTTTCTATCGCTGTGTGTTACTTCGTGTTACTAATCTACAAATAAACTGACAGTTGTGTAATTTTAGTGCGTAGTGGTACAAAGTAGAAAAAATAATTGGAATAATAGCAAAACGAAGTATTTGGAGTGAAGAGAGTTTGCCACTTATATCAGCCAAATGCGCATGCGCCGAAACTGTTTTCAAATCAATCTGTAAACCTGTTTTGAAAATTACATGTAAACAGTTTCGCGTAATTTTGACTGAAAACTGAAACCATTTTCAAAACTGCATGTAAACGTAGTAATAAAACTGGATTATCCCATTGTTTAGAGTTGTGAAATTTTAATCGTTTACATTTCGAATAACAAGCAACTTGAATGTTAAATCTCATTTATTTATTTCTAATATTTTTTGGTGTTGCATTATCAACGGCCACTAGTGACAAAAATAATTCAAATAAAATTGGAATCGTTATCATTGAAGATCATTATAAAGATAATTTTTTATCAAATTGAACTTCTGAACCAAAAATGTTAATCTACTTACTGAACTTGAAGCTCTAGTGGAATGGAAAATAGATTTAAAAAATGGTAAAACTCCAATTAAGACATTTTAATTTTATTGAAAACAAAATATATAAATAACAAATAAATCTACACATTAGTCAAATATTTCCCCCATAAGAGATATCTTTTGGAAAAATGGTTGCGCTTCACATGAAAGTAGTTGATAAGTGTTTTCCCATGTGGTATTCCGTGGGTACCTATTATCCGCCCTTAATCGTTCTAACATTCTCTGAGGGTCAAACTTAGGCCTCATATTTTGAGTCTGCGTTAAAAATTGATTGACAAATTCTGGTAATAATGTATAATTATCTTCAATGTCTGTATATAATTCTTTAGTAGAATCGTTGTCGCTTGTTTCACTCACAACACCAGAAACTGTTTGTATTTTATCGGGAATTGCAGAATCGTCCGAAACATCAGTTTTATAATAAGTCGGTACTGTTTCGGCACTTTCCTCAATTTTTTTCGGTTCCACAAACTTTACTATTTCTACTGTATCTTCTATAGGAGTCGCTGTTCCTCTTGTTATTTCTTCAGTAGATTTTTCATTTGTGGGTTCTGTATTCTCAACAATTTTTGGTTTATTATTCATTTTATGTCTCCTTGTCTGAATCGAATCCCCTTTGAAGAGTTGTTTATTTGCTGTTAATTTATCAAGGTCAAGTAAGTCCATGCTAGGATTTTTTGAACAGCAATGTAATGCTGCTGGGTCAACTGGATGGGCTTCAGTGTTGAAGATATACCCGCCGGAATCTACAATACACTCGCCATTTGGTGTTTCAACAACAGTGCCGTGTTGTCCGTTATTATGGATGAAATTGTCAGGATCGAAAAGTAGGTATAAATATTTTGTTGTTTCTGCTAAGAAGAAGGATTCCATGCGATCTTCTTTGCGGTGGTCCCTGACATCCTTTATCTAAATAAAAAATATATTTTAGTTCCACTTCATCCCATATTCTTACTTGAAAACTACTCCTTTCCCAAATGTATTTTAGAAAGCCTCACATATATTTCAAAATGGACGATTTTCATTCGGAATCGTCAATTTTATTTCAGAAAGCATTAAATATAGATCAAAATAGTCAATCCAATTACAAAAATTAGTTAAATGTATTTCGGAAAAAATAAATGTATTTCAAAAGATATCGATTGAAACCACAGATTGAAACTCAAAAATTGTATTGTCATACGTAATATAACAAGTGATATGATTATCATCGATGATATTCTCGAGTGAAACCGAGTTGCAGATGTGCTGCTTCGGTTTCACGAGCAATATCGTCGATTATTAATCATGTCACGAGCTTATATTTAATGAGAGAATATAATGAATTTTTGTGACACATTGTGTGTGCTGCTAACCTAACATTTAATATATTCTATTACAACATGGTTAATTTGACAATTGCCTTATTATTTTCATCGTTGTTGATATCAACCCAACGATTATCGCACATTTTTATACTCAAAATTAACTGTCAATGTCAAATAAAGGAAATAAATCCCTTAGTAACGAATATAAATAAGGTGATAATTTCTTTGTTTTTTATCATCGCTGTGATAGACATGTAACTAGGGAGATTCTGAATGTTGATTGGCGGAAAACATCTCACGTGACTCATGAATTATATTCTCATAGAAATACGCATTAGCAATAGGGGTTTCCAAGTCGACGGCTTTTATAAAATACTTATTGGATATCAATGTTCATCATCTATTGGAGTATTGGAGAAAAAAATTAAAGTAGCTGACTTCTGGTGAGAGATTTGTGAACGTAGCAAATGGGAAAAATGTCACTTTTTATCATTTGTTGGTGAGTAAAATAAATATTTATTTTAAATATAAATGATAAATCGTTTCAATGTTTACACTTTGAAGTAAAAACAACCAATGATATCACTATTTTGCTAGACAAAATGGCGGCGAAATGGGAGGATTTTCGTCCGACCTGCCATCTACAGTTCATTTTTTTCTCCTATAATAATATTAAGATGAATATAATAGATAATTTTCTGATTTTTATTTATCTAATAACAAAACGAAAGTAATGCATTTAAATCGAGCGTATAAAAATCAATATCAACCATGTTTGTGACGTGCTGGGCACGCACTGGCAAATGCTTTGGGGGAGTTGAGTCATTTTGAAACGTAATTATTTTTTACATTACTGCTATACTATACATGCAATAAAAGTAATAAAATATAACGTATTTTTTGTGCCAACAATATTAAATTTATCATTAGTTAAATCGCCCGCAATACGATGACGTAGGCAGCATGTTTGGTTCGCCGTAGTTGTCCGCTACGAGCGCCAGTTTAGAATGAAAACATGAACCACAGTATACACAACATGTAATATAATACTTTTTATATTGTGCATGAACGTATATTTGATATTGAAACGTCAAATTCAATGTCAAATCGCAAAAAGCAAATTTGTGATTTTAAATATATAAATGTACAATCTAGAAAATACGATAAACACAGAAATTAAATTGTCAAATGTAAACATAAACAGGTGGCCGTGTTTTGCTTCTGTCTCTTTACAGCACGTTTTGGGCACGTATGTCGAGACCTAATTTGCACATAGTTGATGTTATGTACGCGACACGGTACGCAGTAATGGCGGGAAGAAAATATTGCAAAAGTTTATTATTTTTTCCCTCCTGTATTTTTTAAAATTTTACAAAATGTAAAGGTAAATACGCGTTAGATTTAAAAATATTTTAACATATAAAACTTCCCCATTATCTAATGGCTGGTCGACCGCGTAAACCAAGTGCGTGTATCGCCTCGCCAACTTGGAAACCCCTAAGTGTTTATTGTTATTCGTTAAGCCGTAATAATTTTTTTATTCTATGACATGTAGATGTGCAGCTCATTTTGTTCTCAAACAATTCACTAATAACTGGAGTCAAAAAAATATGTAAATATGTTAATACTTTTGTTGTCAATAATTGGAAATATGCGTGGATAATAATTAATTTAATAAAAAACTACGTATATTATTTCCATTGGCAGCCGTCAACGTTTGTTTTTTAAAATTTCATATAACTCATGTGGTTTCTATTTAGTGTAGCATCATAAATTCTATCAAGTAACAAGTATTACATATTTAGTTTACTTTTGTTGTCTCAATATTATTTTCATTCATTTACTTGAAAATGGATTCCGGATTTCAGAAAGGCGAAATCAGAAGGTTTGAATTTAGTAAGAATATTTAAAACTTACTGTAGCATATCCGCACGGCGTCCGTGCACTATGCTGAATACTCCTCAAAATATCAACCCCAACATCAAGAAGATACGGATCTCCAGTCGCCCGATACAAATACATAACAGATTCAACCAATTCTGGCCTAAGAGGATAACTTTCCCTATTAGATCCAGCTTCCCCTTGCGGTATGTTATAAAACTCAGGAGTAAACCCATATTGTTTCCATACCCGATGATAATTATGCAGAGATCGCATACCAGCCGAAGTATCGCCAATTAGGCTCAATACTCCAGGCCAGTAAGCTTCCAGAGATTGAAAAACTGGAAGAGTGACTTGACCTTTGCTCATGGAAACCCACAAGTGCCAGTCGTCTTTCTTGAGATACTTGTCGATGGCTTTGCGACCTTCGTTAAACATTTGCATTAATTCTGGTCTTTGGAGTAAAATGGCACCTTTTACAAGATATTCGTAGTAAGAATCGACGCCAGCACCAATGCCGGCGTCTTGCGCGGTCCAACGACCTGTTGCAATGTCGATGTGATTTCCAACTAAACCTATTGAGGATCGGTGGTTGTAAATAGCGTACAGTGCGTTCATGGCCACCTAGGGAGATAAGGAAAATAATTAATTGTAATATCGTGTTACGCATTACCGATAAATATTATTTTACTATTTGAGATAGACAATTTTAAGGACGAGCCACTGAATCCAGCAAAATGAGCGATTTGTTGTTTTTTCTGTTACTGATTTGATAATACACACACCGGCAAAATTAGAGGAACAAAAAAATAATATTTTTGCGATGTTTTTTGATCATTTATTTGACGGAATTTGGTAGCGGTAAATTCACACTGCAGAGTAATTAATTTTTTTTTCAATATTTATAAATGATTAATTTAAAATATTTTCCCATTTTTTAATTTTTTTTACTTCATATATTTAGCTCGATATTTAGTATTGGAACAAGAACAAAAGCAAAAATGTTTGTTTACCCTTTATCTATTGTGAACTCGAATTAAACAATCAATAAAACTAAACTCCGAGTAATATGTAACAACTCGATAAATATGATAATTAATCTTTAGTAGGTGGCTATACAGGGTGTCCCAGGACGAGCTTATGCTATTGTTATTTTAAAAACTACTAAATATTATTTTACGAAATTTGGTATCTAGGGGTTTTCCGACATGCCCGTTTCAGTTTAACCAGAAGTAGACCCTAACTTTCTTATTTTAAATGGAATGCTAATTTTTTTATTTTACCATTGAATTCAGCAGAAAATTTTACATATGAAACCATAAAAAAATTTACTCATGATCAACCACTTCCGGCGTAATTCAAGTTTTATGATTTTTTCCCTAATATTTTTTTATCACTCTATATCTCGAGAATAATAATATAAATTAATAATCGATAATTTTCGAAAATTGTAATTTCTACATCAACATAAAGTTGAACTTCAGTCACTCTTTTTCCACCATGGCCCACTTAAATAACTAAGGAAATAAATGCAATTTAAATATTTTCTATTTTACTAAAAATCTATCAACTTTCAATACAGGACATGCCACACAAACTAGTACTATTTTTTAACAAAGAATTTATTTAAATAATAAAAAAACGGGTGTTCCATTTAAAAAATTAAGTTTTTTGAATTTTGTAAACTTCAACTTTACGTTGATGTAGAAATTACAATTTTCAAAAATAGTCGATTATTAATTTATATTATTGTAAACAAAAGCTTTCTTTATAAAACTGTTTTTACAGATGATAGAAATTTGATTCCATTCATTCCATATAGAGTGATAAAGAAGTGACCGTTTTTAGAGAAAAAATCAAAAAAGTTTAATTATAGCGGAAGTATCGGAGGATCATGAGCAAATTTTTTTATGGTTTCATATGTAAAATTTTCTGCTGAATTCAATGGCAAAATAAAAAATATAGCATTCCATTTATAGTAAGACAGTTAGGGTCTACTTCTGATAAACCAGAAGTGCTACTGTTTTGAAAATATTTTAGTTGAAACGGGCATATCGGAAAATCCCTAGATATCAAATTTCGTAAAATAATATTGAATAGTTTTTAAAATAACGACAGCGTATGGAAGTGAAAACAGGAAATATCAAAATTTGTATATTATTAATTCGTTATCATAAAATGATTTGGTTTGTGGTTGTGGCAATTTAAAAAAAAATTCAAGAGTTTCTTACTACATAAACAAATCACATGGAAAAGACGAGTGGATCGATAATTATGTTTTTTTTTTCGTAATTTATGTTAGTACTGTAAATGAAGATTAGTGAATTTTCTGTTTGTATGATTTTAATTTTGAGTTTTACTTTAATTTCTTAAAAAAGAATGCCAAAAGTTTTAATAAAAGAATATTTTTATTGAAAGAAATCGAACGAATTTGTAAAATTTAACGAGTAAGTGTTAAATTATTTTGCAACCCAAAATTACTTGGTTTATTATTCGTATAGTATTCGTGTTAAATTTAACGAATACAATTTCGAATACGAATATATAAAAGTAGGTGAATATTCACTAAAACAAATACGAATATTCGAAACATCCCGAATTTGAAAAGAAATGTGTGGCGAAGTAGGGTAAGTGCATGAATTCATTCATTTCGGGTTTGTGCTAACCCATTTTGCTGAAAAAAGCGATATTTTATGTATTTCTGTAGAAAATTAAAACTTCAAAATCGCACTGAGTTACACAAAAACTACCTTTTTAATTTAAGAAAAAGTTATGTAAATTCTATTTTAGAAAAATGTATCAATTTTAGGAAAATTCCTTTTCGAAAAATGTAAATTTAATACCAGAAAAACTAATTCAATTTCAGATTTTCCCAGAATGATTTAACTATTTTTGAAATTGGTATTACTCTTTTCTGAAATAGTATTAGTTTTTTCTGGAAATAAATTTACTTTTTCTGAAATTGAAAATATATACAACCTAAACCTATACATTAAAATAACTCGTTATTTTTGTTTATTTATGATATTAGTAAAAAAAAAATGCGATTTTCGAGATACAGCAGTCGAATTTATTTCAATAATCTGCTATTTTAGATTAAAATGGCCACGTTTAGCATGTCCCAGGACTGAAGCGCCGAAGTTTGCCGAACGCAACAAATGGACGAATGCGATTGGTCCAGAAACTGTATTCGGCAAACTTCGGTGCTCAGCGCATGCGCAACTGGCGTTGAACGCGCCAATATTACACGTGATGCGACTATTAATAAAAAATATGATTGTATTTTGAACCTAATATAAAATGTACGATATTGTAAAGATTGTAGATAAGTATAGTTTATAAAGAAATAATAAATATCTGCTCTGCGTATTATACAATTTGTAGGACCAATTATCAAAATAAAACTATGAAGTACATAAATAAATATATTAAAGCAAAATCTTACTTCTTCATATAGTGGGTCACCGGTGAGTCTACTTAACGTACCAAATTCAACAATAAAAGTCCCTATTCCAGCTGTACAAGTGACCGTAGTCTCTCCTACAGGAACTCCATACCGTAAGTTAACAGTTCCGTACGGCATTCCAGATTCAGTGTCGAAAGCTGCGATCAAACGCTTTGCAACGTCCTCTGCTAAACGCAGCAGGGGCCCATTGCAAGGCCAGCCAGGTTCCAAATTGACCCCAGCTCTGAAATAGTGGCTTATATTTTCTATTCTTCATTTATACAATAACAATACCTATGGGATAATAAATGAGCGCTAAGCAAGCCCCCAATTATCCTAATGTTAGTTTCAAAAACTGATACATTTATATTTGCATCGAAATTTTCTTTGGCAGTTAAAATATTCACAACTCGTTGAAATTCAGTATAGTTACCCATTATGGCTAACGTGTCTAATGCATCTATTAAAGTAAGAGAATAACTTCCCCATGTGTCTATTCCATCGCAACTTAGAGGTCGTAATTCATCGTATGGATAAGCATATTTTAAGTAACTATCGTAAGCATGCTGAAACATTTCCCTTACTTCTTCTCTAAAATAAAACATCTTGTTTTCATTCGGTTTTTTTTTATTTTGAAGCGTTACTAACCTAATTTTTAAGATATTACTTTTAGTATATGTTCTTAAACTATTAACTGTACATGCACACAATAATAAATTGAGAAAAATATATTTCAGTGGTATATTCATATTGAAAGATTCAAACAATTACAATAAAAAGAAGACTAATGGATCATTGCTGATTTGTCTTTTAAATCAGCTGATCCATAAACGTCAACTGTCTGTTGTTTTCAAGTTTTCGTTTTCGTCTCTTCTTCCATGTATCATGTATCCAAGGGGTCTTGGTATAATATAATATTTTCCGTCAAAATCTTTTAAAATTTGGTTTGTTCGCCATATTTTATGTTATTAAGAGAAAATACGGATTACCATTCATTGTTACGAAGAAAAATTTGTATTGTTTGAGACTAAATATGCTAATATTTGTAACGGTCATTTCAAATTCATACAATAATAATCTCAATGGTTATGGTTAAATGTTTGGCATTTCCATTTCCACTTTTTTATTTATTACATTTTATTTTATTATTAATTGTTTGGTTTCTACGTGAATATTGTAACATATTTGGCTAATTATACATATCATCATGTTTATCTTAATTATGACGACGTATGCTAGAGACCCAGATATTCTTTATTTATAATCTTTTCTTTATTGATTTTACAATGTTAGCTGAGATTTCGAGATACTTTAAATTTATGTTCGAATGCCTATAGGAACAAAACAATATTGTTTTCTACTACATTTCATACAAATATATATGATGACAATCAATTTTATTTATATCTGCAGTTGTCATGTCGGATTAACCATAAAATATCAATAATAAGCAATTTCAATTAAAGTTTGAGACTAGTTTAGTACTGAACTACATTCTAGACATAGGTTTTCATTTGTTATTTTATGATTCAACGATTACAAATCTTGATCAAAGTAAACTGTATTTACGTGCGTGTCCAATTTTAACACAAGTATTTAGTTTAAAAATATCGACAGAATTGTCTACAAAGTTAACATGAGTGATTCAGTGCATATATTAAACATGTTGGTGAACCGTTATATAAAAATTCATCAAATAGATATCTCTAACTTTACCTGCAAGACTTATCATTTAATCGTACTAGCCGTTTAAAGTGCTTACGTGAGGATACTTGTTGTTTAAATGGTAAGTTTATAAACAGTGATAAAACATTTATATTTTGAAAATAAAGGTGATTTTATTTAGAAATTCATCGGGAAAAGTATAGTTCAACATAATTTTGAAAAACAAAGAACAACGTCGTTTGGGATGATATAAAGCTGGTATTGAATTTTATTTGTGTCCATTTCCCAGCTTATGCGCTGCTCACTGCGTTCAGTTCGCTCTTGGCTGTGAGAGGCGTACAGCTGTGTAGCTGTCGCGCGTGGTACTTTCCTCGCTCTTATTTTCATACTTTTTTATTACATGCAGTGTGTAAAATATTTCTAATTGGTATAATATAAAATGGCAAAGATGGATGTATCGAAAGAACTGCGAGTCGACATTGAGAAAAATCAAAGTAAATTGAAAATAGCTATCAGAAATCATCAGGTAAGTCCAACTTTTCTCGCTAAACACAAATATATTGTTTATCATGCTTGTGCTTCTCTTTACTTATTTCTGCCATAGTTTTGAATTCTTATATAAAGTTTTATTCATAGTTTTGCACTATTAAAAAAGTTATTTTATTTTTAATATATATTCGTTATTTATCGCACGTATTGTTTAATGTAAATAAGGAGCAAAGAAAATATGTCTACTCAATTCGCATATTGAGTAATACAATAATTGTACAAAAACCGTTCACCTGTTCGCTTATATTTATAAAAATAGTTTTGGAACAATATGTAACTACTTGACATTTATTTTTTCTTATTTTTACAGTTGCTTGTGCTGAAATTAAAGGCGGACCCCGATGTAAGTATATTTTATTTATAAATTACATTGTTTAAATATTTATAAACAACTAACTAATATTTTTGTGTTGTGTTTACAGAATGTAATGCTCAAATACGATCTCAAAGCAGCCCAAAGTGACATCGTTTCAATTGGACTTGATCAAGTAAGTTTTAATTTTATCATGAAGATATATTTTTATAAGCATAGTCATGTGCAAACTTTAAAAGATCTGTAAAGCGCAACTCACAATAAGAAATTTTCATATTCCCCTACGTAATTGTATTACCGGATGTTTAATTTGCAGGAACTAAATTACATTTACTAAATTTGTTATTGTTACCAAAATGATTTATACTGTAATTATTATTTGTTAAACTACTTGCATATCGCAAAAGTAAACAGTTTAAACAAAATTACTCCGCTCAACTATTAGCGGCGTGCGCAAAATTAATGTGGTTGTATCGTGTAAACCGGAGTTTCCAGTTAGTCAAACAAGTATCAAACTTTGCTCCAGTTTCGAAGACTTGCAGAAATAAGTAACTACTTTACAAATGAGTTAACAAGTGTAAAGTTTTTTATTTTTATTTTGTTTTCATTGTTTTGTCGTATTATTTTTAAATGTTTTGATAATGATAATTGTGTTTAGATGCAACTAAATGTATTTATAACCTTTTTGGTTAAAATAAGCATTAACTAATGATATTCTTGTCGACCAATAGAGTTTACATCATGAAACTAGAGATTGACTGTTGTAATAATATAGACGCTGAACTTTGTATGGACCGTTTTAACGCAGTGCTTGATTCAGGTACTTATTGATCTTCTAAAGCGGAGTTCAAACGAGAAGATATTGAAAATAAAAACTTCTGCGCGTATTCGTTGCAAATAATATAACTTTGTTTAACTTTATTTGAAAAGTTTATAAAACAAATTTAATATTTTCTGTGATTACACGTACTATTTTAATTATTTCCCAGAAGATGGCCGACTTTGTTTGCATTCTATTATTTTATCAGTGTAAATTTCATGCATGGTTTTTTCCTTTTTCTTATCTATTTTTAGGTAAATGTAAATTAAGCGAACACCTTAAAGTTTCATTATTTTTATAGAACAGGTAGTTATTATGCTCACGGATGTACTTTGAATATTTCTTTGTGTTGCAAGTTTTTGTTTCTCTGATTAGATAACCATGATATTTACGTATGATAAAATATTATCGTTATTATTAAGAACTATGGCATTTCTTCAGTACAGTGCTTCTAGTGAATATAAATTAATTATGAGGAAAAATTGTTCTGATGTCAGTCTTGTCGTAATGTGTTATCGATTTTTTCTTTCGCATACTTTTCATGACTGCTAAGTTTTCTTTTTCAACTTTGTTTTCATTTTATGACGAATTAGATAAAGTTTCTTTAAGCAAAAGATTAAATATGTTGGATTTTATATAAATATTTATTTGTTGTTTGGGCAAAAAAATATTTACTGATAAAGTTTACAAATTTGATATATTCTAACCTTGGACATTTATTTTCAGAAAGAATTAATAGAACGACTTCGAAAGGAACTTAAAGTTCACCATAAAAATGTTAAAACTAATTCTACAAAAACAGGCATTGAAGAGAGAAGGTGTAACCTGACCAATATATTAAATAAATCCAGGAAACAGACACTGTAAAATATTTTCTTTTATATATTGCATTATAAATATTAAATAATTAATTATTTTAGAACTTCTCGTTCAGCTTCTGTTAGTTCAGTTTCGACTTCTGACGATTCTTTGGATGTCCCTTCTGCCCCACCATCGCCAGCTCCACCTTTGTTACCGCATGAACTTTCCCAAGTTGACTTTTTGGGAAGAATGGGTCTTTGCACACATGATGTGTTCAAAGAACTTCAGAACAAACGAGTGGAAAGGAAAAGAAGGAGCACAGCAAATCCGCATTTCCTTTATGGAAATCGATGGGACCAGTCGACTGTAAATATTTTAATATATATTTGATATTTAAAATACTAACAATATTTGTTTGCAGAAACGCAAAAAGAACGCTTACTTGATGTCCTTGTCTCCGCCAAACACGCGACAAGCTACTAAAAATAAACTGAGAGAGCAACAACAACAACAGCGGGTTTCACCTCCTCTTACTCAGTTGTCGAATCGATCTGATTCTCGCTCATCGTCACCAGTTAATTCAGGAAATAGTAACGCTTCCAACGGGAACAAGAAACCTCCTGTAGCTGTGTCCATCGGCCTAAATATTCCTAATTTGCCGAGTGGACTCACTATTGAGCGCGTGAATGGAAACAAACCGGCTTTAGAAGGTCGGGTGTGCCTTGTTTGCCGCACAGCAGGTAATTTGATTGTAATTTTATTCAAACATTGCAATGCTAATATATACATAAACGTAAAAATCACGCATGTTTCATACAGTGGGTTAGTATAAACCCGAAAATAAAAACAAGAGCTCAGCTGGCTCACTCCATTCTCTTACTAATCGTACATCTTCATACAGCAAATATTCCTCACTCCTTACATATTAAGATGACTTATTTTCGGGAGCGAAACATCGCATCCGAACCACAATAATAGTTACGCAACAATTATCCCTCGGCACACATTTCTGTCCAAACACTTCTTTCGCCTCGTTCACACATCATCGCATTCATTCGAGGGGTTACCCAAAAATAACGAGAATTATTTTCTGATGAGTGATAGGGTTCTAGTTCCGACTTCTCCCGCTAAATAGATTTATAATGTATTCCGAAATTAAACGACGGTAACCACGGAAAATGGTTATAGTTAAACCGCGGTTATAATGTTACCGACATCGGACTAGAAAATCGCACTAGCTAACAGCTAACCTTATTTTGACAAATTTAAAACAGTTAAAAGTTCATTTGTCAGACACCCAAACCCAAATGTAATCGCACCACAACCGCCGATCTAGCTCGGTTAGCGTGGTTACAGAAAAGTTACCAGCTTTCAGTAACCGCGTTCCGAAAACAACCCGTTACTGAAAAAGTAACCGCGGTTAGCTTGCTTCAATTTCGGAATACACTATTACTAAACACTCTTTTAGATCTGTTGTCCAAGCGTCATCCTTGGGGAACTACCTGAGCGGTCAGTGCGATTTTTTTCGTTGGCAATTTTGAAATGATTGACATTAAAAAGCATCGTGTTAACAAGTTCTGTTTCATGTTAGGGAATCAGCAGCATGTTTGAAAAAGCTTAAAAAAAATTCGGGTCATTTTCTGAATGTTCTTTCAATTGCTAGCACACACTCAATTGATTGGCCCTGTGGTCGTCGGAAAAAGGAACGAAATGTGCTGCGCTAAGTTTCATTTTCAAATTTTCAGTCAAAATTTGTTGGCATAAACTCAAGGATATTACAGTCAGTTCCTTTAATTCATCGATTGTTCTATGATGATCGCACCACAGATTTTTCAGTGCTTTCAGACGTTCTGAAAGTCGAGGGACGTTCCAGTATTTTCATTTGATATTCGACCATTTTTAAAAAGAGAAAATCTCTCGTAAAACCTCGATTGACACAAAACTTCCTCCCCGTAAACATTCCGACACATTGCGACAGTTTCCACTGCTGATTTCCATGACTGGAAACACAATTTTAATGTTTGAATTTTTTATGTTATTAAGAATTTAAAAATAGAAATGCAATATTTTTTGTTTTCTGGAAGTTTTGCTTAATAACGCCTAAAATGATTATTAAAGTTTTGGCGCGAAATTTGTGACGTCAACGTCACTTCGCCATAAGTAGACAAAACCGACATACGTTACCATTAATATGGTAATATTATTATACAATAATAGACCTTTTCAATTTAACGGCTATCTCTTTCTATCGCTGCAAATAGTAAGTAAAATGGCGCCAACAACTACCAGTGGGGCTGTCAAACGAAACCTCAAAAATATTGCAGTCATTAAAATACCTGTATTCTCGATGGCAATTTGCATCGTTATATATTTTAGCTCCAATAAAAGCTTTTGTAAATTTTTTCGAGAAGTTTTTTAAAATTGTCAAAGATTTTTCGAACATTTTGTCTAAATTTTTAGAAACAAATGCCGTGGATCTCAGTTGTTCTTACTATGCGCAGATCCCCATTGCGCATATCTTCCATCTCTTTAAATTGGAAAGGTCTATTATTGAAAGAATATATAAATAAAAATCTTGTAAGTAAAATTTATAATTTTGGGTCCTTTTTATAATCATTGGTTTTATTCAATGATATTGAATATTGACGGTTATCATATTCATCACATCACCTGTCTTCATTATAATTAAAATAGCATTTAAGCTATATTCATTCCTGTTAAAATTAATCACAACAATGACAGTATTGATTACAATAATCAAAACCTATTCGTAGTTAACAATAAAAAGTAATCCAACATTTACATTCATATTTCCTAACTGATTACAACAATGACAAGTATTGAGGTCACAATAATTAAAACATAAATTATAATAAAAATTTATTACCTGAATACGAGAATAAGTAAAGTTTTTTTTGATTTTATTATTATATTATTCGGATGTAATAAATATATTTATGTAGTATTTTTAAAGTCAATCGTGTATTTAATATTTATGAGCAAAATATGCATGGTCCACACTATAGTAACATTTCCACAGGGTAACTGGATGACTTTAGTGACGCTGACGTGACAACATGGCGGCCATTTATCACAAAAATTTTAATTACATTATTATCGGTATAAAAATACAAAATATATAACAATTTTTATTTC
Organism: Harpalus rubripes; assembly: GCA_963082715.1. NCBI lineage: Eukaryota > Metazoa > Arthropoda > Insecta > Coleoptera > Carabidae > Harpalus > Harpalus rubripes. The sequence continues at coordinate 10,782,077 of OY720454.1, forward strand.
GTTTTCATTTATTTATATTCAAAATTCATATGCAATATGTAATATCTACAATTAGCTTACGAAAAAAATTATGCCGATTTCTCAAATGTTTCCCCACTGATGACGCTTAGGGAACAGACCCAAAAGGGTGACAAGTAAAGACACCTAGCGGGAGAAGTCGGAACTAGCGCACTATTACTTTACTACCCGCCAGAAAAAAATTCTCGTTATTTTTGGTACCCCCTCGTACATAAGAGCTTAGCTAATATACTCCGCTCTTTTAACAACATTCTTACTATCCGTACGTCTTAATACAACAAATATTCGTCACTCCCTACATATTTAAGTGACTGATTTTCGTGAACGAAATATCGCATCCGACCCATAAGTTCGTCACACATTCCTCGAATTATATTACAGGAATGTAATGCTAATGAAAATGTTATCCATGTTAGGTTCGTTATCGGTGTGCGAGACTTGCAGTGGAAGCTTCCATGTGAGATGCCACAATCGACCGTTGGTACAGCAACCCCGACACTGTCCCAAATGCTTGCGGAAGGACGGGGGTGGAGGTGCTGGGACCCGAGACGTAGGCGCGTTGTCGGTGCCGCCCTCCATGACCGTACTTACCACGTACGTGTCCGCTGAAGTCAAAGGTTAGACGTCACCAACACTTTTACATTACACCACTTTGTACGTAACACGGCGTTTGTGCGTTTGTGAACGTGACTGTTGCTTTCGGTTGTTCCTTCTAGCTGGACAGTGAACTTCACAGGACAATCAGTGCTTGCTCGTGACTCTAAGCATGTGGTGGTGTGTATGATTTATGTGCCGCAAAAATTAACACTTCAGTTCTTGTGAATTTCATTGTCTTGTGGTGTTTTTTTTTTTTTATATTAATTGTCATTAGTGAATATTTTTTTATTTATATAATTTAGTTAGTTGATCGTGTTTGTGTTGAATTGTAACAAGTTGCTTTGTATATACACGTGAATGTGAACTGACCCGTCTCCCATATCCTTGGCGAATACTCATGTTATTCTACTTGCGTTAAAGAGAAGGCTCAGGAGAAGCGCGCTTTGCTCGAGCAGAACCAGACGCTACTGTGTGAGCTAGGGCAACTCGAGAAGCGCGCTGAGCAGCTGACGGTGTCGTTGACCGACCAGCGTTCGGCGCGAGAGGACCTGCTCACTAAGCAGAGAAGCACGGAGCAGAACATCCGGCGCTTGCTCACCTTCGTCAACACGATGAAGGGGCTTCCTCCTCCGTCGCCGTCACCCACGTCGCCCCCGCCACTCGTGCCGATGTCCTCGACTGTGCACGCTACCCCCACACCCACTCCGCCACCGTCCGAGCCTTCGCAAGAGACGGAGCCAGAGCCCGAATTAGACCAAACTAATACCACCCGATCACCGTCTTCACCAGCCTCGCTACCTCCTTCACCTGTTCCACTCTCACCGAAACCTGAGGCGGAGGATGAGAAGGAGAGCTCGCCTCCCCCCAGTCTTTGAGTTCTGGTTTCACGTGATATAAGTTTCTACAAATGTTGTGTTCAGTGGCTGACGTCACTGATTTTATTGTTAACCATTATTATGTTTGGTGATGGTATTTGTACATTATATTGAACATGATAGTGGATTGCGACCGTTTGCCTAGAGGCAAATTAATTTTAATTCATGTGGGCATTTATATTATTGAGAACGATATTTAATTTGAATATGTGTATAAAGTAAAATTGAGTTATGTTCCACATGGATGTATTTCAAACTCTTAGCGTAATATTTTATAATTTATACATATTTGATTATTTTTAAACGATCCATGGTGCTAACCTGTATGTTTCATATCAGTATGCATTGTTTCTTTTAGTTTTATTTAAATAGATTATTGAATGGCGCAGGTGGCATAGAAAGAGAATCGACCAATTATTATTGTTACCTGTGCACGAAATGCAAAATTCTCATAATTATTAGAGTAAATCGTAATGAAAATTAGATTTACTAATGAATTCTCCTATTAGTAAGTCTGCGATTGTAATTTAGTAAATATTTATTATTATAATTATTAATTGTATATATGAAAAATACTTCCATTTTATAATTTTTATACGTGGTAAATATTAAATTGAGAACGACTGACGAAAATATTTGTTCATGTATAAAAGTTGTTATACTTCTAATAAATATCTACTTTTGGTCATTAATTTTTCATAAATGTGACTTTCACTTTTTATTGAGTCCCATATTACCTTTTAAATATGCATCAAATGCTTTTATTTTTATTTAAACAATATTATGTTCATTGTTTGAGGATTTTAATTTTTAACTATTTCTGATATTTAACTAGGGAGAGGATATAGAAAACTTTTATTTTAAGGTATGATATCGCTGTTAGTGATTCTTAGTGCCTTTTCTGGTGTTTTTAGTGTTGAATATTACGTTTCCAATCCCTTTTCCTAGTTATCTATAGTCTATTTTTGTTTTCGTCAGTCGTTCATGCATAGTACAAAATAATTTTAAGAGAAATCTGCACTGCCATTTTGAAATTAGTTTTAGTTCTGCTATTTGTCCACTGGTGGCTGTACTGGTACTGATTTGGAAACAGCTGACAAATGATGATTGTTATTGTTTGTTGCCCTGTTTATTTCCTAATTTAAAATAATAAAAACCAGCAAATTCGTGTGTAATAATAATAATAATAATTTAACTAACAAGTGTGTTAATAAGGGCGATTAATGATTAGGAGACTAATTAACACACTTGTTAGTTACAATATTTTTCCGTTGACCGTATCTTTGCTAACTGTTACTGGATCGGAAAATTTAATTTTATGCAATGACAAAAATTTAGAAGAGTAGTCGTCACGGCAGCAGAGCCCCGAAGTAGTACGATGTATGTTCGAAGCAGGGGTGCGGAGTCGGAGTCATGGAGTCGGGCAATTTTTAGTGGAGTCGAAGTCGGAGTTGGAGTCTGCATTAAATCTCCCGACCCCGACTCCAAATTGTAAGTAAATTAATATAAAATGAAACAACGTGCCACGTCACGAACTCATTGTACGACTTTAAAAAAAATCATATCTTGTTTAATATAAGGAATTTTCATGCAGGGATTTTATTAATCGTAATATCTTTTTATAAAGTTTCAAAACAATTGGTTTCTGGGCCCATTAGAGTAGGAGTCGGGGTTGGAGTTTTTAAAATAAGTTTAAAAAATCAGATGTGGCCAGCACATAACCTTCCGTATGTTCTATGTATTTTGTATAAATATCATACAGAAAGTTCCGAGCAAAAGATTATATTCCTTATACATTACCTTAAGGCAGTTGTATGTTTTTTATACAAATTCCATACAGAAAGTTTCTAACAAAGATCCTATGTTTCCAGTAAAATTATAACACATACATAATGTCAACTGTACTTGACACTAACACCTTTCAATCAGAATTTTCTTAATATAGCAGCTGTTTCCGGAGTTATAGCATAGCTGGCTAATATATCATATTTAATTTCTTTATAATTTTTTAACTCTATATCCATTTAATATGAAGTATAAAATGCATTGAAATCGTATAGAGAATAAAATATTCTTTTATATTTATAACATTAAATGTGAAAAAATGATATTAAACATCGTTTTTTCAAGAAAAACTGTTAAAATCTTCAAATGAGGGTACTTCCGGTTGACCAATTATAACCAAAATCGAATCAGCTCTTCACATGGATGTAACGAAGAATTATAATTTTTGGAATTGTAGTATTAGACGCATTAGAAAATTTTGTCACACATACAGACATCATCGTAAAAATAGTAAAATCGTATTCTAGGGACCCTAAAACGTGCTTATTCATCAAAAACTCACCACCGAATTTTTTGACCAGACAATAACTTCCTTATCTAATGGTGACGGAAGGTAAAAACAAGTATAAGGACTCGAGTTTTGTGTTTTCTGTAATGTATTGTTTTAGTCAGGATTTTAAAAAATAATTCTTAACAAATGAGTCAAATTTTCCACTCGGAAGACATCGTGTATCTTCGGGGGCTCTCTGCCGACGTGATAGCTAGGCTCTTGTTAACAATTTTAGGTTAGCACCAATTGAAATCGTTTAGTTATAAAATATCATGCATTAATGAAGGTCGTTAATGAATGGTTTTCTTTGGGCCGCGCTCAGACATGTGACTCGAGCGACCCTGAAGGGCTTGGAATCAGCTGTTATATGTGCGCGTGTCACTAGGATAAGAATAATAATGTCTCTGACAAGACACTGAACAAGAGAACAAGACCAATGTTTTGATTTATTTTGATTTTGAACTGCTAAAATATTACTTTACAATTTTCAGGCAGTAAAACACATAAAATTAAAAATAATTTCTTAAAGTTCAAACATTGTTCATGTTAAAGTGACACGCACAAACATATCAACTGATTCCAAGCACTTCAAGTCGCTCGAGTTACATGTCTGTTCGCAGCTTATACATTACCATAACCTAATAAACGGTCAACGGAAAAAATATTAAACTATTTGCAAATATTAGGTAAATAAGATATTTATTTTTAGGAAATATGAACAAAAATCTGTAACGGGTTACGAGATATGCGAAAATAACTTGAAAATGAAATGATTTGTGTCGGGTTGACGTGTTATATTTATTCGTTAGTAGTGATTTAGCATCGGCATGTAAATGTGTGTAACTGGAACCTCTAGTGACTGTGCCTACCACCGCCGCCTCCGCCTCGTGGGCCGGCTAATGGCCTGCAGGACCCGCGCGTCAGGGAAGGGTCGTCGACGAGCGATAGATTACACCGTCGGGAATCGAACTCGGTAAGTTTGGTAATCCATGATTTGCAAACCCCAGAACGCTAACCTAACTTTATATCGCCGAAGTTTTGATTTCTGCGAGATATCCATAGTAAAATCGCTGATTGAAACGGGAGACGAAAAACACTTGACGGTTTTACGACCACTGTGATCCCACAGATGGAAAACTTTAGAAATATCTCTATTAATCACAGGTTTAAAACGTCAATTTCCTATAAAAGAAAAACATCTGAAGATGCAAAGGCGAGGTTATTTATTTCCTGTTTGCGATAAAAAATCACAAATTTGTCGGCGTAGCTTCCGCAGTGCGATTGGTAATTCTATTTTAATGCGCGCCCCATCGGAAAGGAATTACGAAGGCGCTGTGGTTTTTCTGTAAATCGAAGCGTCGTTTTGTAATGTCTTATGGTAATGCTAGTCAAGACGCCACCCTCCCTACTTTACCTGATGTGCTGCTATTTTATTTTATGTGCGCACTTGATGCAGTCTGCAAACGATTATGATCGGTTTCGATTCAACTTTGCTTTGGTTTCCCATAGAACTTTACATAATTTTATTGTCAAAACTGGGAAATTTAAATATCTGATATATGAATTCCTTTATCAAACAACTTTGAATGTTAGATTATATTCAAATAATTATAATTTAAAAGGATCCGTATGTAATTATGCAAAATATTTTCATCCTTTATTTATTTATATATTTTATTGAGGAACTGGATTAGAAAATTGCGTTCCTCTATAAAATTGTTTTTTCTACGTGTTATGAAAAATAGACATCTATGCTCTCATTTCTCATTGTAAACTTTTTCGGTCACTCGAAAATTTATATTTTTTTAAATTTAATTATTTACAATATTAAAACAGATTGTATACTTTTGACTATTTCACTATATCACTCATAAATTTATAAGCCAGTCTAAATCCTACGTAGTTACCAAGTTTTATTTCGACAAAACATCGTTACAAAATTTTTCGCACCCTTTAAGCCAATACGATGTCGAATTTTTACAAGTGAGTTTTGATAAGCGAAATTTTTTGACGTTTTAGGAACATATTGTTTACATTCATTTCAAAGTGTGTATATTTTCAGTGTTATCAGTTTTTACTTCTCGCTAAGAGAGGTATTGAATTCTTGCTAAAATCGCATATCCAGATTTTAGTGAATAAGCACGTTTTAAGGTCCCTAGAATCCGATTATAACATTTTTACGATGTAGTAGTTACAAGAAAAAAATCATCTAAATATTATTTATCGAAAATTTATGTAAATACTTATATTAAAGAATGTTAAAGTATTTATTCAATAAATATAAATTCATTATTATATCTTCTATAGATTTAGAGATAAAGAAATGCATATAAAATAATTTGATGTAGTTAATCTCAGATCAAACTACTTCAAGGCAAGAAATTCAAATGTTTGTAATTGACACATAAATGTCACTGTCAAAAATATTTGCATGCCACTGTCAAAAAAATATTTGTACATTATTATGAAAATAAAAAAAAAGTCAACAACGCAAAAGAATATATGCAAAAAAGAATATAAAAGGAATTTGCGAAAAAATGACGAATATAAAGAAAAAAAATATCTGGCGAGAGGTTATGTGCTGGCCACATCAAATTTTTATTAAAAATGAGCCGATTCGGAAAGGAATCTATTTAAAACGTTGAAAAAGCAAACTTAAATATAACACCTCAAAATACAATAAAAATTAGAAGATTTAAATGGCAACCTATTTTTTTTATTTGCTTATTCGATTCAGTATTTTTTTCAGAATTCAACGATATCCATATGTAATACTCTATTATTACAAAATATTTGAGAAAAATGCAAAATTAATAATGTATCATTTTTATTTAATTATGACTATACAAAGAGGGCTATGGAAAAAACAAATAAATCAATAAAACAATTGTTAATATTATTTATGTATTTTATCTTGTTTAAATTATAAAAGTTTTTGTAATTATTTCTTCATTTGATTTATAATTAGATACAATAATTAGAGAAGCAGGAAATTACGAAAATCTGATTTTACATGTCAAATCTCTATGTTGGAGTCGCCACCCGGTTTAAATAAAAAAATATATCATCACGGCTTATTAACCATTACTGGGTGTGTCAATCTGTCTTTCGTTTAGGTTTTAGGTCATTTACCAGGCATCAGCCGTCACCTCAGAAATATTATCTCAGATATTAGGTAGCTAATTGTTGGGAAAATATATATTTTTTATATTTATAACATTTAAAATAAATTGAATGAATATTTCAAATTATTATTTTGTGTAAATTCCTCGGTAAAATCATATCTTATAAAAGGGAAGTATCCAAAATTTTGTATACACAAAGAAAATTATACCAAGTGTACAAAAAAATATTCCCTTAAAAAAAGAAATTTTATCCGTATAAAATCAATTTGGTAAGTGAATGAACACAAAATTTGTAAAATTTTGTGCATTGTAAATAATAAATATAATTTGGTAAAAATTGTACTTAAATAATTTTGATTTATAAAATATTCTTCATTTTAATTTGGCCCCTACCTAATTAATATTTAGAGTGCGCCACTGTCCGTGTTACAGTGTTTTGTTTTACGCTAATCAGTCGTCTTCTGCCTATTGAAACAGGTTTAATTTGGCAAGGTATCATTTCGTGACGGGACATACACTCGAACACAGTTTCTTGTGATATACATGTAGAAGTAAATTGACGTATATTTCTGTGAATTAAGTGATAATGCCCAAAAACTAATATTTAAAGTTAAAAATACAAAGATTTATGTAAATGAGGGTTTCCAGAAGAAGGCACCAGAACCAAATATGAAATTTTTTTATTAACCGGTGAGTAGTACGTATTATTTACACATTGTTCTTTATTATTTTTGTTATACACACACATACATGTATGTTTCCTCTACTCGAACATTCTTTTCTTACCGAGATTCTTACATAAAATGGTATTGAATGTTTAATTTCTACTACAGCTTGTGTGCTATGGATATCAATTTTAGTATTAATTTATCATGAAAACCATTTAAATAGAAAGAAATACTTTAATTGTTAAGAACGTTTTTCCACAATATTTGGGAGAATTACTACATTATCAAAATTTTCGTATTAGGAAGTAATTGTTCCATTATTCAGGGAATACTCTTTTATTAAGTTTTAATATTTATGATTATTTAACAATTAATTTATATAGATATTTTTATAATATAAGTACCTATATCGTCCATTTCTATAGGTTTATAACTGCTGAAACGAGTCCCGTCCCATTTATATATTAAAAAAAACATCAATTGTGGCTTAAATAATAGAATTCCGTAAAATAAGAATTAAAAAGATTTTATTTTTTATTTAAAATAAGGATATTTTAATATTATAACGTAACTTTAAATTCAATTAACAAAAGATTAACTTTATGTAACAGTATAACAGGAACATAAATCGATATGTTAATTTCATAAATTATCACCACCATTGGGTAACATCGCCTTTTATTTCAAACAGGGCTGGTCAAATTTTCTTCAACAAAGAACACCCAGTTTTTTATATCTTTAAAATCCACTTTGTACAAGGAAGTAAAAAGGAATAGATCTTTAAAAAGACAGAAAATGGCGTTTTATATTTCAGTAAAATAATTATAGGTTCCTATTTAAAAAATAAAAGTTCTGACTTTATAAAAAATATCTACATCTGCCATCAAATAGTATATTTAAAATAATAAAACTTTTATATGAGCAATTCTATTACTTAATACAATACAAAAGTTAACGGGGGTGGGGGAGGGGGTTGTGTAGGATCATTCTATATATTTAAAATTTGTTTTTCCGAATTTAGTGCTCCCTCTATTATAATTTTCTAAATCCGCCACTGCGGTCCGGACCTACTGTGTGCACCCCTGAGTCAACCACATAACTAGAGATGCACGGGCTTGGCTTGAAGCTTGAAAGCTTGGCTTGGCTTGGTTTGAAAAAGCTTGAAAAATCAAGCCAAGCCTGTCGTTCAAAAAAGCTTGACTTTTCAAGCCAAGCCAAGCTTCTGTTCCACCAAGCCAAACCAAGCCTAACATTTAAAAAAGCTTGAATTTTCAAGCCAAACCAAGCCTTCGACTGTCAAGTAGCTTGGTTGAAAACAAGCTTTTTCAAGCTTTTCTTAAGAAATGTTTTCGAGGCCGACAAAACCGTAATTTTATAGTGGTAACGTACTTTCTAATTGCTTCGGCACATTTTTGCGAACTTCTAACAATTGGAGTTCCCAGTAGGACCAGCCTTCATTACCTGTCAGGCTAGTAAGCTTCAAAAATTTGTAAATAGGAAACTATACCTTTCATCATTCTTATTATGCAAATACCACTTATTTTCTCAATCTGAACCAACAAATCGCACATTGTAGTTCGCGCACCCAATCAAGTATACAAAATAAATAAAATGTTGAAAAAGTTTTAAATACATAATGATAAATGATAATATAATTTTATTGTTTTATCCTTTACCTACATTAATATAAAATGTATGATGAAAAATGATAATACAAAATTTATTGCAAATGTCAATCATTACATATAGAACTATTTAATTTTTTTTAAATACTTATTATTGTCAAGTTAAACGTATTTTGTATAAAAATTAATTAATTAAATACTTAATTTTTTAAGTAACTGGAATTAATTATAAGTTATGAGGTCTCGTGGCCACGTGCCTGAGTGTCAGGTCGCGAATCTGGGTAACCAGGTTCGATCCCGACCGACGCCAAATATTTCTAATTTTAAATGGCACAAAATTATCCCCTGCGCTGCACTCTCCACGCCAGCAATGAGTGACCGTGAGGTGACGCCTGGTAAGCGCTCGCACGGTGCAAATATTTCATTATTACTGATAAAGCAGATTGGCACACCCAGCAATGGGTAATAATCCGTGATGATATATTTATTTATTTTATTTAATTATAAGCTCAAAGCTTCAAGAAATTAGATTTGATTATCAAGCAAAAAAAAATTATTAAATTTATCTGATTACATTTCACATAAACCTACACTCTACTTGTTTTAACTATAGAGTCGTGGGGAGATAGGTGTAGTTTGGTCTTGTTGTTTGATTGGGTAATTGCAATAATAATTATTGCATTTTAAAGTTGCATTATATACAATGTTTTGTTATTCTGGCATTTCCGAATCATAGAGACAAGACAATTTCTGTTTGTGAATATGTATATTTATATTCAAATATTTTCAATGCTATTTTTAGCTCTACCCCTAATGTATCCCTAATAAACCGCTCTTGTCTGTGACAGGTATAATAGACAATATCAATGTACCGACAAAGAGAGCATTCTCTTTTAAATATTACCTTGATAATCACGGCTTATTACCTAGTTCTGGGGGTTTTTAATTTTCTTTTATCGTTGAGGGTATTTACTTTTGTGCTATTTGAATTTAGACATAATTACTGTAATTATATTTATGTATTTAACTTACATGATTCTGTACTCAAAAATCTGTGGAAATTTCATAAGAAGAGGCGAGAAGGTATTTATGTCACGAATAAACAAAATTTCGGGGAAATTTCCGTCTGTAGGGTTTTATGATTTCCAGATGTATTTGAAGTAGGTATAAAAGAATAAAAGATCAGTCTCAGGTCATTTTCATCCCATTGTACATTCAAAAATATTTATGTATTTATTTGAACACTGTTCTTGCGTGTTTGGAGCTTGAGTTGTTTATTTATACAGGATGAATATGAACTATATAGTATGAGAAACTCTAACAGTTTGTTGGAAGGTCATTTCGAGTAAAAATAACATTATGAACTTAAGTCCTATTCATTTCAATTATTAAAATACAATAAAGTGTAACTAATGCATATGACTTCTTGAATGAATGCAGTCAACGAAAATAATAAAAGTAAACATAAAAATTAAAGGGTAAATATTTAATAAAAGATAATAAATTTATGTTTATTGTATACTCTCAAAAATAAAATAAATGATTGAAATATACATTTCAATATTTTTATATTTTAATAATTACAAAGAAAAAAAGACTTGGTGTAAGTAGCATAAATTTTATTTCATCGTTTTGTTTATCTTTGCGCATAAGAAGATATTTTTCAATTGTACCACAATAAATTTATGTAAAACAAAACGTGATTTATACATCGTTACGATACAATGAAACATCGACATAACATATCAATATATTGATACATCAATATTCCAATACATCGATATATATCGAATTTATCGGTATTTCGATTTATTTAATTTAATTCACATCGAATATTTATATTAAAATCTTGATACCGAACAGCTACTACGGGTTTTCAAGACCCATATACCTACTGTGCGTAAGAGCATTTATAAAGCTTGAAAGCTTGAAAAAGCTTGAAATAGCTTGAAAAAGCTTGATAAAGCTTGAAAATCAAGCCAAGCCTAAAATATTTAAAGCTTGAAGTTTTCAAGCCAAGCCAAGCTTTATCTCCATCAAGCCCAAGCCAAGCCAAGCCTAACATTAAAAAAAGCTTGAAGTTTCAAGCCAAGCCAAGCTTTTTTATTTCAAGCCAAGTAGCTTGGCTTGGTGAATCCCTACACATAACGCACTCAATTACGACATTATTTATTATTTAATAATATTATTGAACAAAATGCATTACTTCAATACACTTTTTATTACAATGAAGAGAAACTGGTATAGATTGTTCAGGCTTTTGTTAATAATGAGTCTAATGAATTGATGTCCAATTGTTGAAGTTTGCAAGTTATAATAATTGCAAGAATGGTATGAGTTGTGCTCTCAATTACTCGCACACATGCTATTAAATCGCTTGTCGGTGGTCCAATTTGTGCAACGCTTACTAATTAAATACGAACAATAACGCACAGGTGACTAATATGTTGTACACATTCTCTGTATAGTTTATAATGAGCAATAGAACCGCCCGAGCTAACGTACCCCATTGATCTGAATACTCTATAGTCTCACACACACGCACGGGGGTGAATAGCGTTCACCCTGAATTATATTACCAAACATACCCTTGATAATATGCTTCCACTTCTACCTATGGGTTGAAAGGAGATGGAGCTATGCCACGTGTGTCCACGAGAGAGCAGGTGTGCGCCACTTAATTCCGGTATGGCTTTAATTAATGAAATTAATTTACGCAAGCTTCCAATAAGCCCTAGAGCCAAGAGCCGATGCCGAGAACAGTTTAGCTATGGAAAAATTAACGCCAAATTAATATAGAGACATGTGTGGCGTAGATACCCTATATTATATAAGAGATACGAGACGCGATAGGCAGAAAATCCTCGAAGAAATATTGACTTTCTATATGATCTGATTTCCACCCCTTTACTTGTATTTTACCTGACGTACATACACAATGAGATATTATTTTATTTATAATTACATACAGTCATCCCTCAAGTTAAGTAATTAATACATTCCGTAAACTTTTACGTAACTTGAATTGTACGTAAGCCCAAGAAACTGCAAAATGTATACACAGTATTATTTTATCATATATAATATCACAAGTGGTAAATTTTTGCCGGAAAAATTTTCAGATTGGTACGAGAGCTGGTTGCCTAGCAATTTATTGAGCGACATTGACAATGCCACGAGATAAATTAGCAACAAGCTCGAGTAAAGCAATCGGAAATTTTTTCCAGGATAAAATTTAACTACGAATGGTATTCGGATGACTATTTCCAAAATAAAAATCCGGTAATCATTTATATATATATATATATACACACAATGGGCCCTATTCTGTAACCCGGTGGTTAATTTTTAACCACTGGTTAAAATTTTTATCCAATAGATATTGATTTGACAACTAAAAATCACTCTTTTTATTATATGTCAATATATTTGATTGGTTAAAAATATTAACCACTGAGTTACAGAATATGCCCCAATGGGCTCTATTCTGTAACTCGGTGGTTAATTTTTAATCACTGGTTAAAATTTTTATCCAATGGATATTGATTTGACAACTAAAAATCTCTTTTTTTGTTACATGTCAACATACTTAGGGGGACCTGTTCTGTAACTTAGTGGTTAATTTTTAACCATTGGTTAAATTTTTTAACCATTGGTTAAATTTTTTAACCAATCAAATATGTTGACATATAACAAAAGGAGGGATTTTTAGTTGTCAAATCAATATCTATTGGATAAAAATTTTAACCAGTGGTTAAAAATTAACCACCGAGTTACACAATATGGCCCTTCATTGGTTAAAAGATTTAACAGTGGTTAAAAATTAACCACTGAGTTACAGAATAGGCCCCTTTGGCAGGTACGTAAACATGTTTCTAAAACGTCAAAAAAAAATCGCTTATCAAAACTCACTTGTAAAAATACATCTTATTGGCTTAAAGAGTGCGAAAAAATTTATGACGGTGTTTTGTCAAAATGTATCTTGGTAACTGGGTAGAATCCTGAATTTGGATTGGCTTATAAATTTATGAGTGAAATAGTCAAACATCATAAAAATAGTAAAATCGTATTCTAGGGACCCTAAAACGTGCTTATTGATTAAAATTTCATCTCCAAAATTTTTGACCAAAGACAATGACTCGTACCACGAGCACGGTTTTAACTAATACGCTGTTTTAAGAAATGTCAAATTTCATTATTTAATATTAATAATAAATAATATGAAATTTATCAATATATGATTTTAAAGCAGAACATGGTTTGTATTCGAACAAATATTTTTTAAAAAATCGTTCTTTAATCATAAAAGTGAAATTAAATATTAAAATTTGAATTTGACATTTCTTAAAACAACGTTTTAGTTAAAACCGTGCTTGTGGTACGAGCCAATATCTTCTTTACCTAAAGGTGACAGGTGTGCCGACAAATTCTCGTGAAGCTTGAAGAAAAAAATATGGTCGTGCAAGCCCCCAATATTTTCATTGGCCCTCCATATTTTTCTTAGGCCCTACAGGCGCAGTGCTTAGTGTGCTACATATACTAATCCCAGGGTTGATTTTTTTAAAAAAACATGAGATTCTATAATGTTATTTAAACAAATCAAAGCTTTTCTTCCTGAATCTTATTTTAGAAATGGAAACAAATTAGAAAACGGCGAATGTCAATATACTGTAGCAGTGTAGCCTTCTTTATTGTCTTTTCTCTTCAAAATTACATTTCAAGATTAATTTTGACAACTTGACTTTTGAATTGAATAATGATCAGATATACGTTTCGCTGTTCATAGCCTACTCCGAGTTAGGATTTTTTTGAACATATCGGGCGTGTTTTTATATTCCGCAGATATGTATCCCTGCAATATTAACTTGCAGATATGCTGCTGGACGTATACCTTTAACGTGTGTTTGCCGTAATTTTACGTTATTAGGGTTTTATACAAATCAAATCTTCTTTAAAATGTGTGGGCGACTGTAGTTTTCGAAAGATGTCAGTGTCACATTTGACAAGGTGAATAAAAAAAGGCAAATTCTTACCATGTATTCAGCCGCTGATTACTTAGAAATGATTATAATTTTCGGAGAATGTGGACGTAACGCCAACACGTTGCACTGTATGATATAAATGATGATCTCGGATGACACCTTCGCTAACCTAAATTTGTTTACAGTGAAAAGTCAACTCTAAAGTGTCAAAATTACAGTAAGTCAAACAAATTTTGTAACTCACTAGTAGTATTTTTAAAACTTAGCAACTAGTTTTATTTTGTAATAATATCATCACACCTCAAGATATCCTTCCGGGATTGGTGGATTAAAAAGTTTTGTAACTCCGTTATGCAAGCAGCCGCAAATTATTTTCTTCTATTTGTTGGCAACCTATTGTTCGTCGGCAAGTGTCAGTTTCGTCTGGGGCGCGAGTTGTGAGACACCCTGTATAACGCGTAAATTAAAGTGATAAAATATCATTTAATTTTTAGATATTACTCTACACAGAACATATTTTTGTTGTTATTAATAATTTTTGTAGCAAATAAATACATTTTAATTATAATTTGAATCTGTTTTTCATCTTTGAAAATATCAACGATTCTTCTTAAAAAAATCAGTTGATTTAAATCAAGCTAATCCTGGCTAATTCGGCTCTGAAATATCAGTTGGTTTATTAAAACGATGCCATATTAACTTGTATGAAAAATTGGAGTACTTTTAACAAAAAAAAATGTCTAAAAAACTAGTATAAAATTTGGCCGAAACAGTATAAATAATGTAAAATAGGCTTTACAGTAACTTGGCAGCCAAAAATTTCAATCGCTCATCATTTGTTTCATGGATAAGTAGATAACATTCTAAATTATTCTCATAACAAATAAACAACAGTGACTTTGAATGTAAGTTCGTGTACATTAAACATCGAAAAGGTTGACAGTTATCCCTTCATAACTACAACTATTCCTCTGAACGTTTTCCATCCTGTAAAATAAACAAGTTGTTTTCGTATGTCGTGTTTTAATTGCGCTGCTTTGGGTAGTATTTTAAGACAAGCCAAGCCGGCATCAAAGAGGTCGCAAGTTGCGGAATGTCTGGCGAGTTATGCAAGGTTAGGCACCTGGAGGCAGAGGAAGGTATGTCGTGCTGAGTAACGCACGTAATTAGCTGTATAAAGAGCTACATGCTACACACACTACAAGAATGTTTGCCGCTACGGCGAGCGAGCGTTATTGCTTGCCACAAATAAATACAAACAAGAGTTTTTGTTCTAGAGGACATGTAATAAATGTAGATGATAGAAATTAAATATAGTAGGTGCAAAAATTAAAATATATTTCGTTCAGAGAGATTTAGAATTATCTACTATCTACCTAGCCATAGCATGCTCATTTTATTTGCAATCACTAAAATTTTCTTCCTTGTTCCTGTTAAAATCATTTCACAAACCTTCCACACTTTGAATTATCCTCAATCGATTCCGTGTCCCACCATAATTAGTTATACCATAATTCAATGTAAAATATGGCGACACAAATTTAAATATTTTATACTCTTTGTTGTTAATAATGAAAATAGTTATTTGTGTAAAAAGGCCGCGAAATCACTCTTCAGCGTTCCGAGAGAAAAATTGTCGCTAAGACCGCTTGCGGCCGAGGCAGAAGAATCGAGGGCGCTAAAGGATTTCGCGAACGATACACAGTATACACACTATTTTTTGTGCAACCGTAATACGAGTACAGTTTGCGTAATTGAGCCGTAGGCGAGTTACGCATTCACGAGTATTACCAATGGACATTGTAATACTTGTTTTTCATACTATTATTCCTATTTACTTTTATTTCAGAATTATTATTGAAAAAAAAAATATCAAGTTTGGTAACACTGATAGTTTCAATAAACATTTTAAATAATTTATTTTGACATTTTAACAAGTTCTTTCAAGTTAGGTTAAAGTTAAAATTTATAATTATTGGAGAAGCAGATATTTATTTGACAATTAGACTAAGTTATTAACTTCACAAAATAAAAAATCCCCAAAACATTTATATAAAATTGTTGATTTTAATTCTGTTTTTGACAAAAACACTTGTATAAAATTCACTTTGTGTACGCGAAATAGGAAAATTAATTTTATTTATTGTATTTAAATAGTTTACTTTATTGAAACAGAAAGGCGGCTTTGATAGGATAGACATTTGATAAACAAAAAAAAAAAATTTAATCGTTGTAAAGAAGATGTAATATCTGAAACAACCATTTTACAATATTGAATTTATTTTAAAAACAAAAGAAACTTATTGTTATATTTTTTGAACGTCACTGACGTTATTTTGTCCGTCATGTCAATTTCCAAGTGTCAAAGTGATTTTAGGTTACATACAATTTCGCGGCCGTTACCATATCAACGGCCGCAAAATGTTTAGTTCACATCCAGTTGCACAAAATAAAAATTAAATAATTAATTCACTTTACAATAATCACTTATCTAAACCTAAAGTTGCGCAATGAATACATTTATTATTTAATTTTAAATACGTAATTACTATTTAATTTTGATATTTTTAAGCATTGGTGAGTATAACGTTATTGATAGTGAAAGGTGCAATTTTACATTGTGAATTAATAATTTTGTGAAAAATGTTGTGATCTTAAAAAAGTATGCATTGGATTTATTATTTTTATTCGATTCTTGTAGGAAAAACCTCTCTAATTTTTAACAGATGTATGGATCTCAGTTTTTCGGCGAAAAACTGCGATACTCAAATTTACCATAGTTATAACACAACTTTCGAAAAAATAGCAGATTGTTTCTTACTAACTATGCATATTGTTGTTATAGTATATAATTTATAAATAAATTACCCTTATAGAATGTTCCGTAATGCAACCGGTTCGATCAGGTTTACGGTTTTGTGTTCCGTAAAGCCTGAAATTATTTACCGGTTTCTATTTGAAACGCGGTTCCTGAAAAAAGTTGGTACAAAGACGGACCACGGCAACCACGAATCCTGGTTTCTCTGGTATTTTTACACCCACTACCGCTACTTTCATCATAACAAAATCAAACGATATATGTCAATGTCAAATTTCTAAACCGCCTTAGTTGTATTACTAATAATTCTTATAGATGTAAGTATGAAAACTTTACTTATATTTGATATATTGTTGGTTGTTATTTTTATTGGCATTAAATGTAATAAAATGTTGCAATAATTTTTATATGCCTTCTAAGTATTAAATTTAAAAAGATATCATTATTTAAATAGCCTCAAATTTGAAAATATCAGCAAATATCCATTAGATATTTTACAATTAATTTTTGAAATTTGGATATTTTGAAAAAAGTCACCTGACCTGAAACAGAGTGTGACGACGTCACAACATACATCTTCATCGACTCCAATTGGTCCCTTCCATTCTTTGTGTTTTGTTACAAGTGTTATGATAAATATATTGTCAAAGTTGTCAAACAAGTGTCAATTTTTTAGTTTGGTTCGTGTTAGATAATACAAAAATCCAATATAAAATACGTAATTTACAGTTTCGTATTATGCTTTCTTGCGAAATTGCTGCTAGGAGTAATCTACTATTAAATTTATAAATATGCCAATAGATGCAAAGAAAAGAAAATTGTGGCTGGAAGAAGAGTGATAGTTGGGTTTTTACGTTTAATTTTACCTTAACTCTTTAACACCCCTTATTTCGGCAGCAGTGAAACAATCGGTTTCTGATATAAATTCAGCCACCATCCGGCTATCGACTCTCAGTAAACTGCCCGACTTAGCTTGAGTGTAGTTTGTATTAGCCATTATTACTTTATTACTCATTTATAATGGAAAATGTCAACGTCAAATGTTAAATTAGAAGTTTGTTATTAACGTGACAAACTAACGCCTACGTTTATTTATCTAAATAACAAAAATAAACGAAGGTGATGGAAAAACGGTTTGTCTATTGGCTGTGAATGACGTAATGTATGTGGGGTTGTTTTCCATGACTATTTTTGGTGCCATATTTTTAATTTATACTCTTATTCACGAAAGATGACTATTCAAGGTTATTTGTTCGGAGAAAGAATACACATCACTTTGTAGCAGTAGCTTAGCAACGTTTTACATTAGAAAGAGAAAGATTATTTGACCTATGTCTATTTAATTTATGTATTGTGACAGATTTACGTAAATAGTGGCATTGCTTTCTAACACACTATACATAATAATGACATATGTCGTTGAATTACAAATATCTAATTATCTACTGCACTGCCCTCTGTGCTAATATGTACCCAGTGGCGTTGACGTTTAAATCAAATTATTATTCCTTAGTATATAAGTTAAGTCTATGTTTTTGTATTTTGCAAAAACATAAGTGAAGAATATAAATCTTTTAGAAAGGCATTATTTAGAAAGAAACAATTTTGAAATGAATTACTCTTATTTTTTCAGTTAAAATATGTCTATAAATATTTCATGTTCCACGCCTATGCATACGAAATGCAATGAAGTTGTCTGCAAGTAATATTATATCAGACGGCTCACAAATGACCTTGAATAGTCATCTTTCGTGAATAATAGTTTAATTATTTTCGAAAATAACAACAAATTATTGAAAAAATAATTATTAATAGGAAAAATAGTGCATAAACTTTCATTTAAAATCCGTTTTGTAAAATGTGGAACAGGCTCATTTCGTTGTCATATTCAACGTTATCATTCATTTGGTTAATTTTCATTTTTGTTAGGTTGTGTCAATTTTAAGTGTCATATGATGCAATGTCAATCTGTCCCGAAATAGATGAAAATATTCAGGAACCCGGAATCAAGATACTGGTTTTATGGTTGACTTACGGAACATAGTATTAGTAACGCGGTATAAGAAAAACTTTTTGTACTCTCTTCAATAATGGTCTATTATTTTTAATTCTCGAAATGCATATTTTTTGCTTACTCTTTCACAATCATAGAAGACTTTTAAATTTGTTCTCACAATACACTAAAAATCTTAAAGGTATTAGAATTATACAGGTGTCCCATAACTTCAGGTACATATTAGAAGGGCATATAGTTCTTAATGTCCTGATTACGGAACAAAAAGAATTTTTTTAAAAATTCCTATAATTAAGGGTAGTTTACTTAAGAAGAACATTTTTTGTACCCCTGGATACTATAATATTTGGAATAGTGAAATTAGTTATAACTATTACATAAAATAATTTAACAATGAAATTAATTTATGGAATTACGTAAAGCTTTGTCACACCAATTAAGTTTGGGAGATGTGTATGTAATGAAAAAAAATCAAATTATTTACTTTATTTTTACAAAAACTGTTCAAAATTATTTCCATTAACAGCTAAACATAATGCAACACGGATGGAGAATTGGGAAATGATCGGACACACAGTCTAATGTAAATAATTTATTTCCTGGCCTACGTTTCGACTGTTACTACAGTCTTCCTCAGGGCTCTGGTGGATGATATTGTCCATGATGTTATGTGGGGGTGGGGGAACTATGTATGTAAACTGTCCTAGTTGATGTAAATGTGGAGTACGATGATCGACTGGTAGCAGAATGGAGAATTGGGAAATGATCGGACACGCAGTCTAATGTAAATAATTTATTTCCTGGCCCACGTAGCATAACATCATGGACAATATCATCCACCAGAGCCCTGAGGAAGACTGTAGTAACAGTCGAAACGTAGGTCAGGAAATAAATTATTTACATTAGACTGCGTGTCCGATCATTTCCCAATTCTCAATTCTGCTACCAGTCGATCATCGTACTCCACATAATGCAGCACGTTCTGCTTCGCCATACATTAGCAACGTATCCACTAACTCACTGTTACTGTAACAATTCATATTTGTAACAATAATCAGAAGAGCAATATCAAAACTGTTATAAGAAACACAATTTATGTGGCCGGCTACTAGAAACCTAATGAAATTATTGTATTATGCAAACATTCCTTATTAATTAGATATAATACAACGTAATATTTAATATTAAAACTACCTATTCAACCAGTGTCCCAAAACTGTTTCCTTCAAAAACCTCAAAAACTAATTTTTGAATAATTTCTTTAATTGTGTCTGCTCTTACTTGGTGAAACTTATTATTCATTTTAATTTTTAATAATACTTGGTTTTATGTTTCACAATTATTTTATTAGATTACTAGTTTCGCTATAACATTAGCATCATCAGATCTTCTTTATCGTTTAATTATAAATATATATATGTCTAAATTATATGAAATAAATATAAAAATGAAATGTCAAAATGTCAATAAATGTTTTTACCTTCCGTCACCTTTAGGTAAGGAAGGTATTGTCTTTGGTCAAAAAATTCGGTGGTGAGTTTTTGATGAATAAGCACGTTTTAGGGTCCCTAGAATACGATTTTACTATTTTTACGATGATGTCTGTATGTGTGTGTGTGTGTGTGTGTGTGTGTGTGTGTGTGTGTGTGTGTGTGTGTGTGTGTGTGTGTGTGTGTGGATGTGTGTGTGTAACAAAATTTTCGTCTACGATAACTCTAATACTACAATTCCAAAAATTATAATTCTTTCGTATTCCTCTTCGTTGCATCCATATGAAGAGCTGATTAGATTTTGGTTATAATTGGTCAACCGGAAGTACCCTTATTTACAGATTTTAACAGTTTTTCTTGAAAAAACGATGTTAAATATCATTTTTTCACATTTAATATTATTATAAATATGAAAGAACATTGTATTCTCTATACGATTTGACTACATTTTATACTTCATATTAAATAGATATAGAGTTATAAATTTATAAAGAAATTAAATTTCATAAATTAGCCAGCTATGCTAGAAAGAGCTACTATATTAAGAAAATTCTGATTGAAAGATGTCAGTGTCAAGTGCAATGACATATTCGTAGTATATTTGTGTCAGGATCTTTTTGCCCGAAATTTTCTGTACGAAATTTGTATAAAATACATACTACTGTCGAAAGGTAATGTACATACAAGAAATTTATAATCTTTTGCAAGGAACTTTCTGTATGGATTTTATAGAAAATACATACGCATTTACGAAAATTCTACCGGTAGATACCGCATCTACCGACTGTGTTCGAAAACATTACCGGATTCATGAAGAATCTAATGTCCAAAAAAGGTAGTGATGCAAAGCGAAGCGTGCGCGGTAAGTGGAAATGTGTTCAAAGTAGGACTCTGCTCAGTTTGTTAGCTACGTCAAATTTCTAACCTGTTTAAAATTTTCAATTTTTCATAGGTTATGGATCTACCCTGTTTACCACTCGCGTTCTTAAAATAACGATTCTGGTAGCTATAACCTGATAAACAGCTATTTACTGGTAACAGTTTACCGGTAGAATTTTTGTAAATACCTCATATAACTGACGGAAGGTAATGTGCTGGCCACATCAGATTTTTTAAAATAATTTTTGTTTTTAAATTATTTGAAAAATTATTTTAAAAAATTACAAAGTTCAAAAATATTAATATACACAAATAAATTATAACATAAATTTTATAATGTTTCTAGAAACTTCATTAATGGTGAATTATTAAGGCTTGTCTGTTCATTTAGAATATTTTCATTATTCTTTATTGCTTTACCAATTTCTATATCTTCTAAAAAATCTAATCTTGGTCCTTTAGTTTCTACATGTAAAATTTCGGGTTTAAAATTGCTAGTATGATTTTCTTCTATTAAATGATTGGAAAATGTTGAGTCTGACTTTTTGTTTAAAAATGATTTTTTATGTTCATTTACCCTTATATTAAAATTTCTTCCTGATTGACCTATGTACACAGCATTATATTTTTCACAATTTAATTTATATACACCTGATTTTGTTTGAATATTCATTTTTTCTTTAACATTTCTTATATGTTCTCCTAAATTATTATATGTTTTGAATGCAATTTTGTAGTTATCATTTGTATTTTTTATAATGTTTGCTATTTTATTGGATATTGTACCTATGTACGATAATTTTATAAATATGTTTTCTTTTTGTTCATTGTCATTGTAAATGTATTTTGCATAATTTTTTAATTTTGTTTTTTGAATTATATTGTCTATAATATTTGTATTATAACCATTATTCCTTGCTATATTTTTGATTATTTTTACTTCTGTTTCATAATTTTCTTTACTTAATGGAATTTTGATTAATCTGTGAATCATACTATAAAATGCTGATAGTTTTTGTGTTTTTGGGTGATTAGAAGATTTGTGGATTATTGTATCTGTTTGAGTTGGCTTCCGGAAAATTTTAAATTCATGTTTATTGTTATTATGTTTTATTGTTAAATCTAAGAAATTAATTTTTTTATCTTTTTCTACTTCTAAAGTGAATTTAATATTATTGTGAATTTTATTTATTATTTCTAAAAATTTATTAAGTTGTCGTGTGGTTCCCGTCCAACATATTAAAATATCATCTACGTATCTAAACCAGTATTTTATATATTTTGATGAATCAGTTTTTAATATTGTTTTTTCTAAATTGTCCATAAAAATTTCTGCTATTAAAGGTGATATTGGTGATCCCATTGCTAAACCTTGTGATGTGGTGTAATAATTGTTATTAAATTGAAAATAATTTTGATCTGTACATACCTTAAATAAAGTTAAATATTCCTCTGTGATTACAGGATTGGTGTTTTGGTGTTCTAATATTTCTTTCACAAATTTTTGAATTTTGAAAAAATTCTTTTTGTTCCGTAATCAGGACATTAAGAACTATATGCCCTTCTAATACGTACCTGAAGTTATGGGACACCCTGTATATTTTGATATCCTGGTACATAATATTAAATTATTCCGCAAATTACAATAAAGCAGATTAGTTGGTTGTGATCTCTGTTTTTCCTTGTTGGAATATCTGTCCAATTTATGAAAATGCAATATAGGTAGTATGCTCTCAGTTTTCATGATGGATTATAGTTTATTATTTCCCGCTCCGGTACCGTAGCGAAGCCGTAGCCTCGTAGCCGTTCTCCTGCAGCCAAATTGAAAATAATTAAAATAGTTCTTCATTCATTACGCGCATTAAATATATGTGCACTATACGGGAATTTAGTAATTTATCATTTTATGCAAAGGGAATTGTAATTATGGATAATTTAATTAATATTTTGCTGAGACTTGTAGTCATGCCGCTCGTATTATATTAAGAACAGCGGTGCATTCAGGGGAGATCTTACCCTAAATTCCACACCTCAAAGGGTGGAAACGAAAGTTCCTTTTGATACATTGTGCGCGATCATTTACTATTGTTTATCTGGTTCAAATTTTTTATACTTTTATTGATAGATACGACAAAATTATTATGTGAAGCATAGGAGAGAAATTATATTTTTTCGTGGAAATTTTTAATAATATTTCATTGATACAACGAACGGTGGGAAGGAACTAATGTCGTATTGTGAAATTTAAATTGCACAATCAAAGAGATGTAAGCAGGCACGAAGCCAGGGGGAGGGGCGTAGGTCTTAGGGGGCTGAAGCAGATTTCATATTTTGTTACGAAAAATTTCTTCATACTTATGATAACGTGACGAATTCTCAAACGGGCTCCCAAACTGCTTTATATAGCTAGTATGGTATGACTAGCGAATGAAAGTTTACATTATTATAGAGAAGAATATAATTGTACGAAATATTCAGGTATGAAATTTTTGCATGAACCCATTTAAATACTTGTGTAGGAAAGCACAGAAATACATCACTATGTCTGGTTGAAAATAGATGGCCGACTATATATATATATATATATATATATATATATATATATAAACAGGGGTGCTTTTAAAATATTTTAAACATTTTTCGTTTATGTTGATTATAACAAAATATTTTGATCTTTAAACTATTTCATGTGACAATTTTATGAAATAGGATTATTTTGAATTTCCTCTAGCATTAATTCCGACTCGAAGGTTGTTTATACCTGAGACGACCGAACTAGAATTTTCGGTATTAAATTTTTTAAATACATCCCTGAATCCTGTTGCTAAGGTCATTTTAAATGCCTTCTGGTATTGAATACAATTATTCTAATATTCTGTAATGGAATACATAAGGGTCAATTTCCTTTCAAATCAAATATAGGGAAATGTTTTCAAAATAAACCACATCCATTAAATAATCTAAAAGTCAACTTTCATTTGCTAGTCATACTATAAGCTGTAAGGTTTACGCACCAACGTTAAATCTTACCAGTACCAGTCTTTGTAGCATGTAGCTCATTGACTACAGCTACGGCATTTTAGTAAGCAAGTCGGCGAAAATATACCATTATTTAATTTATTATCAGAAGTAATATCACAAGACCTCCTGATTTTATCGATAAATTTTATTTTGCACGAATTCTTTTGCTTAGCAACAAATACGAAAGAAAACTGCATGGTAAATCCAGACTCCGAAGGACGAGGGGTTTTACGTAATGTCAGTTTGCTTGAGTGAGTTTACTTAAAATCAAAAAGAATAGTGCTTAAATTTAAAATTTTATCTGAGAAAATCAGAGAGGTCGCGTGGTATTTGGTGAGATAAATTCCAGAGACAACGCAAAATAAAACAATTTAATTATTATTTTATTTTAAAGCTTGAAATATTAATTAACTGTCATATTGACAATTAATAATAGATGGAGTCTAAGGTTAAATATAACTAAAACTATTATATTTACCCCTTAACCTTAAAATTAATTTTAATAAAGACTAAATACGTATTTCGAGAACTAAGTTCTCATTATCAGTAGTACAACAAGGGAAAGTTAAACAGAGTAGTCAAGATTACTCAACATTTCAACCATGCCAGAGGTCCTAACAACTCTGAAAAATAAGGGAGAGAACTGGGATTATATAGAGACGGGAGTCACAGGTGAATGATTACCTATAAACTAAGATAAATTTCGTCCGATAATAATGAGTCATTAAATTTTAAATCTTCAAAAAAATAATTAACTTTGTATTAAATCGAAAAGTTTTGAGTTTGATATAGGACCGAGATCTGCGTTCATCAAATTATTTTTATATTTATTTATTATTAAACTCTGGTATGTATTTAAATATCTATTATTATTATTATTTTTTTTACCGATATCTGCGAACAAAGCAGATTGGCACACCCAGCAATGATGATATATTTATTTATTTTATTTTATTTAAAGGTTTAATATTAGAATTGTTAACTTTGTGATTATTAATGAATATATGTTTAGCTTCGCTAGATTCTTCTCGGTTACCGCTGTTTAGATGATAAAAATGTTCTTTAAACCGAGTGTCAATTTGTCTTTTAGTTTGACCGATGTAAACTTTATTACAATCATTATAACTAATTTTATAAATACCGGATTTTTTGTTAGTATCTATTTTATCTTTGGGGTTACCTAATAACGATTTAATGGTATTATTTGATTTGTAAGTTACGGTTAAATTTTGATTTTTCAAAATTTTGTTTCAACTTTTGGAAGCTTTATCGCACGGTAGTGTTATGTATTTAATATTATTTTTATTAATAGATGGTGTTAACGTTGTAAAATTAGAAATGGATTGGCGATTTTTAGATTTATGAACTAATTTATCGATAGTTTTAACCGGGAAGCCGTTATACTTAGCTATTTCATTAATATAGTTTAATTCAGTTTTAAATCGGAAATTTAGTTAATCTGTTTATTAAGAAATTAATGTTGAGTAATCGTGACTACTCTGTTTAACTTGCCCTTGTTGTACTAACTGATGATGAGAACTTCTCGAAATACGTATTTAGTTTTTATTAAAATTAATTTTAAGGTTAAGGGGTAATTATAATAGTTTTTGTCACATTGACAGTTATAAACAATAACAGTAGGTATGATGAGAATAATTGGAGATGCAGTCGTGGTAAATAGTGTTTATTAAATAGTAATTTAATTAACTTTCCTACGTTTCGATTCCAAATGAATCATCAGGGATAGTTAAAGTATAGTTGGAAAATAAGAGGTGTTTTAAGCTGCTTCAGTATGTTGCAGAATAACCATTCCTTAACAAAAAGTCTTGTTTGTTTGGTATATCATTATCTTGCTGGGATATATAATCCCCTCGCAGTCCAAGTTTACCCGCAGAAAATTGCAAAATTTCTTTTAAAATGGATAAATAACTATATTTATTCATAGTTTCATTGATAAAACATAAATTACTCAACCCATCAGCAGACCTACAGCCCCAAACAATAATGTTTACACAGTAGTGTTTTATCGTGCCATACAAATTATTTTTTTGTACAGTCTACATACAAAGTAGCCATTTGCGCTCTCTTTTGTCAACGCTCTAGAGCGACAAAGTAGAAAAAACGCTCGCTCCTCAAATTTCTAACTATACAATGTTGAGAAATATTACTTGACTACATTCTTAATGGAAACGTTTAGTCAGGAATTAATAACACTGTTGTTACACATTACCCACTTAACAAGTCAATCTGTCATATAACAGCTCTGTCGGTATGTTACGTAACCAAACAAAATGCCGCACTGCTGTGAAAATAAAATAGGGCATTCATTTACAAAAACGAAAGTATAAATTGCTTAGATTAGATTGAAGCAATAGCTCAAGAAGAATGGAAAATAGCGATAAGTAAAAATAAATATAAAATAAATTTTTGTTATGGTGGAGGACCCCATTGTGGCGACTAGAAAAAATCTTGTGTGTTTCGAGCGCAAATGGACATTGTCGATTTCGAGAGAATGCCTCGCTCCTGCGTCTCAATCGACAATGTCCCATTTTGCGCTCTTAATACACAAATAGCTATTATCTAGCCCGACTTCGCGAAAAAATATCCTTAATTTTGGAATAGAGTTATTGTCTCAGAGAATAGTAATTTTAATTTATTTGGATCAGATGACAGGCCGATAGTTTGGAGAAAATCAAATATAAAGCTAGATACAAATAATTTGTGTGGCACGATAAAAGACGCCTGTGCAATGTTATTGTTAATTAAATTAATCATTTAAATTATGTGATGACTTCGATAATTACTGATTTTTATCTTCGGTGAAATTTGTATCTAGTCAGGCCCTGTAAAGATCTCCGTTAAGGGACGGCCCAACACAGTGTTTCACATAATGCTTTTAATTAGCTTTTTCACATATTTGTCGTATCAAACTCACTGTCTGTTTCTGCTAAAACACAAGTTGCTTTATTATACATACCTACCTACCTACAAGCCGAGAGCAACGCCGCGCGTGGAAACACTAATTAACTATATTAAATATTTCACTTATGCCCCTTAAGTTACAAATTTGTTTACCTCGCAGCTTGGTCAGATATGAACGTAAAATGTGATTAAATGAAGTTTTATTCATTTACAAATATTTATTATGACACATCGCTCTCTAATGCAAAGTAATAGTTTTAAAAATATTACCTACCGTCAAAAGGGAAATGAGGAAGTTAGGTTGAGAATATAATTCAGAATATGTTACAAAACATATGAATATAAATATTAAGTTCGTGCATATCTCTGGCACTAATTTCTAAGTTCAAATTTCATGCAGAATATAGTGAGGTTTGTGACCTAAATTAAATTTTGAGAAAATAATTATTACATTCAGCTTGATTGAAAAAACATGAACAAATTATTTTCTTCAACATTTTATACAACATATTATATTCGTCGTAATTTTTTAGTTTATGGCGTTTTTTGAGTGTAGATAATATTAAAAATTGTTACAAATTGTTTTAAAAAGCAAATATGTGTACTATTTCTCTATATTTTTTATAGGTTGAAACGGAAATTATTAGAATGTTTCTTGGAACAAACGCATAGATGTTTTCGTAATGGGGCCCTACACCGCAAGCACAGACATCGCGACCGAAGGATCAGCTCGTGTATAAGTAAGGTAGGATAAATTTTATTTTTATTAATTCTCATTGTTTAATAATTTGGATTTTAATTAAGGAGAACAACCTTAGTCCATTATTTTGAACTTGAAATAATAATAAAAAATCTGATGTGGCCAGCAGGCCAGCACATTACCTTCCGTAAGTACTTTGTACAAATTCCGTACAGAAAGTTTCTATATTTCCGGAAAAATTATAAGACAAACATGTCAATTGCACTAGACACTGACATGTATCAATCAGAATTTTCTTAATATAGTAGATGCTCGAGTAGATGTTTCCATGTTTATAGCAAAGCTGGCTGTTTTATGGAATTTAATTTCTTTATAATTTTTTAACTCTATATCTATTGAATATAAAGTATAAAATGTAATCAAATCGTATAGAGAATAAAATTTTCTTTAATATTTATAATAACATTAAATATGAAAAAATGATATACAATAACGTTTATTCAAGAAAAACTGCCAAAATCTTCAAATTAAGGTACTTCCGGTCGACCAATTATAACCAAAATCTAATCAGCTCTTCATTTGGATGTAAAGAAGAGAAATGCGAAAAAAATATAATTTTTGGAAAGGTAGTAGGTACTAGAGTTATGCGATCCGAAAGAATCGTCACACACACACACACACACACACACACACACACACACACACACACACACACACACACACATACACATACACATACACATACACACACACACACACACACACACACACACACACACACACACACACACACACACACACACACACACACACATACACATACACATACACATACACATACACATACACATACATCCATCCGTACATATAGACATCATCGTAAAAATAGTAAAATGCTTATTCATTAAAAACTCATCATCGGTTTTATGACCAAACACAATACCTTCCTTACCTAAAGGTGACGGAAGGTAAAAACTATCTGTTCGTTAAAGTTTTTTTGCAATGTAATTTAACTCAAGGTCATTATTTAATATTAGAAAAACAAAAAGAAGAAATTGATAAGTTATAAAATCAAATCAAAGAATATTTTCTTTTATTGAAAGTAAATACATTTTTGTTTAACAACTTTGGATGAAGGAGAACAAACAGTCCATTATTTTGAATTTGAAATAATCATATAATCTGCCTTCCTTCCTATCAAAATTTAAAATTAACTCAATTTCATGATTAAATATTAGAAAATCAAGAATAATAATGAGCTATTACCTATTTATTTTGTATGAAACTGATAATTTGCAAAACAGGAAAATCAGTGAACATTTTCTTTTATTGAAAGTAATAGTTAGTTGTATCGCTAGTCTAGAAACTGTACTTTTGTGATCGGGAGTATATTTTGACCGACCGAGCCGGAGGCGAGGCCATTAAATACTAGCACTCGCAAAGCAGTTTCTGGACGTATAATACACAAGATTTATTGTGCGGACTTCTCCCTAAATTTATTAAATGAGTTTGATTTATTGTACAAATATGAAGTACTAGGGATATTTCATGTTGCAAAGTAACATCAGAAGATTTAAATTTCAAATGATATGTATTTACAAACAACTATAACCTGAGAAATCAACAAACATTTTTTTTAATCTATTTTGCATTTCAATTTGAAATATATTTACTTACATTTAGCTTAAAATATGTTCATTTTAGTATTAAAAGTAGAAATATGCTAATTCTTATGTTGAAAATAGTCCTAAATTGACATAAGTATCACCACTTTGTAAATACATGTTTCCGGACGATTTGGAGTTATGTAGTACTACTTATACCTGACAGCCTTCCACGCAATTCCAGAAATTGTGTGAAATTCTTTAGTTTTACTAGTGCAAACCTCTTCTTTAAGGGCTTGATTTTAATATCTCACCAAATGCTCATATAAATTATAATTATAAATAATGCGACACACGATCGAAAAAATCAATTGAGGAGTGTGTTCCATAAAAGCGCTTTTGTTATAAAAGTGCGCTCATAATACGGGCCAATGTTTTTCAATCATTTTAGAATTTATTAAATTATATTTTGTAATAATTGATGAAACTGACCTTGTAGATTTGTTAAGAGACAGTTATAGATCGAACTATTTTATTGAAATCTGTAAGGCATGGATTTATGTATGTTTTGTACACTGTATCATCATTATTAAATGTAGTTATTTATATAATATTGTTGGTAACTCAACAATACGTTATAATCCAAGAATCGAATTTTGGAATAAAAATCTACTAGTTCAAATTTAATTACTAGTCAATAAGGACTGCCTCAAACAGGTCTATTTGTACAGTGTGTGAAATATATGCACTAGAGTAACTAAGCGTTTCAAAAGTGATGCACTTTCCACTAATGTAACCACCCGACGGACAGAGTGGTGCAAAATACGCGGTTATTACGTAATATATTTATTTAATAGGTTTTTTTTATTTTAATTTGATATTTGTAAAAGACATTTGAAATCAATTAAAAACTATTGGATGAAGTATCGCATAGTACACGTGTATGATGACACGTTTGCCATGCGAAATTTTATCCAACAGTTTTTATAATGGTTTAAAGAATACCACAAACTAATAATTATTATTTAATAGGCGGACCTTTGGCTGGTCTGAGACATCAAGAAACTTGGAGAATTTGGATGCAGCGTTCGAGCTTTGCATTTCAACACTGCAGATCTTCTAAGGCAATTTTTCTAAAGGATTGCTGAGCTCCAGATAAATCTTCTAGGACGTAGACGACCATCGATGAATAGGTAGGAAACTTTAATTTTTTTATAAAATATTTTGTTCTCATGTTCAATAATGAGAACTTATAGTCAAAGGAAAATGACTATAATATATGTATAAATATTATCATGTATTCAAATTCGATTTTGAGTACTACATTGAAAGAAATATAACTTTGTTGAATGCCTGTATAATATTCAAACAATTAAAAATTGAAATACCGACTATTTATCAATAAAATCATAATCTGGGAACATATGATTAGCATATAATATCTTTCAGGAATCGGACATCAAGAAGACTAGATTAATATAGTAGATTTTAAGTTCTTTTAAATGTATTTTCAGGTCTTAATTAAACTTTGGCTCATCGCGCCGTTGAGCAAACACGCGTTTTCTTTAAAAATAAAAATAAATTGATTAATTCGAAGTGCATTCCTTGGCGATTCATCATAAAATCGTGCGTCTACGTTTGCCACCGTGGTATGCGTACTGCGCGGGATGTCCAGACGACACCTAGGGAGAGTGAATGTGAAAAGAAAAATATATGTATCGGGGCATGAATGATGCGAATGGGTGAGAGAATCAGTGAGACGGTCAGGAAGGTGGGAGAGATTCGAAACTTGTGGGTTCGGGTTTTCTTATGTAACATCACGGTTAGTGGGATGGGTAGGTAGGGTTCGTGCGCGTTTTCCATAATTGAGTGGACTGATATGGTTAGCCATGCTATGTGAAACCAGTTGTTTATTCTGGGGGATCGCTTCGCACTTGTGCGAATGTTTCTAGGGACAGTTTAATTCTTTTGTAAAGTTGCTTGCTGACCATCGTATTGGTCTACGCTCTAGATTGCTAGACTCGAATGAGAAGGAATTAAACAAACCTGAATGCTATCACAGGAAACTTTCTTATGGCGTCTATGTGCTCTCCTCATCCGGAGGCAACATATGTAATCATCATTTAATGTTAATGGCAACGAATAATTAAAGACAAAGTAAAGTTTTTGTTTTGTTTGATTTAACTTTGTTGAGCACACGGGTTGATCGCGTTCGGGGTAGGTATCGCGTATAAGACCGGGCGATGTCTTCGGGAGTAGCTGTCTCAGGCATCCAAGCCGAGTAGATTACATGTAACTGTCTATCTTGTCCTTAGGGAGCTCGCGTTGGCAGGCCGTACATGCAGTGCATCGTGTGGGGTCGGCTTAACCCCCTCGTAAACTACATGTGAGAACCACCCCGGCGTTCTCACTTTTTGTCTTAGCTCGTATATCTCTCTCTCAAACTTCGCGTTTAGCTTAGCATAGTCTAGACATAAGATAGCTTGCGTAGATTTAAGATAGCTTAGATATAAGATAGGCAAGGGTTGTTTTTGCTTTTTGAGAGAGACAGAAAAAAATTAACGTAAATTCACACTTTTAGATTTGCTATTCTTTGAACGAGATATTAACGTAAGATAGGCTTAGATTTGCTATTATTTGAACGAGATATTAACGTAAGATAGGCTATTTTGCGCACTTCACCAACTTAATATGGGGGGGGGGGGTTTACAATAGCTTAAGTTTGATTATAAAGTATTATTGTACACGAAATTGTATTTATTTAATAAATGGTATATATGGGGAGCGTGGGTTTGGCATTTGAGGGCGGTTGCTCCCTATATATACAATTTATTAAATAAAGAGTATAGTTTTAAGGTAGTTCTAAGTTGGAAGAATTCCTTACCTGCCCTGTCACTATCGTCGAGATTGCAGTGCCGATTGGTGACGCAGACCATGGCTTCCTCTTCATAAAGACTGTGTTTAAAATGTATGTACACAATAAAACAATCTTTTAATTTATGTTCTGTTTAATTTAAACCCATCACATTAGTCGTACAGTAGGTAGTTTTAGTAAAAATTGTATTTATTATTAAGCATTTAGACGCGGTCAGGGTAAAATTAGATTTTAAGTATTTATTGTAAACGAAGCTTTATATTCATAAATATTATATATTTTCGTAAATGGGCGGTTGGGTAATAACACCAAAAAATATATAATATAATTTATGTAAAGGTTCGCAATCGGTCTTAAACTGAATAAGAAATCTTGTGCCTTTAACAATGGGAACAAGAAATCTTATTTAGGGACCCTAAGATTTAATTTGTTAAATATTGTAAACGGAACTCTATTTAATATATTATATATTGGGTAGTAGATACCCTAAAAATATATCTAGAGTTTTGGATCAGTTGTAAAACTAAAATGTTTGTTACCAATTGAAATTATTATGGTTGTATTATTTGTTATTAATTATTTTGCATCTTTATTCTGTAAATAATAGTTTTATCTTCAGATAAACTTTATTTACATGATAAAGATGCACAATAATTAATAACAAATAAATATAACCATGATAATGGTAATTTTATTTGATAACAAATGTTTTAATTTTATATCTAAACCATGTTTGACACTGTTAGATTTGTTAACAAATTTAGTAACATTTATGAACTGAATTATAACGCATCAAATTGCATTTATTTTTATTAGTATTTGTATTTTATAAATATGTGTACTTACCCTTGTCCTGAAAAATTTGAAATAGGAATGTTTAAATAATAGTTTGTATTAATTTTACATGTATTAATTGTTTATTTGTATTTTACATTGTTGTATTTCATGCAATTACCCTTAATGTACAATATTTTATAGAATAAAATATAAATTAAAATATAATTTGCGTATTCCTTACACGTATGTAGTTTTTAAAACGGCCGCAAGGGTGCAGCAGTTGTCGATAAACGTTGCAATTCAAGTAAAACTGTGCCCATCATATATCTTTGCGCCTAAAATATAGGCAACCATAATTTCATAAGGTAGCATCTATGCACGATTTTTTACAAAATTTGGTGCATAGATGCTACTTGAAGGTAGCATCTAGGTACGATTTTTTTACAAAATTTGGTGCATAGATGCTACTTAAAAGTAGCATCTATGCACGATTTTTGAGAAAATTTGGTGCATTGATGCTTCATTTTTACTAAATTAAAAAAAGACTTTATAAAAAACCGTGCATAGATGCTACTTTTGGAATTTATGGCTGCCTATGTTTTAGGCGTAAATAAATGTAATGGGCACCATTTAGAAATCGTGCATAGTTGCTACTTTCGATATACCTATTGGGAATTTCGACGCAGTGCATCGTATTACCTATCAAATTTGTGGTTGCCTATATTTTAGGCGCAATGCTTTCCAGCAGGTGCTGCCCCCTGGCGGCTGTTATAAAAACTATGCACGTATTACGTTCACGACTCTAATGACTCTTGGAAACTATATACTTACATGTGTTTAAGGGGTGTATTATAAGAATTAAAACTGAAAATTACAAATTAAGGCATTTTTAAATTAATTTTAAAGTTTATTAGCAATATATAATTACAAATATTTTTAAAATATATACATTATATTTCATTACAATTTTCATATTTAACATTTCTCTTCTAGTGCCTTTGGGGTCCTTCTAGTTCACTTGTTGACAATCTGCACAGAAAAATTAATAAAAATGAGAGTATTAAACATAAATACAAAATAATTTAAACTCTTAATTTAAATTAAAGAGTTAAATTTCAATTGGAGAATTAAAATTTAATTATTCAATCCAAAATTAACCAAGAATTAAATTTTAATTGTCCAATTAAAAATTAACCGAGAATTTAATTTTAATTGAAGAATTAAGTATACAGGTATCCGTTTTTCGAGGCATACCATTGGGATCTCCAAAATTTTAAGAGATACGAAGTCGGTTAAATTAAGGCAAAATTTCTATTTCTACTCAGGATTTTTAAAATTATTTTTCCCGCAAACAGCGGGTTCGAATAAGGGGAATATGATAGTTTTCATTTAAATACAGGGTGGTTTGATTTTTAATGAACTACTGAGTATTTGAAGGTACCATTTTTTGGTTTTTTATTTAATAATACTGTATCAGCCAGCTTGAATTTTATAGAGGAAGTTATGCCTATGCCGAATTTAAATTTTCACAAGGCAAATAAATTTGTGAAAAATTGCGACAAGTATGAATAAAGAATTTGACTTACATTGTATATTTTCTAGATGAATCTTATCGCCGTTGGTAGTTGAAGCTGATGCTTGGAGATACACCGAAAGGATATTGCAGGCTCAAGATCGTGACCTCAAAGTCGCTATGTCGTCGGCTACATGGCTACCTAGAAGAAAAAACGTAGTTTATAGAAACATGAAAATTAATTATTCAGAGAAATTGTTATAAGAACATATTATAATTCGAGATTAATGGGTCGATTTTGTTCACATCTGTAAATCTGTAAATAAAGAAAATTGCAACGAATGCTGCCACTCTTATGTATAATTTTATATTAATTAACAAGAAATGATGTGTTTTTGTCACTTTTTTACAGATTTACAGATTTGTAAGACTTACAGATGTGAACAGAATCGACCCATAAATTTTGTTTATAAAACCGGGTATTAGACAGTTCAAACAAAGAAGGTACAAATTTCATGGCAAACTGATATACAAAATAACATAATAACAGTGGTTATTCCGTACGCACTTCGGCTTAGGTCGACACCAACGTCAACACACATAGGCTCCCGACCGGAAGACTATATCTACAAGAGTAGCAAGTTTGAGAGCATCAGGTTCGGTTTTGAAAAGAAAACCGCCTGGTAGAGCTCGCTACGTAGTGTAACGTGGAACGCCCGCCGTCGCCGCCGCTGTCGCCGCAGCAATGAGCGAATGTCTACTTATAGCGATGATGCATTCGCGCTAGCAGCCGGGCTACGTAAACAAACAAGTCGCGACGTGTTTAATTTGTGGCGGTCGCCTGAACCTTTTGTGTTCATCGTTATTATGTGGTCGAACATTCTAGAGTTTTCTAGAAGGTAATGATAGCTGTATAAAAGGGACGCAGATATGCTCGAGAGTTAGTTACATTCAGAGATATTCACATAGAGTGAGTTTGAGAAGCACAGCAGTACAGTAGTGAGCGTATGCAGTAAAGTGTCGAGTGGAGTAAGTACCTGGGAAGTTAATGGTATACTGGAATAGCTGTGGATGTGAATACTCGGTAGTGTTGACGAGTATTGGGAAGCTATAGTCTGCGGGGACAGTAACGGCGAGTCTGGAAGTTACTGGTATACTCGTATACTGAGACAGCTGTGGAAGCGAATACTCGGTAGAGTTGACGAGTATTGTGAAGCTAGGTACACAAGGACAGTAACAGCGAGTTGGAGTGGATACTCGACATTGGTGTTGAAGAAATGTGGCATACGGATAGTTGGTGATACTGAGGCTGTGGAAGGAGAAAGTTAGTTACATAAATAGACAGACAGTGAGGTGAAAGGTGTGACTTCTGTCCGAGCAGTTGAATATACAGACGCTGTTGAGTCATTTGAGTATATACACGATGTGGAGGTCGGTAGGCGGACAGTTGAACGTGATATAAATAAATAGTGACACAGATAGTGGAATAAGTAGTAATATAAATACCGCGGAAAACAGTCTACAAGAGCCTGCAACAGACCGGCAGTCTAAGATTGGAACGCGTATCAAATAAATAAATAGTGTTAAGGTGTATTCACAAATGAAAATTAGGTTTATGGTTTTTGTTTAGATTTAAATATGTCATTCATAAATGCAACTTTAATTTAACTCTAATTTAGTTTTGGTTGTACTGACATCTATGTACATGCTTCAAAAACAAGACTAAAATATCGTTAGAGCTATTGGCGAAAAAACTGAACTATAGATGGCAGGCCGGACGGTAGCAAGATGGCGGAGGAATAAGGAGAGTTCTCATTCCTTATTGCTGGCAATATGCATTTCCAAGTGCAAAGTATTTAATATGGAGAAAATTAACATAAACTTAAGTTATATTTTTGAATACATTGCTTCTGCACGTCCTATAAAGGAAGACGAAGCAGTTTTTAAGGCTTGACATGTATTGCTTTGATGGAATAAAAGATTTTGGATCGGGTACAATACTGGCATCTTGTTTAAAAACCAGCCATTTGAGTGGAGATCCTCATATAATTGAAATCTTATTAAATGAGAATATAAATTACTGGAAAGCAAATTTAGTTGTAGAATAGAATTGGGAGGCAAATGCAAACATATTGTTGCAGCTTTGTTGTATATAAACAGGATAGTAAAAACAAAACTATATTGTTTTACAACAAAAGTGATTATTATTATTAATATTACTATGCTATTAATTTATTTGTTTATGGGTTTGTGTATCACAAAGTAGCAGAAATAAAAAAATTAAGTTGTACAGATTTGGAACAAGTAAGGGGAAAACTTATTAAAAAGGATGATAAACAATATAGTTTTGCTATAAAATTATAAGAATTTTGGGATTCTGTTTTAAACAAGAAAAAAATAGAACCGATTGGAGCCGTGAAAACTATAAGGGAAGAAAATTTCCAGATCATATTTTGTCACTTGGAATATAGTGTCAACTTACACTTTTTGACTTGTAATTATTGCATTCTGGCACTGAACAGTATCTATGGCATTTACTGATCATTATTTAAACCTGAAAATATAATATACACTATATATCTCACTTTCTTTTACAACAAATACAAATTAAACCTGTTTAAAATTAGATACGTTTCAATGTATGCTATCAACGTTTCCTTATTCCTCTAGTTCACAAAACCGTCGCCAGACGTCACCCACTTTGAATTTTTTCCCCAATACTTATTAGATACCCGTGCGCCGTGAAACTGTCATTCGCTTAGCATTATTGGTTATATTTCAGCAATTAAGTTTTGCCAGTCTCCTAGTTCTTCTCGCATTTGGTTTAAAGGCCGAATCTTCCAAGTGAATACTAAATAAAGATGAATGTATATTTCTATATCGTTTTAGACTCGTTCTCATTGGTGAAGCTTGTGACGTCAAACTAAATCATAAAGCTAATGTTTGGACCTTGCAATGTTTAGCTTTATTATTTGGATTTAGAGACACTAAATTCTGAAGTGTGAATGGAGTCATAACATAATATGCGGCCAAGGTATTTAAATCTGAAGTATAAAACATAAATCTAAACCTAATTTTCATTTGTG